>JANCMC010033613.1:2126296-2317876 GCA_024363005.1 Charaxes varanes
TTAGGCGACCTTTCGCTTTCATATATTTAGACATAGGTTTTATACCTACATATGTCTATTCATTTTAAAAATCAAATCAATTCTGATTTCTTATTTTATTCAGAATATGGATCAATCCTAAATAGCATAGTTTTTTAACAAAGACTTTTTTAAATATTAGATTTACATATTGAAGCTCAAATTGTAAAATTATTAGGAAGTTTTAATATATGAGTAACATTATAACAAAGTTCTGTATTTATATTTGTAACTGCTGCAAGATAAACGTGATCTATAGATATATTACACTAACTGTCATTACTTTTGTTTAAAATTTTTACATTGTTAGTATTTACTTGTTATACAACGATATTACTTATTTACTTTTACCTGATATAAAGAGAAAACGTTTATAAAAGGAAATGATGATTTTTCCTATAATATGCAATTTCACGTTTTCTTACCGCATGAAATACCCATTCGAAATACAAAAAGATTACTCACCAATTCCAAAGACGATGAAATCCAAATTTCCCAGAACTCAAGTGCAAAAACTTATCATAAAACAATAGTATCACAGTTTATTCACCGCACATTTTGAACGTAAATGTTATTACTATGAAGGTCTAACAAATAAAATAAATTTCTTATTAATAATCAACAGTTAGGCGAAGTTTCTTTTAAAATTAACGTTCTAAATTATGCCACATGTCTCCACCTTCAAAGTGAAATCATAACTAATTTGTCACAATGTTTGACAATCACTTGACAAGCACGTTGCGCTTGACATCTTTGACATTGACGTTTAAGCTATATTTTAATTCTTGCGTTCCATTCGACGGAAACCTTAATCATAAAAGTCATATTTTTCTTTAATAAAACAATAGGTGACTGAAAATTTTCTTAGTACAAAAGGTAAAATCGGTCAGAATTAAACTTCGTACCAAATAAAAAGAAACTATGTTGTTTATTTCCACCATTTTGTCTATTCGTATATAAAGATTGATTTGAATCTTTACAATAAATAACTTTTATTTTCATAATTAGATAGGTGCAATTTGCCGATGTTGCAATACGAAATAAAGAACTCAAGTTTTAAATACAGACTTAAGGTTAAATTTCTTCTATAACCAATTTAACCTACAGAGGAAACGGGTTTTGCAATTAATTATGTATGTATGTAAAAATTTAAACACATATTCACTGTATTTATACATTTATTTCGATATTATTTACCTTTAAAAAGAATAGTCATTCATATTAAGGACTGTATTTAGTATTATGGTTATTTTTAAGAGCTCTCCTTGTCTTGTTTTCAAATCTGTTATAAAAGCGTATTATTTTCGGACATTACTAACCATATTCTAATCTAATATTATAAAGAGGAAAAATTTTATTCTTTTTTCGCATTTAGGTTTTGAAACTAGTGCGACGATTTGAAAATTTCTTTCACCATTAGAATTCTACATCATCGCTTAGGAACATAGGAAATAGGATATTTTCAAAAAGATAAGGATCCGTATCAAAACGTCGATAATGTGTAAAAATACACGGCCCGTTAGTATGTTATACGTAAATGACAATAGATTACTTACTTGTACACTAAACACGTAAATGTTCTCCTTCGGACACGGTATAATAGCTGCGAGCCCGTCTATGAAGAATCCGAGCAAAGGAGACAGAAACTGCTCCGCTATTGCTTCTAAACTGTCAAACCGATTTGGATGAAATTTAAGTGTGTATGTTTGAAGAGTACGTGAACGATTTGAAAAGACACTTCGACCCGGTAAATGCCACTGCTTTTGGGATATACGCCAATTTGATTTGGGTCTGTTTTATTATAATTCCATTATTTCTTCGAAGTTTTAAGAAGAAAGAAAGAAAGGAAAACTTAAAATTTTTAAAATACCAAATATTTTTAAAAAGTTTTTCGCATCTTCAGAATACTATAATAGATGGCGTTAGTACGGGACTTTTTGTTGGCTAGCATTCTTTGATCCACCTCATTAATGTGTTGTTCGAGAGCAGAAATCCTAAGTTCTAAATTTTTATTTTTAAAGTTGTTGGATCTCGTAGCAAAGCACAAAGGATTCTATATCCCTTCACTCTACATCCGCATTGTAGGCCCACACTTATCGATTCTTTATTACTTAGCAGCTAATAAGATATTGTTTTTATTCGAGTAGGAAATTTTTATAATATTACAAACGTATGCAATAAATAAATTACATCGTCACGCAATTAATAGGACTACAAACTGGCTCATCTTAGCCCTAGCTCAGACGTTTGTCTATTGGGGCTGCATTGTTAATATATGATATACAATGAAATAGAGACTAGTGCTTTGGTCCATAGGATGTAAACGATACGTTTTATTTTATTACAAATAAAACCAATTAACTATTTAAACTTCCTTGATATGTTGATTTGTATGAAGATTTACAGTGTTTGTACTACGGTCGTAGTCATCCGTACAGCGACATCTAGTTTGCTTTGGTGTAACCTTTTCCCACTCGACATCATTGACATCTCGTTATGTAGCGGCGTCTACATATTTATTCCATTAGAGTATATCAAAAAGTAATGTGTATAATGCAATGTGACTTCTTTGTTTGTTCTTCTTAAGGTGGGTTTAGACCAAAAGAACAAACAGCTAGAGTTAGAACGAGAGCATTCTTTCTCGATTTTTTAGTGTAAACGAAAGCTTATTTTTAACGTTTACAAAAATCAGGATCTTTATGAACGCAGACAAAACAACGAAAAAATACTCTACGTCTGTTTAAACGGATTTTAAAAATTATATATTGTAAAAACTCATTATCTCCAAGGCTCTAAAAGATCTTGGGTTACAAGGTTCACAACGTATTGCGGATCCTATTAGACGAGGCACGCCATTTGTTAAGGAGATTATTTTATTCCATTTAAGGAATTTTATTAATACGAATATTATACTCATCATGAGGTCGGGTTGGTTACAGACTTTAGGACATAACCAAAGAGTATCAAGTATGGGACCTGTCTTAAGCGATTCTCAAAGCAACTGTCAAAACATTGCTATTCCTAACGAGTTCAAAGCATTCACTTTACGTGTTGCTAGGCTATATACTATCACGTTAAAATTTTTCAACTAATTTTATGATGACGAAGTCATATAATAATAACTTTTCGTACTCTTATTAGATAATAGTTAAAAACTTTCGGGAATTCCCGTTCTAAACTTTTTTTTTATTTACTGTAAATGCATTTGTCTAACTCGTCTCGCCATCATCTCAGTCAGGTCGCCATTTACTTCTATCAAGAGGCTACTCTGTGATTATATCTTTTCCCGGTTTAGCATGAAATCACGCAAACTGATGTAAAGGAGTCTCAGAAGTGGATATTTATAAAATAAAACTTTTATACAACAAATACGTTTGTTAAAAAATTGTATAAATAACTTTTATACAATTTTATACAAGTTTATTGCGAAGCAGGGTTTCCCCGTACAATTGCTTTTATCAGAATGTGCACTATCTTTATAACGTTAAAAGCAGAGCTACATTTAGAATAAAGCCTACATGTATATGTGATAACGTCTTATACATCGATGAGTGCCAGCTGCACGCACAAAAAAGCATGACTGATTGTCACGTTCCGCCCGAGCCGAGCGTGCAAGCGAGAGCGGTCGGCGCTAACACGTAAAACTATCGTCTATAAACCAACTTCACAAACAACAATTTTTTTCTATATTTATTGCACTGTTGTCACCAAAAAGCATGTAATTTTCAATTCGATACTTTACTTTTATTACAAGTATGTTCATTTATAAAAAATAACTATCAAAAGATTTAGCGAGATCCAGAGGATTTATATTCGGTCCGTGTCTCTCAGCAGGCACTGTAACAACAAGGTTTAGAACTCTATGTACTATATCTATATCACGTATGAATACACGTAAAACCAAAACTGTCGGTAACATCTTATGAAAATTGCGCAGACGGAGGAGTATAAAATTTAACACAATTAGTTTAATATAGAGGAGAGTGTGTGAATGCAAATATTATTATAAAAATTCATTATGAATACATCGAATTAGTTAATTAAAATCACACGCACACAAATGCCAAAAGTTTACACACACATGTATACATTTTACTATAAAATTGTGACAATGCGTGATATAAGAAGGATGATTAGATTAAAATGTCGTATAGATATTACTGTACTAAAAGTATACATTTTGTACATAGCTTAAATAAGCATTATTATAAACTAGTGTACCCGGCAGACGTTGTCTTGCCGTAATTTTGGCTCGTTTACTATTAGCCTATTAATCAATATTCTTTATGTCTTTTCAAAAAACGTGATACTGGCTAGAATGTTTTCTGAAACAATAATTTTCATGACACGTTAGACGAATGCTCCAGTACTAACGCCATCTATTCCAAAGTAATGCATTTTTTGGTATTTTTAAATAATCTTTTAACTTTTCCTATTTTTCATTTCTTATAAAACTTCCTGGTAATATAGGGAATAAATTGGGATTTTGTCCAATTATATGTAACAACACAAATGAAGACAAGAAAAAATGACAATAGTGTGAATAGCTGCCGAATATTCGGCGCCACCAGACTGTCACGATATACATGTATGATTTAGATAATAAGACGCGTAAAGATGCATATACTCGTGGATAAATAACAGTAAAATTTATGACAAGGCCATTATCAGACTCTCGGTAGATTTGCACAACAAATAGCATGTAATATGATGACAAGCTGATACGAGATTACTTGTCAATCATCATCGTTATTGGCAAACTTCTCCGCGCCACAGCCCTTGATCAATATCTGTCATATTGGCAAAAGTATATGAGCTATTGGCAATTTTCTAAAAAGACTAAAATCTCCCTTTAGTTTATCACATTAACACTGTTTCAATGTGAGGCTACTACAGATAGATAATGGCAAATTTTATGACAAGGCCATTATACGCGAGCGAGATAGCACTATCGCCGTCTCTTTCTAACAAGACGTGCCTATCTCGCTCGCTATGTTACGTACTAGTACCAGTCAGGATCAGTCCGTCCGACGGCGTCCACGATCGAAGACGACGCCATACCGTTCCTGTATCATCTGTCCGTAACAATATTAATTATAAACCCATATACAATTGCTCATTTAAAGGTAGATAGAATACAGGAATGAAAATATAAAATGTAATAGTAATTTTTTCATAATAAAGTACTAGTACAGTACTGTGTCCCGCAACTTAGTCCACGTGATTTCAGTAATTTTGTTAAATTATGAGGGTTTTTATTTTTTGTGCAGAACCTTAATTATTTTTTTAAAACTGAAGTAGACTAAGTTATTCATTGCAAAATCAGCTATCTACCGTTGAAATCAGTTAAGCCATTTCAGAGATTACCTGGAACAAACAGACATACAGGCAGATAGATAAACAATTTTTTTTTATATATACAGATTATGTTTTACCTGTAACCAGTAACAAAATGTGTGTAAGCCACTGCAATCCAGTTATGGTGAGCTTTTATTATCTGCACTTTCATATTTTCTTGCCAAGAATTTACTGAAAGCAAAATTGAACAAACATATATTAATCTTATTTTAATAGGATAAAACAAAGTCACTGCCCCTTCCTTTATGTGTCTTCTTCTGAAGATCTTTAAAAATATCCAACAGATTTTAATGCAGTTTTCATCAATAAACAGGTTGATTCTAGGAGAAGATTTATAAGTCTAATACAGATACTAAACTACATTGCACCTATGCAAAGGTTGGGTGGGTTCCTAGAGCAGGGGTTCCTGAACTTTAAAGATTATGGAATCCAAATACCTTTTATTTTATGGAACCCCACATAAAATGATAACAAATCAACACTGAAATTTATAAAATAACAATTTTTTTAAGAAATGTAATATTTAACATAATCAAAACACATAATTCTTAACTTAAGAACTTTAATGCCAGTTATGAAATTGTCTTACAGTTTTATGTATAATTGTTTTATAGTTTGGTATAACATCTGGCAGTTGTATGCGTATATCTGGGGTAGCATCCAATCTTGATTTGTATTCAGTTTTTGTATAAACAAAGGCTGAAAAGCCTGTTTCACTACATTGAGTCCTTGTCATCATAAATTTTGCAATATTTGATAATAATATTTGTAATTAATTAATAGGTAAGAGTAAATAAGTTTGGCAGAACCATAATGATTATTCTACAGAACCCCTAGGTTCAATTGAAACTAGTTTGAGAATCCCAAGATTATTATAATCATAGAAATATATTATTGGGACATGTTAAGAGTTCATCAAATTGCCCCTTAAGCAACTAAATTTGCAATAATTGTCATTTATATAAATAATTCACAGTTATTTCATATTGTAACATAAAAGACCTACTTTCTGGTGGACGTAGACCTTTATGACTATCTGCATTTCCAAGTGAAGCTGCCCTCGAGTGTCCTCTGCCACATCGACTAAAAATAATAATAAAAAAATTTTTTAAACCCACTCTTAATTAAATTATGGTTAAATATGAATTTGAATAAATTGAGTTTCAATAAAATAAAGACTAATAATATGAATTAAGATATAGTATTAATGGATTCAATATTTAAATAACTGCAAAGTGTATCCTGCACATTAATACCATTATGTATTCAAATGTAATTTTTTTAGTATTGACATACTATTTTATTTAGTCTATTGGAGTATAACTGACATTTACATCAACTAATAACAAAAGGATATACAAGATTTACGTTAATTAATATTTAAAGAAATTGTAATGATTATCATATTTACTGACAAAAAGCTGAGCTTTGTGAGGGCTTGTTTATTTTTCATATATAATTGTTTTAACAGATAACACATGGAGTCCTATCTCCATCTGTCAAATTAATATTTTAAAGCACAAATCTATAGACATGTTTGTTTTTCAGTAAAGTGTACCACAACACTCTGGTTATGGCATAGTGTTAGGAATATCCTCGCTCGCCCTAACATAGTAAAAGAATAACATGAACCTCAATTGATCCTGTGATGGTATTCTTCCCACTGTGCGTAGGTCTAAAGAAGAATTACGAGAATGAGTTCTATTGGCCGTAGCTTCTGTACTTGAAGCTGTAGAATTCTTTCTGGACACATTACTGCCATTTCTACTATTTGGTAAAGCTGCATTCACTGCAATGTAACACAATATTTATTATTTAAATAAAATTGTTGTCTACAGTCAGTTTACAATAATTTTATTGGATACCAAGTGTAAATGCTTAAGCTGATCATGCTTCTTTATCGCAGTTACTGTGCTCTCAGTGGCATGCTCAGCTCAGGCAGAATATGACACTCTTACGTATGTGCAGCTACCACATCAACAATCCATTTCCAAATTTTTTAAGTGGATGGACAAATATTGAAGCATTATAGTGTGGATTAAATTTTATTAGTTAAAGAATAAAACTTACATGGTGGTGGAAGATATCCATAAAATAGTACATCTCCACAAGAAGAATGATTCATCTCATCACAGAGTGCGAGCCTTCTACTGAGAGGGGTGATACCAAAGTAGTCACACTCATGTCGAAGTGCTCTTATATTTACATTAATAAGATCTATATCTCGAGTTCTGAGAAAATTTAATATTAATCCAAAGAGATTGGGATCTCTGTCTATAAATATGGCCCCAGTTTCATCCCGCACCGTGGGTATACGACCGCTGAGAAGGGCCGTGAAAAATGTGTCTGGAACCCATGTTAACGTATGCCAAGATGTTGCAAATCTGGAAAAAAATCCACATATTTAATGAAAACTACAATTCGACTATTAACATATGCATAGCGGAATTCAATGAGGTTGAAGTAAAAAGGAAATTGAGTACGTGAAATACAAAAATAATATTCGTATATCTTACCTAGTACCACCAATGTTTAAATTAACAATTTCTTGATAATTAGACATTTAAAATGCAGACAGATTTTGAAAATAGCAATTGTGTACGAAATTATATTATAAATAGAGAATTTATTTAAACTTTCTAAGGCAATTCATCACGGATGAAACACAAAACAAATTGAATAGATAATCACTAAGACACTAAATTGACAACAATCGTAAATTCGTAATCAATCACACGTCAAAGTCAAATCGCAGATTATATAAACAATTTTATTTATATATATCACAGAATACAGACTGAATATCTATAGCAATTATAAGGTAAAAAAAAATATGAATCATGAGTTCTTGGAGTTGATTTTAGGGTAAACGTACTAAAAACCAATAACATTGGCATGGTTGCAAAGTTTCAAGATTAACTCAACATAAAAGAATCAAACTTATGAACGCATCTTTGTATAATTTACAACTGTAATGGCGTGAAATAATTTCGCAATTGTTTTTAAAGATATGTTGATACTGTATGATTAATTCACTTTCTCAATAAAGGATACTATTTCTTGCCTATTAAATTGAATTTTGCTAAATATAGATTTATCAGAATAGTTTTATAACTGTACATATAGTTCTTGTCTTGTCTTCTCTTCATAAATCAAAATATTAAGAAATTATATTCACATTTAAACCATATGACTGAATTGTATACTACTGTCTTATTAGAATTTTAATGTTTAACGGAGACGACAGACATACTACTCATAAAACGAAGACGGCCATTAAAACAGAAAGTTATCCATTATAAATCGAATTATATTGCTTTAATTTTTTTTCGTTTGGCCCGGTAGTGTAGTGACAGTGACAAGTGACAATTTTGACAGACCCCACGCTTGTAACGACGCCATAAAATCGGATATACACACTAATTTAACTTATAATCAAAATAATTTATAGTTGCTAAAAATGAATGAGTCTACAAGTAATTACGTTAAATTTGACTTAAAAATAACGGCATAGCGGAATAAACAACATGGGGGCGCGACTGCTGTAACAGAATAGACCAGCGCCAAAGTTATATAGAGAAAATGTTTAAAAAAACTTACCTGCAAATCTGTTAAATTAAGATAAACTGCAAGACTTTGTATTAAATCCCCCGCAAGTCGAATATTAGGTGTTAGAATTTTAACTCTCCCTTCTGCATTAGCAGGTAACATTAATTTCGATTAAATAACGGTTTCGAACGTAAAAGTAAGTAAAACTGTAGAGAATGTTGAATCGTGTTAAACCCTAAGGCTCACCCAGTCGAAAGTTCTGGAGAAACAAATACAAAAGAAAATAACGTTGAATTCAGAACTTCCTCCTTTTTTCAAGTCAGTTGAAAATAAGTAAAAAAGTAAGTTAACTTCTTATGGCGACCCATTAAAAAAATCCGCTTACTACGCAAAAATCACGACTAAAATTGTATAGGTTTAAAAGTCAAAGCGCCGTTCAAAAGCATTGTTACGTCGATAAAAGATAACAACCGAACGATTGAATACTGCGGGGATATCAAAGAGATTTCGCAAAAACCCAGTTGACAAGGTTTTAGCCAAATAGTTTATTCATAGATTTTAAAGTGGTTTTCAACTGATACCCCAGAATAGCCAAAGGCGGTTAAATACAAAATTACTTAGACCTCAAGTTCCTGTTTAAATAATCATAGCTGGGAACTGTATTTGGAAAGAAAAGCCACAGAGTTACTTGCTGGTGCTTGCTAGTGGCGTAACATTTCCGAGTCAGTGGCAGATTTTAAAATATTTGACGATACAAATCAGCTAATCTTCACATACATATATAAATTACGCATCAAGTTCTTTGTCCGGTATGGACTCCTAAAGTACTGAATCGATTTTAATCAAATTTGTACACCGTATCCGACTTGAAAGTTAGGATATCAGATGAGCGAATACTCATTCTAACCCAACTCTATCAAATTCTTTTAGTTTAAACAGTCTTAGAGCATTCTTTCGTTATTCTGTGTGTGTTCACAAAGATTCTAATTATTATTATAGTTTTTTGCTCCTTGATATTTTAGTTGGCTTACATTTAGACTAAAAGATCAAGAAAAAATGCTCTTGTTCTAGCTTTGAGCTTTATGTTCGTTTGGCCTAAACCCACCTTTATACAATTCGTTAAACTGTTAAAAAGTATAACGACTAGACTACTCTGTGATTGCCTTTCACACCCCTTTCGTTCTTTAATTCGATAGGAATATGGCCTTTAAAGAGGGGTTTAAGCCATCGGGAACTCTCACAACACTTCTCTTTAAACTCCAGCTCCAACATTTAAATTTTATTTTTGTTTTAACTACAGTGATGTTCTAAGACATTGATATATATCTATACTAATATATAAAGCTGAAGAGTTAGTTTGTTTGCTTGAACGCGCTAATATCAGGAACTCCAGAGGCCTTAGTACTAACATTTCGAACCGTTCGAAGTCAACGAGCCGAAATATATTCGTGCTAGGCTCACAGAAGGCAAGTCTTTATCGTTTTACACTCTTAATCAATGCTTATGCGACCCGCGTTGACTAAGGAGGGGTAATTCTCTATAAAGCAAAGTATGTATGAATAAGAACCTAGCCGCAATAAACTTTTTATTTTATTTTATATTAGCCTTCTTGCTGTATGTTACTTTCTTATGTGCTAATTTCTTTTGTGGTGTACAATAAAGCGTATAAATAAATAAATAAATAAATATTTATATTACAGATATATATCTCCCACACATTGTGTATGAATTTAGTGCGGCATCATTTTTAACCGACTTCAAAAAAAGGAGGAGGTTTTCAATTCGAGCCGTATGTTTTTTTTTTGTATATAACAAGGGGCAAACGAGCAGCCGGCTTTCACCCAAGTGACTACCGACACCCATGGACAACTGCAACACTAAAGGGATCGCAGACGCGTTGCCGGCCTTTGAGAAATGAGTATGCTCTTTTCTTGAAGGTCCCTAATATTATTTGACAATTAATATACACACGTTATGGTCATTGTTTATAAATTTACAGGTCAATATTTTGTATAAATGTGTATTTAATTGAAGTTAAAATTATTCTTGTAATGTCCAGTCCTAAGCTGATTATATTGTATTTTGTAAAGAGATTAAATTGTAATTTGAAAATTCGTTGTCCAATTTGTAAATCCGTAAATCCTTTTAAGACGCAACATCTACTTTGTAAGGACTCTATCTGTTCCTTTCCACGAGTTTCGAAAATTATCATTTGAAATTAATAAACGATGTATTATACGCTTGAAATCTATAGAGATGATAAATAATAATTAACTGATAGAATCAGGCGTTACTTTGCGGAAATCTATGACATGTATGAAAAACTAAACTATGCGCGAGCACGCAATCAACTTGAACGGAATCTATTACATGCTGTTTTTGTGAAATACTGCCTCGTATAAATTTATCTAGCGCTATTTTGCGGAATACAGTTTACCACTTTAACTCTTTACCTTCATAGAAAGAAAATTATAGTTTTATCGAAATTTCGCTTTAAAATGTTACTTTTATAGCAAGGCCCATATCCCTTGGCAAAAGCGTACATTGACCCCTCGTAAAGAAAAACATCGTTTCCCAAATTTCTTCCAAGGCACGGTTATTTTTAAACATTATCTGCTTAACGTCGAAGTTTGGGTGGATAAGTAAAAAAAAATAATTTGTCATAATATTTGAAGTATATCGTTACTTTTAGAAAATAAACTGTAACATACTTACATGTAAGGGTTGTTTATAAACGTCGAATATTTCGGATCCGAGGTGCAGCGACATGCTGCCGTCCGACCATTTGACCATCCGAGCGTTGGACTCCTTCACAGCGTTGCCTTCCTTGTCGAACACTGTCCGCCAACGAATGGTGTTTTCCACTTTTAGTTTTAACCTATCAAGTATAAGAAAAATATCAACAATGTAGCAAAATTAACGCAAATTTAATCTACTTCCTAGCGTTGTTCCGGTTAAGTACCAGGGTCCGCTTAGATTGCAGAGAATTTGGCTGTGGGGCGAGTTAAGAGGACCGATTGCCATCTGACGTCATCCTCGGAACCCCCAAGATCTCTACAACCTACTTCCCGGTGGCCTAAACTCGTCATTAAGGGTCGGCAGCGCATCTGCTGGCCTTCTGGTCGTGCAGATGTCCATGGACGCCGGTAGGCACTTCGGTGCCTACTGCCTGCTCGTTTGCCCACTTGTAACATAAAAAAAAACCCATGCATCATTAAATCGGTATAAACAAATGCATGTACAAATAAATCGGTGATAAATGAGACTCGTTCGTAATTGATTGTTAAGAGTACATCGCGCTTTGGATGTTGTTTGTGAATTAATTTAAATGGTTTCAGCCTCGATAGCGATTACGACGCGTGTTTGAAGACGATGAATCGATTTGATAATTTATCGATACGGCTAAAACAATTCATGAAACGCTAATAAGTAATGTCTAAAAAGAGTCGGTAACTTTATATGCATACATTATTAATAATACGAGCTGCGACGCGAAACTTTCCGCGTTGTATTCGTCGGATTTTATACAACTTTTGAAACCATTTTAACCATTTCAAATTTCATTTTCGCGACTAAAACTAGCTGAAGTCCATCTCCAAGAGACAATCTATATTCATACCAGAGTTGGTTCCGTGGCTTAGATCTGAAAACGTAACAGACAGAACTTTCTCATTTATATGGCCCGTTATCGCAGTAAACAGTGGACCCTGCTTTCCGCTTCGTCGGCTATTATTATTATTTATTTGGGCTATATAATATATAAATATTTCTAAATATATATATGTATATATATATATGAATCTGTCTGAAAATGTCTATATATATATATGAATAATTGTATTAACTTGTACACAAATGGGCACTCTTTATCGTATAAGAGATTTTATATAAAAATCCGGTATATTAAAAAACTTCGCTTAGAATTGATGTAAGAACAAAGTGGCCAGAATTTTAAAATTGAGAAGTTGAGACATACGAATGAAATTTGTACATGTAATATGACGTTATATGACAATACCTCACATAGCGCCCCATACTATTTAATCAATCAGTTTCAATATAAACGAAAAGGAAAATGCGATACTGGGAACTCGTGATAGCGTTATCAAACGGGGCCACCAGTCTGAACTGATATCTGATAACGTCTGATAGATACCTGCCGTATCTTGCGTAAGTACCCTTCGTGTTCCCTGTCGGCTTTTTCGCTTTATACATTTACCGATATTTTTATAAGTTTCTCAATCACTTGTAATGCCATGTACTTCTTATTTATAACCAGCTGATTATTTGACTATGTTTGCTAAGTGCAGTGAACTTCCAATTTTATTATTTTTTTAAGATATAAAGGTTTTTCTATTTTCATATCCTATATATGTGGGTCTTATATACTCCTTTATCCTTTATTGTATTCTCAAATTAGCAGAGTTCTAATGATAAATGGTGTATCGCATGTTTAATAGTAAACTGACCTAACTCAAAAAGCTGATTTTTGGGAAAACGACTTAATCCGCTTACAATTGGATAAAAACGACATTATAATAACAAATTTGCACACAAGGCACGCTTACATAGAAAGATTTCGTAAAATCTGATATTTGATAAAGGAATTTGTTAAATAGCTTCAAAAGATGGTGTCCGAATTCGCTCAAAATAACTTTTCTGTTGAGTTTTAGCGTGTCCTAATAAAAAGGAAAATTTTAAGTCTCTCCATCTTATAGTTTGCAAAGCCTCCGTGAATTAGGCATACCAAAAAGTATGAAGTGTGAATGGTAAAAATGTAACTAATCAAATGTAAAGATCCTTACGTTATCTCGAGTAAAGTGAGTGAGACATATCATATTATCTATTGATGGCAGTTCGTCCTTCTACCTTTAAACTGTAAAGGATTTAAATAATATGAAAACAGTAAAAACCACAGTTTGGTTTAGTGCATTTAGGTACCAATAACACATTGAGTAATATCTTGTGTTATTGTTGATAACGATAACACAGTGCTTATCGTTTTTTTATCAATTTATCATCATCAATTGGCGGTCAATCGTCCCGACGCGATGGCGCCAAAAATTAGAGTTCCCTATAAAAAAGAAGCATCGACAGCTCATCACGGTAGGAAATCCGTAAATTACTATGGTTTAAACCCTGGTTCATACCCTATACTGGTTTTTTAACGCTATGCCCACTTCTTTAAAAAAAGTTTCACTTATTAGAAACTAATTGTCCCTACTTGCTTTAATTTTTTAAAAAGGCTTTACTGGAGTGATTTGTGCCTACCCCATCTCCAATCAATTATTTATTTGGATAGATATGATACAGAGGTCTTATTATATTAGGTTAGTTTACATCATTACAATCATCTTATCTTTTCCGACGTCCAAACTTCAGTATTATGCTTGATTAAAAAATCATTAACAGAATAGAAATAATTATGGATTAAATATATAAATAATTGTTTTTTTTTTTAATCTCATTAAAATAACATTTTCATATCATTATTTACTTTATTATCTGTTATCAAAATACATAATTTGTTTTATCGAATCATAAGCGGAATAAGTCGTAAATGACAAAACGTTTTTTGAGGTTACCCAAAAATCTGATTTTTGAGTTGGGTCAGTTTATGACTAAGCGTGCGATATGAAGGTCTAATAATCATAGTGTATAGTTCTTAGTATTCTACGAAATGACGCAACGTAAAAATTTAAGTACGGAACTCTTGGTAGAGCAGTCATATTTATACACTGTATAGGAATAAAGGACAAAGATTAAAATCAATACGAAACATTTCCATTACTGCATATTGACAACATGTGATAATCTATTTTTAATGACTCTCTTACTTAACAATGGATTTCGTTGTAAACCTAATCTTATCATGATAACGCAAAGCTTATAATCAGTCAGGCCAGTCAAACTCAAATCAATTTGACTTTGACTGGCCCGTTGCAGTTGGCGCAGTGGCAGTATTGGGTTCGAATCCCGCCTCGAGTTTGGGCGTATTATTTTTAAGTATTTATTTATATATTTCTACAAAAATATATTTTTGTATAGCAGGCTTCTGCTACCTATAGCACAGGCAATAAGTTGTCTACCTTAGGAACAAACGTCCGTGAATGTATTTATATATATAGGATAATTTCCTGTTCCTAACTTGCAAAGTCCAAATCCCTAATGCCAGAGCTAGACATAGCTCAAAGTGTTTGTACATTTATGTCCTTGAAGTCCACAAAGTTCTACAAAACTTTGCGCTGCTACACAAAGCCCCACTATATGATCATTGAAATGATCATTCAAATGAAGCTATGCCTGGCTCCGGCATAATAGGCCACAGTAATATGCATCGAAATGAATCCCTTGGTAGCTTTGTGGATAGGCTAAACTCTACTATCCAGACTCTTGTTGCAGAAATAAAGCCAGCAAGATAAACCAAATCAAAATGTGTTTATTCGTAAAGGCGTTCGTCTCAAAATTGGAATCGATTGCTATTTTTATTATTATCAATTAAAAAAAACTTCCTTTTTCCAAAAGTCTATCTTGACTTAGTCTAATGTTTTATTAAAATCTTCAATGCCAACATCTTTGTTTAAACACTACATACAGGTTTTATAATATTTGCTATTTACATAATTTTTCAATTTATTCCAAGGTGCATAATCGTACACCAACTGATATATTATGAGTCATATTACAGGCGCGGATCCACTGTAGCGGACTCGATGGGCTTGCCCACCATCCTCATAGACTTAAGACATCATATTTTGAAGGTCTAATGAGTTCGGAAAGCCTGATAGTATTATATCCAATACCTTACATACAAAACATTGTTTGAATTGATTTACAAGTGTGAAAAATAATATGTAGTGCATTTCGTTTGTCACATTTGTAAATGAATATAGATATGTTTATATATGCTACGTAAGAAGTATATATTTTATTTTTGATTGGTGTGACATAATCTTAAATAGATTTAAGACCCTTAAATAAATCAGATAAAAAAGAAAACCTTACAAACACAAAAAGACATTAATTTTATAAATATTTACAGTATTACCCGGTGAGCTAAACCCTTCTTTAAAGGTCAATAACGCATCTATAAACCTTCTGGTGGTACAGATTTCTATCGGATTCAATATTCTTCTTCGATATTCGATGATTAATCGCCTGCTCGTTTTGCTGCCTGCCTGCTTGCTTCTTGTAATATAAAGAACTAAATCGATCATAAACACGTTCATACGCTGAAAATCGCCCAAAAATTGAGTGACTGTGCCCACCTTTCTTGATGGCTAGTTCCGCGCCTGAGTCAAAATGTATACTGCTCAGTAATAGGATACTCGAGTGGAGTACCAAACAAAATTTTAATAAACTTCATTTGTTTAGTGATAAAAGATCTTCTACTGTTCGTATTTTCCAATAAAAAATTCCAGTGGGCGTGAAAATATTATTTGATACATCTTTTTTTATGGTTTAAAATTAAATTATTCAATTAAGGTCTATGACCTAATAGGTAATAAGAGCATATGATCAGAGAGTCTTCTATAGTGACATGCATGTGCCGTATAATTATGTGTTGTGTGTGTATATGTTTATACTAGCTGTTTCTCGCAACTTCGTCCGCGTAAAATTGTGAAAACCCTTGGATCTCCTCAAGCGGCCTTATTTAAAAATCCTTTCTTAGCGAATGCAAACTAACTATAAACAATCTCCCTGCCTCCGTCTTTGTACGTTCCGCGCTTTTCGAGATTTCATGTTAGGTGACTTTTTTCACTTTTTCATCTTCTTCTCATGTATGTATATAAAAATCAATTGTTGTTCGTTAGTCTCGCTAAAACTCAAAAGCCGATTTAAATTTTTGTCTGTTTTTTTTTATATATTCCAGGGAGATTTAAAGGAAAGGAAATGAAGGAAAAGTTTAAACATTTGGAGGAGGTCGTGGCCTAATCAGTAGTCGGTATAGTAGAGGGTAGTTGTTCATAAGAGTATAAATAAAGACACAATCGGGTAAGCGAGGCAGTTGTGTTACGACCGTTGACTTGGTAAGAACTATCTAAGTACATTGTGATCGGTGTGATTACGACACGTGCATACACCATTTTGGTAAATTATAATTACAATAAATATTTAATAATATTTCCGTAGTATCACTGGATACTACAGTCGCATTCAAGTCAATCTTTATGTTAAGTCTTTCTTGCTGCGACCGATAGATGGGTGACTTGTTCTAGCACTGATTTATATTTGAAAGCTGACCTCCTCCGTGTTTCTGAAGGCACGTGAAACATTAACCGATTAATGTCACTTTGTGATATTATTCGTAAGGTTGTAGAGATCGTTGGGATTCCGATGATGACGTCAGATGGTAATCGGTCATCTTAACTCGCCCCACAGCCACATTCTCTGCAATCTAATAGGACGGAACGGACGCTAGGAAGAATATATTGGGAGTTAGATCTAAACGCCTTTGATCTATAATGAACAAATCGGAACAAGGCTTTTACTCGTAAAACATTGAATGAAATTTTCTGAAAGAGACACTAGCCAGATAAATTTATTACACAGTATGCACCTGTAAATTGATTGTCAATAGCAGTTAAGATTAAACCAGCGGACAGTAATTTTAATCCTATGAACATAAACTTAAAGTTTAAAGTCATTTGCACGCAGACGTAATAAATGCATTTTAAGAATTCGCTACCGGGTTTCAAAGAAGGCAATGTATTTTTGAAAGGCTGTTTTAAAATATGTCCTAAAGTCAATGCAGTAAAGATGACTTTCGAATGGTGACAATTTAATTCTTAATGTGTTGTCTTAACACATTCCTTGCCATAAATAGTGTTGGCTTAAAGTATCGAACGCCGGCGCCTTCGAGTGCTTGAAACAAAACCTTGCCCATTCTGAGTTACGTAGTTAGCACTGCGCAACCTATATGCAAATATTTTAAAATCATTACCTTCCTTAGTACCTCATATTAACGAACAATACAAATAAAGCTTTTAATGTGAATTATCTTAGTAAAATTTTATTTCCGAAATGTCCAGACTGCTTGTATTGGTAGATAGCTAAATTGGATAATCTTATATATAAAATTCTCGTGTCACAATACCATGTTAGTTACCATGCTCCATCGAAACGACTTGACCGATTTTGATGAAGTTTTATATGCATATTCAGTAGATCTGAGTATCGGCTACTATCTATTTTTCATACTCCTAAGTTATTAGTGTGGCCCACGCGGACAAAGTCGCGAGGTACAGCTAGTCTTTATATATAAAAGCGAAAAGCGGCTCGACTCTTACGTATCAGTGGTAGATGTTAAAATATATAACTATTCAAGTCTACTTGAATAAAATATCATTTGAATTTTGAATTTGAATTAAAGGTCTTTTAAGAAACTTCACTCCCAGTTTACCCCTTATTCTCCTAGAAGTTAACTCTAGGACGGCTTACATAACGCTTACCAAGTCGCCGTTTCCACTTAAGAACTCGTTCACCCCAGCGGTTATCGCTTCTACAGCTAATATGGTCAGCCCATGGGCACTTCAGTTAATCTTTTGTGCTATGTCGATGACTTTAGTTCACTCGGATAACCTCAATACGAATACTATCCATCAGATTAACTCGGTGAATCCACACCAATTCTATCCTATCCTATCCCATATTTAAGCGTGTGTTTTGTTGTGACAACTGCTGTATGATCTGGCCTAAAATCAAATATCTTCCTAGCGTTATCCCGCTTAAATACCAGAAGCTTAGATTGTATACAATGTGTCCTTGAGGCGAGTTTAGATAACCGATTTCCATCCGAAGTCATCCTCGGAACCATCACAATTTCTACAACCTTACGACTAATATCGCAAAGTGACATTAATCGGGTACCTCTGGTGTTGCAGTCGTCCATTGTAGTCACTTATTTGAATGCCGCCTGCTAGTTTACCTCTTGTTATATGTATTAAAAAAGAAAAGTCACGTTCTGGAGTTCAGTCCGACCTTCTATCGGCGGAGTATCGACTCTACAAATGTGTTTGGCATTTAAACCATAAATGTCCACATAAATAAGTTAAATGGCTTAACGGCTAATAAAGTCAACAGCTACGTGTGATGTTTGCCTAATCCATTGTCACAACCGTTCAGTGGCTGATTATTCCTCTCTCACCATTGTATCTGACTTTCAAATGGCAGTTTAACAAAAACAATGCTTCTATTTTGATGAAATGTCACGGGAAAGGCGCTTTTTATGGAAACGTAATTATAGTAAGGCAAATAATAATTAATTGACCTTTTATTAAAGGAACTTAAAGGTTAATTATAATTAATCCATAAGTTAATCATGTGAATTTTATACAATTGACTTGCGCTTGTTTTTCTTGAAATAATTCTGTTTAAATGCGAACACGACGGAACGGAACGGTTTATAAAGCGTTTCAGTTAACTGTAATGTTTTTAGTATTTATTTGACTACATTTAATTTTCATGGTTTTTCTGATTTATTTGGGTTTTATATGCCTTGAACAGAAAAGCTTTATTATTATTCTTATAACCTCTTTAAGGCATTGTTTCCCAGTTAACTGTATTTGATGGAGTTGATTCGTATTTTCCACAAGATTTTCTTACTTTTTAACCTACTTCAAAAAAAGAGGAGGTTATCAATTCGACTCGTATGTTTTTTTTGTGTCGATTTCGATGATTCTTTTTGCTATAGAAAGATTGTACTTTATGGGTACTTTTGGTTACGTTCACAATTCATCCTGAATTAAATGTATCCATGGTAAAGTACCGGAACTCTTCAATTCTTAAGGGTAAATTAACGATACTCAGCCGGTGCCATCTGCATAATTTAGCGAAGAACCTATTTGGCTTGGTACCGACTTTAGCAAGTGTCTACTAAATCGTATGAAAGTACTATTTATTTTTTGCTTTTTAGTTCTTCGCCTTTTTGATTTTGAAGGCGGTTTTCTTTTTATAAAAAAATAAATTTTAACAAAACAGTCTTGGTGAGTCACTAATAATAAGGGGAAATTTTAGAGGTGAACTCGCAAACTTAACCTCACTTCATCGAACCAATTTTTCCTGTATAAAATTTTGAACTAACATAAATTACCAGGCTTTTTACATATCAGTAAAGTTTCGTTGTAAACCCTAAGTAGAAATAATATTAGTTAAGTAATGGTTAAACTTTCCAGTTATCGTGTACGACATTAGTGACGCTGATAACAGAGTTCAAATACAAGTTAATAGATATATATATATATATATATATATATATATATATTTCATATATTATGAAAATAATGTTATAAACAATTTCATGAATTCTTTTTCATTTTCAAGACGCTACTTTTAGGCACGACATCGCAGTCAGTGATAAAAAAAAGAAGCCAAACTACGATATTTTCCAAGGAAAAGAATTTAAATATTTCCTTTGATTTTGAATATAAAACATAAATAGAGCTCAAAATTAAATAGATTACGTGATTTAGCTCTTAAGTGCAGTCTAGACTGATGAATGGTATGAGTCTAATTAAAGCCGTACAAGGAGGTGCACTTTGAATAGAGCCATAATAGGTAGGTATTGCATTTTTAATACTTCCTCGAAGCGCTTTAAAATATTTGGCCATAGAATTATATTGGTTGATATTAGACTTCAGGAATTTCTATTTCAAAGTACTTTCTGCCTCAGATTTAGTTTAATTTACAGTAATTTATAACTAAAATGACCTGCTAAATTATTGTTAAATTAGTTGGCGATGGCGACTGCATCCCGCTCCAGGGTCTCGGGTT
The DNA here is from genome assembly GCA_024363005.1 of Charaxes varanes. Taxonomy (NCBI): domain Eukaryota; kingdom Metazoa; phylum Arthropoda; class Insecta; order Lepidoptera; family Nymphalidae; genus Charaxes; species Charaxes varanes. The sequence continues at coordinate 2,146,994 of JANCMC010033613.1, forward strand.
TGTTTCCCGCCTCGATCCTGAGTGTATTATGGGTGGTATGTATGTATTTTGATATTGAATTGAAAAATGTATTTAATTTCAATAATACATCAAATAAATCATATAATACAAATATATAAATGCGAAAGTTTTTACACATGGATGTATGTCTGAGGCTCTTTCACGGAAAAAGTACTGAATAGATTTTAATAAAATTTACAATAATACAGTTTATACATCAGAATGACACAAAGGCTATAAATTTTAAGGATAATGTGCGAGTTGTCCATAATATAACTATAAATGTCAAGTCAGTAGGAGAAAATTCTGCGATCTGCCAGCTACGGTAAAAGATACGGAACCTCTTATATACAAGCGTGTCTTGACACGCTCTTGGCCATTTTCATTTAATTATAACGAAGAGACAAAAATATTTTTTAATTCAGACTCTTAGAAAATATTATTCGCATTATTGAAATAAATCTTTATTCACCTTAGATGTATAATATATTAATGAAGATGCATTTTGAAGACTGCGAATGTATTTATGTACCCAAATCAGAAGTTACGATATCGATGGGCTAGTGGAATATCGAATAAATTATATAGACAAGGTACTGCGTTCAAAATTTGAATACCCTATGTACGTGTGTTTCGGGTGCGATCTCCAATGGAATGATAATATTATCTATTACTAAATACACAACTAGCTTAATTTGATAGCACACAACCGCCAAATTGTGTGCCTTAGTATTTACATCATAATGATATTCTTTTAGACGTGAATGATGTTTCCTTTTCTTACAAGTGATTTATATTGATGTGTGTAACTTGAACCAATTATTAATGGCCTGGTAGCCTGCCCTTTAATTTCTTTTACGTATAATTAGTATTACGTCTATTAACTTACGGGCAAATATGAAATTTAGCACAATTATATTTTAATCGGTATGTCCTTGACTTCGTCCGTATAAAATTAGTTGAAAAAAAATAATTTAATTTTAGCATGATCATATATGTATATACCTATGGCCTTCCTCGATAAGTAAGCTATCTAACACTGCAAGAATTTTTCAAATCGGACCAGTAGTTTCTGAGATTAGCGCGTTCAAGCAAACACACAAACTCTTCAGCTTTATATATTAGTATAGATACAAACATAAGAATGGTTTGCGAACGCTAATATTTTTATAAAATATGCATTATTAATACATTAAATTATTAAAATAAAATCTCACACACACCAACGCCAAACGATTTACACACACATGTAAACATTTTACTATACGATTGTTTGGAAAGGCACTCATATTAACCGTTTGTAATTGTCAAATACCGCCAACTGCCAACCGGCAATTTCTAATACTATGAAATATATCGATTATTATCAAGCAAATATTCAGGAAAATATGACGAAATGAGAAAAGTTGTCAATGGTTGAGTTTCTAGTTATGTATGTATATCGTCTCCAAGAAACTTGTGCAGAATAAGCAAAGATAACGTTGTTTTTGTTATTGTGTTTCCACTTTCGTAATATTCTAACAAAGTTGTTCACTAGATTGTGTTATAAAGTTTGCAGAAACACATTGCCCATATGAAAGATATTTTATGGCGCCTTAATGCAAATGTTCGTTTTCTTTCTTCTTCTTCATATGCCTCTCTATTCAATGAAGGTTGGCAGTCAGTTTCTTGAACTCTTTCTTGTTCCTGGCTACCCGGAAAAGTTCCTGGATCGTCGTAACTCCGGTCCACTCCCTAATGTGGCGCAGCCAGGACTTCCTACGCCTACCTACCCTTCTTTTATCCTCAATTTTCCACATAATGATGGTTTTGAGGACCGATACCTATTGTGCCTATGTATATGCTCCAGGTACATATATACTTTACACTGTTTAATAGTTCTCACAAGCTCCGTTTTCTTTCTCATCTTAGCCAGGACCTCGGTGTTAGATGTCATGTCCGCCCATCTTATACGGAGCATCCTTCTATAAGACCACATTTTGAAAGCTTCAGTTCGTTTTATTCCGTCGCCTAAATTATATAAAAGTTAGAATCATTTACAGTTTGCCAACCATAATCTTATTACACAGCAACAATGGGAATTTAGTAATGTTCTTAGGAAATAACAAGAGTGATAAATTAAATAGGTGCCTTATTGAATTGGCGAAGAGCAAAAACGTGTTCCTCCGTAATTTGCCGATGCTTATCCTTCACGCTTCGTAACTATCGCTAAGTATTACTATGTTTTCGTAACTAATATAAGCATACTTAACTGTCTATTTTTTTTGTTTACGCCAAATAGAACCCGTTTATCTTCATTTTGATTTTAGGAAACATGTTTCGTAATTGACTACTGTAACCTCATTCGTTTTTTATTTGGCTTAGCAAAATATTCAAGTTGTTATGCTATCTTGCGTCTTTTTAGGGTTCCGTAAGTATTACAGGAACCCTTATAATTTCGCTCTGTCCGTCCGTCCCGTCCCGCCCGTAAGGTGGTCCCTTCCCCTAGCATTTTCAAACTATTAGACGTAGAGACTTGAAATTTGCCATGTTGACAGAACATGCTAAAAACTTATTAGGACAATTATTCTAAACCAAATCGGACAACAACTTTTGAAGTTATTTAACAAATACGTTTATAGTGTATCAGATATGAAACCCTTCTAAAAAGCGTGTCTTGAAACGCTTTTGGCCATTTTTATTTTAATCTTAATCAATTTTCACCACAGGCTAAATGCCGTTGCCATTTTTAAAGTATTATATCACCTTATATTCATTCTTTCTTATTACTCTAGTTCCATTGTACAACATCCGGGTTCGTCTTCGGGGCAGTCATTTTCGCAATGAGATGGGTATTACGGTGGTAGACGACCGTGTTATTTACCGGAATGGATAGTAACATTAAGAACTTAAAAAAGGCTAATTAAACATCACAGAGAGATACGTTAATTTACTTTTATATATTTATGCGGACTAACGTTTTATTTTTTTAGTATAGCTCTATTGTCACGATACAGCCGTGTTTAAGTTAACATTGTTTCCTTTTACTCCCGCTCACTTTTTAACATATCTCAACGAGTAGCAGACGTTGCATTAGTGATGTTTTGTTTAAATGGCGTAGTTTACTGTGCTTTTATTGTACTTATTAAACATAATCTAGCTGCGAAGATATTGGCAGTATTCCCAACACCTTCGATAAGTCATCAGATAGGGTACGCAGTTTACTGGTTTATGATACATTAAAATTAAGTGTAAATAAAAATCATTTTATTTACACTTAATTTTAATTGAATGACGAATTATGTATAATTAAATTATTACTCATTAAGTAAACTTTATTTACCTACAATGTCTTGTGCACCTGTAATAACCTATTCATTTACTCTCTTTTATACTAAAAAGCAAAATTCTCTGTTCTTAGATTAGATACTTATCATATATTGCCAGATAACTAATACAACAAGACCAAAGAAACTCCTACATTTACGAGACAGTTAAAAAAATAAAGTAAACAGTAAATAGACTTTGTTTCGAGTCCCTAGACATTCCCAATTAGTATTCCAAATAGTCGCCGACATATCGTACACATAAATGTAAAGAGTGAATTGTCTCTAGTTATATAAAATATATTTTCTAATTGTTTTTAAATTGTTTAACTGACGTGACTTTCTTTTATTGATATAACGATTATATAACAATATTAATTAAGACTAAATATAATATCAGTTGATTTTTACCTCGAAAATTTAAGAAAAGATTTCGCATCGGTAAACAAAACCGATTCAACTTTGGGACCTTCAAGAAACGAATACACTCATTCCTCAAACGCCGGCAACGTATCTGCGGACGTCTTGTAGTCCAGTTTTCTATGAGCGTCGCTAGTCACTTTTAATCGGTTGAGTTGCAAACTGTAAAAGTACTAGGCAAGCATAAATAGGTAGGCAATGATACGTGCTATGCATTCGTATCCGGTACGACGTCTTTTACACCCTGTATAAGGCAATAGAATTATATTATAATAGGGAATATTACAAAACCACAAGCTTACAAGCTTTCCCTGACAATAACTGACACACCAAAAAAGAATTAGCAGAATCGGTCTAGCCGTTCACGGGTGATACTGTGACCAATGAAAATAGAGATTAATTTTTATACAGACAGTTTAATACGTGAAGTGAAAACATTGAATACTGCTTTACGAAAATTACGCGGACGGTGGAATGTGAATATAATAACGGACGAATTGAAGGAGGCACTTTTTAAGCGGAAACTTAAACAGTGGCTCATTCAGCAGTGCTTTTATGATATAAAGGAACTATTTAAATAAATACGCCAAGAGGGCTTACATAACTGTCAAACGCGTAAATGTTTGAAGTGTTGAATATACCACAGATGGTCCTCTGAAATAAAGTCACAGATAAAGTCACAAAACGACAGTTTGTACAATATTGTCACCAATATGGATTTTCTCCACAGAAATTTTTGTGAAGTTTTTTTTTACTAACTCGTAAGTTTTTACTAAGACCAAGGGAACCTGTTCCGAAATTTACTTTACTTTACTTTCATTTGTTTTATTTTTTAAATGTAAATTTTTTTTATTTTATAATTTCTGTAAGGTTTCGAGTGCTTTTAGATAATACATGTGTATGCATGTTAAGGTCACATTTTTTGGTGTGCTACTTTTAATTAGCATAGGGATAACATATCTGCGTTTTATACCCTCCGGTCACAGAGTTTTCATTTTTAGGAATCATTTGGGATACGACTTAAAGGAAAACTCCAGTAAAAAAATTGTGTAATGCTGTACAACTTCAACCATACTAAAAGGTTTAACTGTTACAGTTAAAGATCTTGTCAGAAATCTATCGCGTACACATACTACTGCTTTAGAAAATAGAAAAAAAGTAAAAGGAGTCTTAAATTATGCCAAAAGAGTAATCTTACTAACTTTCTTCAGCTTGACTAATTACACTCTTAAATAATATTCTTTGATGAATCTTTAGACTAATTCTCCGCATTAATCTGCCAACTTTTCAAAAAGTTTGGTTTATCAAATAGGTTATCTGATAAGAAGAGTTCTTTCTAACACGTGTGTAAGGATCCATACACACTAACGACTTTTAGATCATATTTTTTAAAACATGTTGTCCACTAAGAATATTCCTGCGCGGCGGCCTAAATAATGAAACAGTTTAATTAAAACGTGCGATTTAAAAGAACCTGTGTTAGCCTACCTTTCATGTTAACCTTCATTTGTTAGCAAATAATTTTTATTGCTGTTTCTAGTGCCCCCAAAACGTGATGCCACGTCACGTTTTGCACGTAGTTTCGCACACAATGCCTGGGCATCTGAGCCCTAGCACGAATATTTCGAACCGTTGGAATTCGACTGTATTTAGGATGAAAACATTCGTGCTGGGCCTAATCTTAGGAATTACTGGTCCGATTTGAAAAATTCTTTCAGTGTTAGATAGCCCGTTTATCAAGAAAAGCTATAGGCAATCATCACGCTAAAATTGATTCTATTTTTTACTTAAATTTACTCAATTAGAGATTAGATTTTGCTCAAAATAATTCCTAGTGAATTCTTAGCATGTTCTATCAACAGTAAATTTCAAGACTCACATCACAAAATATGTAGTAGTTTAGACATCCTAGGGGGGACCACCTTGAGGTTGGACAGACGGACGGAAGGACATGGCGAAACTATGAGGGTTTCCTTTAGTACTACGGAACCCTAAAAGAGCTGATATGACAAATCAATTTTCTTTATAATTAACTAGTTGTATGCTGAGCTGTACACCCTTTCTATATGGTGTTACAGACAGGCATAATTCTTAGTATAAGATTACCTCTGTTAGTACGTACTGTTTGTAACACTTTTGGAATAAATGTGTTTTCTTTCTTTTCTTTCTTTCTTTCAATTGTTTTTGCTTAATATTAGTAGCTGTTTAAGGTTTGTTTTAGTTTTATTGTTAATTTATATGTGCTTTTTTGTGCAAGAACCCCTTGTTAGCAGGTAAAAGCCTCCTCCAGAGATATCCACTTGTCTCTGTCCTTGCCTAGTACTAACCTTAATTGAGTAAAGACGATATTATTGTTATAAATTCCTCGCATAGGTTTCTTATAAGTTCAATAACTTACTCGCATGCTTTTTTACGTATAAACATATAATCCATGTAGATGGAAGTAAAGAAGTTTTACTTCAGTCGTGTGGTCTAAAGCACACTCGTTATTTTTTGTTGTTAATGTCAGTGTTATTAATGTCGCTGTCGCCTATGTAATTACAACAATTTCAACATTTTTTTCTTTAAATACACTAAAATTACGCCTATCCCTAATCCCTACTCGTCAATACTGCGCATTCTAATAACTTTTCAACCTAGTCTACAATCACTGATGGTTTTATATTACGCTATCGCAAGAGACGGTTCGGAGACAGAGAAGGTTCCCGATATTTTGACAAAGAGAACTTTTGCGCCGACATATGCATGGTTACTAGCGATTGCGATCACCCACTGCGCCAACGGGCCAGTCTTAGCCTCACAAAGATTTTACTTTCTTTAAGAAAAATACAGATTCCCAGTAAAATACACCATTAGCGGTGTCTAATGTAGAGATATGAGAGGCGTGTGATAAAATTGTCCAAAATCTCCACCCGACATGTGGCGGGCGGGGCTCCATCATTTCGTAAGAGTCGCATGACACTAATGCGTGTGGAACATTAGCTGATAATGTTGTCAGTTTTACGAGCCACCACAGCTGATAAGCCCACTGACTCTCGCGACGCCGCGTTGCATAAAGGTTTCTGCTTATAGCATAACTCGCTATTGATTTCCCTTTATAAATACGTACACTGTATTATATTTCAATACAGAGTATTTACCCTTCCTTCCACTACAGATAGAAAGGTTTCTGCTCATTGAATAAGTCACTATTGATTCGCCCTTATAAATACACATAGACTATTATATTTCAATACATAGTATTTACCCATCCTTTCGCTTCAGATAAAGCCAGGGATACTCGTGATGTCGCGTTGCATAAAGGTTTCTGCCCATTATATAACTCACAGTTGATTTCCCTTATATATTTGCAGACTGTAATGTATTACATTATGCTATTCTATAAATATATAAGTACAACTAAAATACATGACTGGCCCGTTGGCGCAGTGGGCAATGACCCTGCCTTCCGCTCCGGGGTTCGTGGGTTCGATTCCCGCCTCGAGACTTGGAGGTGTATTATCCATATCTATATGTATTTATACATTTTCATAAAAAATATTTGTGTATAACAGGCGGCTGTTACCTATAACACAGGCATTAAGTTGTCTATCTTAGGAATCGACGTCTGTGTGTCATATAGTCCTATATATTTATTATTTATTTATTTGTCTCACGGCTTCGTTTGCGGTAATTTTAATATTTCAGAGACGATCACCCTGACGTTATTTATTGTGATGCCTTGTATACGAATACATTTAATAAAATAAAGTTACTAAACCAATGAGATTCTTCTTTGTTTTTCTAACAGTTGGGTTCAAGAAAGTTTTATAAACTTTATGAACCAAATATGTAATCACCTCATCTATGCCGATCAAATGAATGACATTAATTAAAACAAATCACCATTGGCGTTCATAAATGTTCATAAAATAGCCATAATGAATTAAGACATTTTACCATTGGTCTCATTATGTAAGGCAATAGAACCGCAAACTTGAAATACATACATGTATCGTCTCTAAAAGCTCTTGTAAACATGTAGAGCGATTCGAGCGGAAGTAATCATGATGATAATTAACGATGTAGTGATTAAGAGCAGGCTGATAGTGCGACTAATGCACCAATTATACGTACCAGCATAACCGATAGCCGTACCAATCAAACGATTAAGACGTTATCACTGGATTATCTTAACTTATGATTGGTTTCATGCCCTGATAACGCAGCGGTAAAAGGATGAACTAAAATGGGCTAGGACTCCTTCGCAGGAGAGTTAAAAAAAGCGCTACGTTATATTTCGGTGTTGGCGTTTTTTTTTTGCGTCCTTGATATGATAATATAGCGTTGAAAATAGGACATTGCTCGATTAAAAAGCATTGTATTTTAAGAGCACTAAACATTAAACTTGGGTATTAATAAGTTCTATTTAAACGGTTTTTTAACACGCGGCAAGAAAGCTCTTGTGCGAATGAGGGCTGAGAGCGTCATCATTTAGACGTTAGTAGCCCACTGCTGGGCGAATCTTTTATGCTTGGTTCAAACCCTATCGTACCCACTAATAACACAAGCTTTTAAAAAGCGCAACGGCAAGGGTATTCTTGTAAAAAGGTCTTTTTACAATAATGAAATCACATCAACGTAATGTTCATTAATAATTATAGATATTTTATATTGTTCGTATAGTTGTACAAAAACGTCGTAAATTATATATTTCTGCGCATTGCTTAGGTTACACGATTCTGTAATTTTCTAAAGCTATATTGATATGCGAATCGAATGCACTATAAGAATCATTATTGTAAATTACAGAGGGCTTAGGAATAGTGTAGAGGAGTGGAGGTATGGTTTAAATTGTATACGTTTGGTACGCCTTTCATTGTTATGTTTCAATCATAGAACGGCGCATAGAATAACCTTTGTTACAGACTAGTTGATATGCGACTTTAAATATGAATGTGTTCACGAATTTAAGTCTTGTCTCGAAGTTGGTTTAGACCAAACGAGCATAGAGCTAAAGCTGGAACAAGACCATTTTATCCCAATCTTGAAGTGTAAACAAAAGCTCGTTCTTAGCTTTTACGCCAAAATATCAACGATAAAAAACTGGAATAAGAATTAAAATAGTTGATTGTGAACGCAGTCAGAACAATGAAGGAATGCTCTACATTTGTTTAAATGAAATGATTTAGAAATAGTCCCTACTCTATCTAATTCTTTATATAATAGAATGAACATTCGCTCGTCTTAATTAGCTTTAATATTGCAAAATCTTCAAAAACGAAAATTTTTAATTATGTGCCGGCGGTTAGTTTTGAAGTGGTTACCACAAACTGTTGGGATGTCAGTTGTGGTGGTTTTGATATCACCACTACAAAGACACACACAATAAATTAAAGATTTAAGATATATTGAGGTTTACCAACGTCAACAAACTTTTGAATGAGCTGTAAAATAACCTTATATTTAATGTGGTGTGATTTAAAAGAACTCATTTATAGAGATTTAGCTAAACGATAATTTACACACAAAAAAGCTTTTTTATGTGTTTATTTATTTATCTATCTGTCTTTTTGTAGGTGATAATATTAGGACCGCGTGTATGATTTCGACCGAACGTTTACAGATTTTTTTAAAGTTTTTTGTATGAAAAAAATAGGAAAGTCTTTCAAGGGAAGGGAATTTAAGGTATGATCAATTTTGTTGCTTAGAGGATAGACTTAATTTATTATAGGAGTAAAATTTTAATTAAAGAAATTAGATTAGAAAAAAAAACTAGATTTCGTACCTAGGTACCTAGGTACGAAATCAAATTTTTACTTGAAATAGTTCTAATATGAGTATCTGAACTATTTCAAGTCAAGGTTCGAACCCAACACCGTTCGGATTTCTCTTCATACTCCTGCCATCGAGATTCCTTGGCATTCCCTTATTGATTAAGCCTTGACGCACGCATTCGATACACAAACAGAGGATGCATTATATCAAGAATAACACAAATATTTCTCGTATTTGTGATATGTTACATCTTAAAACACAAATTACGGACAGGAGCAATAATCACAAAATTAGAATTGAATGTAATTCATTTATGACCTTTAATTAAAACGGAAATGAGATCATTTGGGTTTTCCAAATTATTCAATTTTGCTTTTATTTGTTTTTATGTTTTGTCACTACTGTTGTTATAGTGTGGAATTGTAGGCACAATTACATAAGTTTTGTTGTAAAATTTATTTGGAATAAAAACATTTCATTTCATTTCAACTTCATGGTAATCATAGACACATATTAATTAACAGTAGCCCAACTACATTTTTGTCCGTGTGTCGATCTGTAATCTTGTATGTCCAGGTTAAGCTTCAAAACGGCTGATCCGATTTTAATGAGGTTAGAGAGACGGCAAAAGAAAACCATATATTCATAAGGCCTAGCGTATTCTACGTCAATTCTCAAGTTCGCACGCCGTAGATACTAACCTGGTAATAAGATACGTGTAATTAAAGCGCATTAATTGTGATTCTGAGAATAAAATGACAATAGGCAATTCCAGAATACTGTCTGGATGTTTTTAACTGATGTCTATGTATTTAGGTGCACTTTGCAAAACGCGAAATTTTGTTGCAAAAGGAGGTTAATGAGCTAACTTGAAATCATAAATATATAGTTAAAAACAAGGCGAACGATTTTACCAAGTTATTAAGTAGGTGGAAAAAGAATACCAGAAAAGATGTAGCATCTCAATTACGTCAGACTACTGATGAAGTTTTAGATAGACCATCCAGATGCTTCCTACAAGCGAATATGTACCAAAAGGAGTCACGGTGGGAAATCTAATCATGTTCAGTGCTTACTAATTAACGTATTTTAGATAAAAAGATAAGTTTTGTTAGGTAATATTTTTTTCGTCTTTTATCAGCTTTCAAATGTCTATACTATCGTAAAGTTTACAATTTCTAGTAGTATACAACTTAAATTTAGTAAAATATAAATATAAATAATTTGTACACATTCCGGAGCTTATCTTAAAATACTAGACAGACAGACTGAAATACACATATAATGTTTGAAAAAATGAGTGTACTTTTCAAACGTTTGCCCTTCAATCATCTACCTTATGCCGGGGCCAGACATGGCTCAAAGTGTTTGTACATTTTGGTCCTTGAAGACTACAAAACTTTGTGCAGACAATAAAAAGTCCCCAGCCACACTAGATGATCATTGAAATGATAATTCAAATGAAGCTATGTCTGGCTCCAGCATTAGATACATCTACCTTTGATTATTTAACTATTTGTTAATTAAAATAATATTTTAATTCGTCGTATGTAAACTGCCAATTTAAAGTGAAGTATATGGTACTCCAGAACTGCAGCCTAAGTACCTTAACGGTAGAAAGCTCAGCTTAAATCCCCAAGATGCTGGGTTCAAACCCCGACCCCGTTTGCTATTCATCGTGCCCATTCATAGCAAAATTTATAATAACGGTATCGAAAGGACAAGTTATATTTTTATAATATTCGTTATATTCTTTTAAAAAAAGGTCTTATTCTTTGAGAAAAATAATTGCAGATAAATATTAATGTAATATCTCGTAACAAAAAATAATTTAACAGCATCTGCATAAATATGACAAGACAAATGCCTGATGATAAAATTCAAAATTTGTGATATTACAGACATATCACATAAATACAGCTATGAATATTATAATGATGTGTCACATTAATATAAAGAATATTTTAAAACATCTTTTTTACTTTGCTGTGTGTGTGACAGTCTTAGGCATAAAAATTAAATTAAATATGTTAGTGTAGATAATAAATTATAAATTGCAAATCTTTGTAGTAGGGTGTAGTAAAATAGTAAAGCATTATCTATTAGCAATCTTAGAGATTTTCGAAGAAATAAGATTGATCACCATCACGATGATGAAGACTAAAAGAAGAATATCATCAAAGGATAAGATCAGATCGGAACTGGTTGGGCAGGGGAGGTAACACGGGCAGTGCGAAAGCCCTGAGACTTGTTTAATCTGACACTAAAGGAAAAATCTTTCTCAGTCAATATCTACTACCTATAAAATATCTTCTTGCCACATTTTATTTTTGTGCGTCCCGCGGTTTTCAAAATTTCGTGTTAGGCGACCTTTTGCCTTTATATACCTTTGCAGATAAAAGCTTATCAAAGAATCAACCTGAACAGTGTTTTTTACACCCAAGTCAGTACAGACCCTGCTTGGGCCCCCCTCTCTGAAACGCGACCGACAAATACACTGTGAATCCATAATTTGCTATAAAATTCTGTTATTTTCCTTTTATAGGTTAAAATTGAAAGCGCATCTAGTAAAACTCTATAGCTATGCCAACATAATACAGTTAGTACATAACAAATTTGAACGAGATTTTAATATGGAACCCTTTCAATTTATGACATATTCGAAGACAATTTACTTTCATATATTATGACGCACTACATATGATCGACTGCAAATCAACTTCAATAAATCAGACATTGTTCAAGGCTGTTGAAATTAATGTCTTGTTTATTTCTGCCTATTTGATATTAAAATCAATTGATAATGTATGGAAGACAGAGCAGGAGCTCGTAGCTTAATAAGTGACCAGCATTTGGGTCGATCGTTAGGTTAAGTAGCTCTTACTGCGGCCGGGTGGTACATGGGTGACCGATTCTAACACCGGTTTTGAAATATCCGTCCTCCTACGCCAACGATATTAACGCGTATGGCTCGAATTTACTCCCGATAAATTTTCACACCCCGGCTCCGGGCTATATAAGAAAAGCGATTCTTTGACACTCCAAAAAATTTAATTCAAATCAATTCAAATGATGTTTTATTCACTTAGACTTTTACAAGTTCTTTTGAATCGTCAAACATTTTAAAAATCATTTTCATATAAATTGCTTTCATATAAAAAAAAACAGGCAAAACATTTAAAATACTGCGCATATATGCGATTTTTTTAACTTTAAAAAATTAAATGTCTTAAAAAATAATAATAATAAAGACAGACACAACAATTTAGTTCATGTGTGATATTTGCCGTATATGGCAGTATTACATATGCAGCTAAGCGCGTTCATGGCAGACGACTTTAAACACAAAGATATTTATTTTTTGATAGTGTTTTTTATTTGAGAAAATTTTATCATCTACAAGCTATTTCCCGCGATTTCGTCCGCCTAAACTTGTGGGGAGGCCTTTGCCCAGCAGTGGGACATTATGGGGTAATAAAGAAAATAAAAAAATAAAAAACTTGCGTATTCTCATTGACCTCCTTAATCTGGCCGTATCAAAAAATCCTTTCTTAGTGGACGACCACAAAACTTTAAACTACCTCCTAGCCAAATTTCATTTTTGTACATCTCGCGGTTTTTGAGATGTGGCGTTGTTTTGACTTGATACCATCCTACAGTAAAATATATACATGTGTGTGTAAATCGTGGCAATGTATTTGACCATAGGTGTCGAAAATCACTAAAAATAAAGTGAGCCTGCCAGTTTCCTCGTTATGATAAATGCACAAATTTTTAAGTGTTTTAATTATAAAATAAGCGATTAAAAGTCTATTAATTTAATATAATTTATAGTATATGAAAATAATATATAAGAACTTGCATAGATTGAGTTTTATGATATATCTATCACAGAATAAGGAAAGTTGGCGTTTACTACACTATCAGCTTCATGTGTCAGATGTCAGTCTTTTCTCGCAAATGCAAGTGTTTTACAGGCTGACTTTGACGATTAAGATTTAAGACTACCTTATTTTACTACGGTTCAGTTTATACAAACAAGTTGATCCCCTTCCATTTTCTTCTTCCCTTTATTGTTTTAATAATATCAATAATTCATTTACTATTTCTTCATCAAACAGGATCTAACCTATTTGCATCTAGAGGCTATGAAAATGAAAATCATAAAACGTTTATGCGATGGACTGTATTTTTAAGCGACCTATACTTTTACGTTACGGCTGTTTTGTGCATTTGTATAGATGTAGAGCGTATCATAACGAAAGAACGTTTCAGTGTATTCAAGAGAACAGATTTATCTACCATTTTGTTTCTATTATATCCTGGATTAATACTTATAGATCATGGACATTTTCAATACAATTGTGTGTCCTTAGGGTTGTTTCTGTGGGCGACTTTCTTTATAGTTGCCATAGAGAATGACACTCTGGCGACTATTTTTTTTGTTCTGGCTATCAACTACAAGCAAATGGAACTGTATCATGCTTTACCTTTTTTTCTTTATTTTCTAAGGAAATGCTTTATCTATCTTCCTCCTAAGAATAGGATATCACACTTTACAAACAGATTTAATAAACTCGCCATAACCGTTATAAGTCTCTTCATTATAATATGGTATCCATTAATGAATACATGGGATGATATTTTGCAAATACTTCATAGGTTGTTTCCTTTAAAGAGAGGTGTATTTGAGGACAAAGTTTCAAACGTATGGTGCTCGGCTAATGTTTTTGTGAAACTAAAATATGTGTACAACAATGAGGAGATGGTTAAAATGTGCTTATTGTCAACTGTAGTAGCTGCTCTGCCGTCTTGTTTAGATCTCTTCTTTAGAATCAATAGAAAGAAATTTGTTCTATGTTTGATAAATGTATCATTAGCGTTCTTTCTTTTCTCATATCAAGTTCACGAGAAGTCAATTTTGCTTGCGGCGATACCAGTGGCGATTTACTTACCAGATGACCCGTTTATGTGTTTTTGGTTCCTAATTGTATCAACTTTTAGTATGTTGCCTTTAATACTGAAGGATGGTCTACTCATACCATTTGTATGTACAAGCCTAATATATATTGGGTTCTATAACATTATGTTGCATCTGTCAGGTCTTAATACAGGAGTTTTATCCTTTTTAAATGCAAGCACTGTGTACGCGGCTGCAAAAGTCAAAGAAGGCTACAATTCTGTTATATTAAAGCTGTTTAGTACAAATTTCTTTTTCTCACTTCAAGGTATGTTCTGGTTGGGACTTGGTTCCCTTTTAGTTGAGCCACCACCAAGGTACCCCGACTTATTTCCTCTGTTGATATCAATGTTCTCTTGTGCACATTTTCTAATGTTCTTAGCATACTTTACTCATCAGCAATTGTCTATGCCAACTTGTTTGCCAACCAGAATTAAAATTAAGAAAAATTAATTGTACTAGTCATATATTAAATGTTGCATTCCAAAAATAAACTTCTATTATGTTAATGCTGTTTTTCTTTTATTGTCTATGTAAAAAAAAAAACCAATTGCATACAGTTAATATTGGACCATTTCAACACCATCCATAAATTATAATTTTTATGTTACAAGGGGCAAACGACCAGGCAACTATGTGCCTACTGACGCCCATGGACATCTGCACGACCAGGAGGTAAGCAGATGCTTACTGATTGATTTACTTGATGCCTTACTGGCCCTTAATGTAACTAAATAGTCTCACAAACCGAATGAAATGCAACAACAATACCATCACTTGACGTGACAGCATTGCCACCACATCATGCCGATTTTATGTGAGAAAGGGTATAACCAATTCAATTCCATTCTTGATTTTTGACTATTTTATCTGCCAACTGGGCATAATTTATTCAGCCAATGTCACATTAATGAGGACAAAATAAAAGAGATTGTACGGTGAAGGCTGAAATTTAACCTAAATTTTGACACATTACCAAAAAAATGCAGAAATTTCTGTCTTAGAATGGAAATATACTAAATATATTTAAATAGGAATCTTATAAGAATATACATAGATATTCTTATTTATGTATATTTATTATTATTTATGTATGTCCTCATACAAATATAAACTAATTACACTTAACTTATTATATTTACAAAGAATTTACAATATTATAGACTGAAAACGGACATTAACAAACATTCAACATTTACAGGATGAGGTAACTTAGAGGTAATGACATCATAAAGGGGGTGGGATAGTTTACGACAGGAGAAGTAAAATGTGGGAAACTGCCTTCCTCTAAACCGCAATCATAAATTGGGTGCTTCCTGATCCGAAGAGGGTATAACTAAAATGTGATTTGGTATGACATTTTCAAAAGCTGTGATGTCACATGTCAAAATTTATCTTTTTGTATTTTATTTTCATACTACTTAAAATATTCCAAAGAAACTGCTGTCTTCTTGTTTATCTGATGTCACACACAAGAAGGAGGGGTTTCGAAAATGTAACAATGGCGGGGAGTTAAAAAAATCGTAAAATTTGTGTGACGTAATTTATGTGACCTGTTTAAAAATATATAAGATCTATTTTCTTATCTATCCTTCATAACGCAATTGAATAAGGGCGGACTATAACTGTGAGGTACTTATTAAATCCTAGACTACTGGGCTCTGAAATGTCCTATTCTTTACACCATTAAAAAAAAAAGTTGACCTATGGTAACGAAAATATTAGTCATACCTCAAAGTATTCCTAACATATCTTTTTTTTAATACGAGAAATCAAACATAACGTCTCAATTTCGTTAAGATGAACAATAGTTTTGAATAAACGGTTTCGTTTTTAGGGTTCCGTATCTCCGAAGGAAATTGGGAACTCTTATAGGGTCACTGTCGCCCGTCTTTCTTTCCGTCAATATCCTTATTCTCAGTAACGCGTAGAGGTATAAGGTTTAAGTTAATAGGAAATGCTAAGAGCTGCGGTCCCTTGGAGCTGTGAACAATCAAACCTTTAAATATAGGTATTCAAAAGATATGGCCCTTTATGTCGTATTTCCCATACTAGTTATTCCGAAAAAGGAATAAAAACCTATAGGGTCAAGAAGCTGTATCTTGAAGTGTAGCCGACCAAGAGGTTAGCCACGCTAAGGTCGAATGTCGTTTGCACATCAGTTAGTAACAAGGCTTATTTTTGCTTGTTATGCATTACGTTAACTTCTAACAACGACCCTTGGCAAAGTTTTCTTTAACTAGGAGCTGTCATCCAAAATGGTAAAGCAATTTCTTCGTCGACTATACAAGTATAGGATAAAAGTGGCCAAGAGAGTGTCAAGACACGCTTATATAGAAATGTTCCGTATCTGATACGCTATAAACGTATGTGTTAAATAACTTCAAAAGTTGTTGTCCGATTTCGTTCAAAAGAATTTTCCTAATGAGTTTTTAGCATGTTCTATCAACATGGAAAATTTCAAGTCTCTGCGTCTAATAGTTTGGAAATGTTTTGTAGTACTTTGAAGTCTTCGAGGACAAAAATGTACAAACACTTTGAGCTATGTCTGGCTCCGGCAGTAGAAAGCAATTATGATTAAACTGAAAGAATAATACAAAGTTTTTTTTTTTAATTATTTATTATCACTTCCATGCTATGTTTTAAGCGTCATGGTCGAAAAACTTGCATCAGCATAAAACAAATTCAAGTTTGTAACAACCTTCTTTTTAACAAATGATTATATTGATAGAATAATGTTTTATAAACGATAACACTGACCAAGTTAAGGTGCTACCTATCTACATAAATTGCTTACTATCTATAAATTTGATATTATTATACAGGTTGACTGGTGAGACGCTTAGGATACTCAGTTGTTTGTCCCGTGGAATATAAAAAGAAACAGAAAAAATCACTTACCAACACTCTTTCTTCGCCTCCTTTTCTTCTCAATTTTTTGAGGAGTTGGACTTAAAGATGTGGATCTTACTACTTCAAACTCTGAAATATTTTTAAGAAATATCATTATTTAAAAGTGGTACTAAATACAGCCTTAAAAAATATCATGAAAGTGAACAAGAGTTTAAATATAAACAAGTCACTTCCATTACCTCTATGTACCTTCATTCTGCAACTTTTTCAAAATTTAGTAAATATTACCTGTTTCCCGAGGCTTTGTCTACACTTGTGCAAGCCTTTGGGCCTAAATTTCCTTTTTTGTCAAATTTCGCCTATGTGTTATCTTATAAATGATGAATTACATAGTATAAATCGAAGTCGCTTCCCGGCCTTGTCCGCGTAGACGTTTTAAACTAGGCAACGGATTTTAACGAGGTTTTCGTAGAAGGTTTATATGTATAATACGTGCGTTTATATCAAAAATTTCCGTCACAGCGTGTCATTAAAATTGTTGTTTCGATAATAAATAAATTATTATTATATTAAAATGGATATCTTAGACGATATCAGAGACTTAAAATACGGTAGCAGAGCGGTCGGTTGGGTAAGTTACCAATGGATTTCTCTGTTTTGATATTCAATAGTAGTCAAGGTTCGGGCAGGACAACGTCTGCGGGGTTCGCTAGTATTGTTATGTCTTATTATACAATCAGTGGATATGTATTTTCTCTAGACCGCTATGTGACCGCTTAGCGAAAATGTCATATGAAACCGACCCGGCTTAATCGATTTCTACCGCAACAGTAATAATTATAGATTCTGGTAAATCTACATTTATTACATACATAGGTTTGAAGATCTTTATTTTCCATTAAGGACTAACTAGTCACTCACACGGTAACAAATTTATAGATATTGTTGTACACTAACTTCGATTACTCAACAATAAAAGGTGCGTATTTTTATTAAGAGTCTCATAAGATGCTTTTAAGTTTTAAATTATGTGTTGCGAAAGTTTAGACTTCAATTTTTGACTTTACTCCTAGGGGGTTGGATCTTCCTTTATCGGTTAATACTTTTTCATTATGTTTCACACTTCTATGGTTTGTAGATTATGGTTGTTTGGTAGTGAAAACTTCCTGTACACACTTACACAAAAAAAACAAAAACAACACATTAAAATGGAAGGTAAAAGAGGACTATAAACAACAGAAAATTACGACAAGAAAACTGGAAATAATTAGCACGACAAAAACGTTTTCCGAAGCCTAAAGTCTAAATCGTAGTCCGAATAAAGAATTGTCGATCGCGTCTTCATAATAACAATCTATAATTGAGGCGACCGGCCAGTTCGTTTTGAAGAGATGTGCATATATATGTGTCACCACATAGACACTACCGTTATCTTTAGCTCTTAATAGCTTGCTGATGATATGCTTGTTTTATCTATGACAAAAAGAACACGTTAGAAGAGTGAATTTCGAATTAATGATAGAATCTTTATTTGAAAAGTAAAAAATTCTGCCAAATTGAGAACATTTCTCAGTGTTGTAAAATGTTTTAACTCTAATACATCGTAATACGCTAGTAGACTATTTTTTAGAAACGAGTTAAGCTTGCAGTTAATTAAACATTAGGATTTCTTTTACTGGAAACTACCCGTTTGCAGAGGAAATGTCTGTGGGGCGAATTAAGATGGTTGACTGCCGTTTGACGTCATCCCCAAAACTCCTATAATCTCGCGACTAATATCATTCAGTGACATTAAGCGGGACTCGCTGTTTTACGTGCCTTCTCTATTTATTTGTACACAAATCTTATATAACGATGTAATATTCGCGATAAACTCTTAAAACTACGAAATCGATTTTGGTAAAGTTTTATAATTATCTGTAATTTAGTCCAACATAAGACAGGATATTTTTTATTTCCATTTTTCGCAATAATACTATTTATGGCATTTTAGAGCATTAAACTCGGGACACTGTTACCGTACCGACACCTCATTACCGGAGTGCCACTACGTTTCTTTATTTAGAAAATCAACGTCTGGGCAGGACAAGTTCTTCCTATTCCGCTGAATAATTTAATTTTTCTGTCAACAGATGGTTCTGCATGGCTTTCCTGAGCGTGATAGTGCCGTGCCTGTGGTGCTACTGGGGTCTCGCATAATCTTAAATAGATTTAAGACCCTTACATAAATTGGATTTAAATAAGGAGTTATAAACATTTAGTTGTTTATGTTCTTTTTAAAACAATTAATGTTGTAAACTCGTATTATATTAGGGAACTCCGCATATTGTTGAACGATTTGTTATGTTTCAAATTGCGACCACTAATAACCGTTACACACGTTTCGATAAATCGTTGCGAAAAGACCTCGAGTCAAGGCGAAGAAGACTACAGTTAAAACTGTACAGTTTTATCGATATACGTGTGTATGATAAATCGTTGTCAATTAAACTGCACAGTTTTTGGCACCGAATAAACTGCACCATTTTTTCGCAACGATTTATCGAAACGATATACATATATTATATATAGGATAAAGTAGCCTACTATAGCCTGTTATTCCTTGCAACGTGAGCTATCTACCAGTGGAAGCGTAAGCCGTTTCGGAGATTACTCGGAACAAACAGACAGATAGACACACTGTCAGACAGACAGACAATTTTTTTTATCATCATCATTTATCGTGTTTTCTTAAAATTATATGTATCTTATGTATAAGATACATATAATTAAAAAAATAATAATAATTTTGACGTTAGAAACAAATACATGTCAATTTTATTTATATACTCGTAAAGATGTATCAAATATATTAAAGTTGCAGTTTTCAAAATAAAACATAAATTTTATATTTTAATATTCCAACAAATTAATATGTATAAATGCTCTCCATTTTGTATATGGCAGATGCTTCGAGAAAAAATGTACGCAGACGGAACCCTGGTACGGAACCAAGTATCTACAGGAAGATATCGAAGAAGAGAAACTTAAGGCAAGTTAATTTGACCATAATATTGTTTATAAGCATGTTGAGCTTTAATAGATCAACGATGGGTCGATTCTCAAACAGGGTTTATAGAATCAAACACAATCCTTGCGTGGACTATATTTACACTTATTCTTCACAAGCACTTATTATTTAACCACCGTATTCGATCAGCGTCGCGTGGTAAGAAAAACGTGCCATCCCACATTTAGGCGCACCTGAAGTACAAAAGGAAGGCTGACACTAGTATACAAGTATAAACTTTTCGTGCATGAGAAACTAAACTATTTTGCTTGATGATTGATGCTTTTTGATTTTTGCTTGATGATTGATGCCGACCACTGATTAGGCCACGACCTCCTCAAATGCATGAATATGAAAGTTAATGTTAATTTAATTTCATGGAAGTTAAAATATACAAAAAGCAGTTACTGCATATTTTTCTTTAATTCATTTTTTCATACGTAATATGTCAAACATAAGCGGTTTAGGTTTTTTTATGTTACTCTCGTAAACAAAGTGAGACGCGCGGGATTTTATCGGAAAATATTGACATCCTTTCAAGCGGGCAAGATGATAGATTTGTATACATTCTATGACGAATTGTGCGAATATGTTTTGTGAAGGATTTTTGTTTTGTTCTCGACTTACATATATATATTTTTTCTTTTTTTTTTTATTACAAATTGAAATGGGTTTTGAAATGGACTGACCGGCCAATCTTGTGTGATATTTTGTTTTATTTTTTAAAGGAGTCTAGAAGCTTCCCAAAGGGCTCGGATTGTTTGGGTTGATAATTCACCTCAATTTCGTATTTTCGCAATTTAGATTCGCAGCAACAATTTATTGATAATTTTTTTATTTTTTTTATTGGAGATTGGCAAGCGCTTGACCGCAGTCACACTTGATAAAGTGTAGATGCGGTCTATGGTGGAGCGCGAGATTGATTGAATTTGCATTATCGTGCATATACAAACTAATCGCATGCTTAATCATAAACTGGCATAATTACGTTTTGAGTATAAAGTGAGTTAATGATACAGGCAGCTTCGTTACAATGTCCTCCTCTATCAGGTAATCTAAGAATTATTTTGGTATCTCCACCCAATACTGAGATAAAAACTATTTTTTGTAATTTTGACTTACATAAGTTTTTAGCTAAAAGAACACACAAATAATAAAATACATTAAAAATAACATTTAAATATTATTAATCCCTTCATTATCTATTATAAAAATTCCTAATTTATTACTATAACGCCGTTTTCATCAAATTATAAGCGGCATAAGTCGTAAATGACAAAAACATTTTTGCGATTTCCCAGAAATCAGCTTTTTTGAGTTACGTCAGTTTATTATTTTGTGTGTGACATGTTAGCACTTTAACATAATTTAACTTATAGATAAAACTTTTAAGTATAATTTATTAGCACTTAGGTTTATTCATATTTAATTCATTCATTCATATCGCCACATTTAATTATTGAAGAGAGAGTTCACTATCGAACAATGCATAGAATGGTCGTAATGGAATGAAATAGCAATTATTTGAAAACGCGACACGACTATAAATTATCTTGAAGCATTGAATGATTAATTATTCTCCATTATTTGCACGTATTTTGAAATAATTTTCAGACCACTGCTTTGTGCAACTTCTTTTCGATTTTTAAAAGTCTTGTTCGATTTAGTGACCCGCTATAAAACAAATTTAAATTTCTTTCGCATACTTCCTTCAAACCCAGCGAGGTCCTAGCTTAAGCGGTATTTGAATCGATCGCTAGATTAGGCAGTTCTTTTTGTGGCCAGATTTGTAACTCATTCTAGCAATGATCTTCTTTTCGTGCATGAAAAACTAAACTCTTCTAGAAGATTCTATCAGTTATGTGATCTTCTTTTCTAGAAACCTCTGACCTCCACCGTGTTTCAGGAGGACGTAGAACAGTGGGTCCCGATTAATGTCACTGAGTGATATTAGTCGTGAGATTGTGAAGACTGTGGAGTCTCCGAGGATGACTTCAGTCATCTTAACTGACCCGAATAAGACTAGGAAGAAGGAAGAAAGAAAGAAAGAAAGACTTCCTTTAAACTCAGCACTATTCAATTAAGTAATGGATCTCTTGATAGTTACAGCAAAGTGTTAACCAAGAGCGCCGCGTCGTAATGCAACATCCTAAGTGGTATTAAAAAAGACACTCGCTGGAGAAGCTGATTGCCTTTTTAGAAGCTTTCATTAAACTTGCAACGTATGTTCGTTCGGGTGGAATCTTACAACTCAATTTTGGAGCAGATATCTCGAAACGATGGAACTGGAATTTTGCATATATATGTATGTCGGATGACAAGGCATTATTTTGATGACATGGAGCTGATCCAGTGATGAAGTTTGAAGAGTGGCCATAGGAACTCCATTATACAACGATATAATTCCATCGAGTTTTGGCTAGTATGAATTATCTTGACGAGTAGTTTGTCTTTAAATGGTATCCAGGGTCTGACGATGAAGCTAGAAAGTGCTCTTAGGATCTCCGTAATATTTTTACTTAAAATTTATCTTATTTAGAGCTTCATGTACAATATTGCCGTTCTCTTCAATTTTATCACCGCCTAGTATAAAATTAGCAATTGTTGTTTCAATCGTATCTTTTCAAATTATCAAGGCGTTGAAAATATTTACAGTTTGTTCATGAAGTACAGAAGAAACCTCGTTGATAATATGATACAATTTTGAAGAGCGTGTCAAGTTACGCTTATATAGAAGGGGTTTTCTTCTACGCGATAAAATTTATTACAGAAACAGAAGCAGAAAATCTGTTACATGAAACCAAGCTTGTAAAAATTTGAATTAAAAATAGACTTTTTGACTGACGTTCCATATTCAAATGGGATTTAGTCTAAATCATATAGCTACATTTGTCACCATTCTTAGTTAGCGGTAGCGTTAGCAGAATAAACATGGAAATTTTAAGTCTCTACATCTAAAGTTGGAGACAGCGAACCTATACGGGTTACTTGTAGGACTACGGAATCCTAAAAAGAGTTAAAAAAGGCAGACGTTTCCTTTGAGCAAGTTACTCCGGGTAACAGCAGCATTCCATGTAAAGCCAAACTTGCACCTTGTAATGTTGCAAACGAAGAACCATAAAACACTGCTTCGCTTTTTTGAGGACGCCGAGCTTCTTAGAGGCTTATTAAGTCTTCTCTTCCAAAATGACAACGAATCTGAACGTCGATATATCCACTCCCTGTATTCCGATGAACTGAGAGGAATAAGAATGTGTGCGAACCGAAGCTGCACGAAATGTTTTAAATGAGCAATTTAACTTTAACGCAAAAAGGTTTACTACATGATGCAATCTATTTTATCCAGGCCGACATCCGAGGTAGCTATAACTTTGTTTGAATTGGTTTACAAGTGTTATAAATTATATGTAGTGCATTTCATTTGTCACATTTGTAAATCAATATAGATATGTTATTTATATATTATGTAGTATATGAGGTAGCGCCACGCTTGTAGCCGAATTGGGCCGGCGCGTCCGGGTACCAGTATCTCTTTCTCACCTGAGATCGGCGTGAAGTGGCGGCAAAGCCTTTATTAGGCGCGTGTAATTCCACATCGTAAATTATAGCTATAAAGTCAGGGATTACGAATTAATACTACTGGGAAAATCACATGATATTGTATGCGTAAAGGTAACGTTATACAAGCCACTTTATAAAAAAAAAAAAACAAATCAGATCAAAAAGAGTTTGTTTGTTTGAAAGCGCTAATCTTAGGAACTACTGGTCCGATTTGAAAAATTATTTTAGTGTTTGATAGTCAATTTATCGAGGAAGGCTGTAGGCTATAATCATCATGCTAAAAAAAATTTTAGCTAATGTTATACGGATGCAGTCGCGGGCACAGTATCTATATAATTTTGCCCTATTGCCTGACGTCGTGATGCCCGCGCTGGGCTTCACAGCGTAGGGTAACGTCCCCCGACTGGTGGATGAGGGAAAAGTCACGAGTAAATTCCATGGGCTCAGTACATGATTCTAGACTCCCCAGTGGCGAAATTATTTTTAAATTTACATCATATTTACCACTTTTTTACTGAATACTGTATAATATCATTATTACTATCTGTCCATATTCCGATTTTAAATTATTGAAGAAATTAGTTTCTTCAATAATTTGCGCGTCTACATTTTGTTGACGATTGCTTCCCAATGTTCACGATACATTGCGCGCTCAAGAATGGGATGAAAATGGCAATATTTGTAACCTCTCATTTTCGAGATGAATGATTTTTGTAATTTTTTATATAGAACATTAAATTTAGCCTTTTGACAGAATTTGCGGTAAGATGTCTTTTACTCCCGGTATATGTAGAAAGCGGGATATACAGGCAATCCGTTTGATGGTGTAAGTTGACTTTACAATTCTTTTATACGTAACCAGGTTCTATTAAGTAAGTGTTTTGCAGTGTGGACGTGTTCTTAAACTTTAGATGATCTTAGTATTTTTTTTTTATCTTGAGTGTTGAAATTTGAGCTATTAACAGTTTTAATTATAGTCAAAATTAACTTTAGTTGATATTTCTGAATTTATACCTATACGATTCATAATTCAATTGGGTAAATTTAATGGAATATTTCTAAAATAACTGTAATGAACTCCGACACACAATGTCATATTCTAGTGTGTCGACTTGGATGAATGCGTCAACAGCGATGCATGTGGAACTGGTGCCATTTGTACCCATTCTAGCACTGGTTTATATTTCATATCCGACTTCCTCCGTGTTTCGGAAGGCATCCACTTAATATGGTTAAGTATTCTTTTCTTTCCATGTCCATGTCAATACTGTCAGTCCCATCATACCCTAAACTTAATCTATGACGTAATAATTTAATTTAAAACTATAAAGCATTCAAGTCTATTCATGAGTATTCTTAAATTCTTTTTCATATCTGTTTTCTCTCATGTGAACCTTCCCCTGACAATAACAAACTCAACGAAAAAAAGAATTAGCGAAATCGACCCAGCCGTTTACGCGTGATGCCGTGACCAAGGGCAATAGGGATTCATTTATATACCTATATATAGAATGTTTACAGTTGGAAAGGAAATTGTTGGATTTTTGGCTTTTGTAAGCGTGTAACGTCTAAAATTAGGAGCCTTTAATCTACCAGATGCTTTGCCAATTAAGGTCAGAGCTTCCTTATCATTAACCTATCTGTTTGTATATCTTTGTATTTCTAAACGTGTTTTTATTGTTCCAAATAACAGTATTTGACTGAGTTCTTTAAAAATATATGAAGAGAAAATATTTCAACATCATAAAAAAAACATGTTTTTGTAAATAAAACTTTTTGCTTCCATCCTCTTTTTTCAATTCGTCAAAATTATTATCATCAATGTTGATATAAACGCAAAGTTGGTTCGGAGTCTCATTTTTAGTCGAGAGTGTTTGGTCGCTTATGAAGGTGTATGTATTGTTGTATACATGTATATATATATATTAGTTCTCATGTATGAATGTGCCTGTATATATACAATACATGGCAATAATATTGGCTAAATTACGCTTAAACTACTTTATTCTATGAATACACTCAATGTTTTTAAGGGAACACACACTCACTAACTCACTCACTCACTCACTCTTTGAAAACTATTCTCCTTGTTATTAACACCTTATTTTCAGTAAATGCCCAGTGACGACTAATTTTCCCTTTCTCTTTATTTCTCTTCACACAATCACAACTTTAGTTGGAACAATTGGAAATAGTTAAACATAACAATGTCGGTATCGGCTTGTTAAATGACCAAATTAACGTCTCAAGCTCTGTCACGTCTAGTGATGGTGTTGTTGTCGCGTTTCGTTCAGTTTGTGAGACTTCTCGGTGGCCTAATGGGCGCCGGTAGGCATTTTGCTACCTGCTGCCTGCTCGTTTGTCCCCTTGTAACATAAGAAAAAAAAAAACAGTGTTGGACAAAAATATTATAGCTTCAAATTAAAAAAAAAAACAATTAAACCAATAGTTACAATGTTTTTTTCTTGCGACATTTTCGAACGAGATTGACAAAAAAGATAGATTTGCCTTCTCCATGATAATACACGTAAGAAACTCTGATCATATTAGCGACGCGTTTTCTCAAAGGCTGTTCCATAAAATATTTCTGTATCAAATCACGGTCAAAGTAAGCGAAAATCCAGCATATCAGATAGGATAACAGTCTCATTCATAAATCCCCGCATTCATGTCTACATCTTTATGTTTATCTCTGTATCTTTTTATATAAAAAAAAACATAGCAAAATATACATGGCTACATATCTCCTGCTTCTTCTATCTAGGGTTATTCTGGTCTAGTACCAGGATACGACTAAATTGCACAGGATGTGGCAGTAAGGAGAGTTAAAATTACTGACTGCAAACTGACGTCATCCCCGTAACTTCGACAATCGCACGACTAATATCACTCGTTACGAACAATCAGTTACAACACTTGTAGTCTATAAAAATAAAAAATTACGAATAAACTGCAGGAAAATCGTATTATGAAGATACCAAATTATTTTTCTGAAACTGAAGTAACATAGGCTGTTACTCCTTGTAACGTCACTTATCTACCAGTGAAAGTCCATTCAATTCAATCAGCGACTGCTTCGGTATACTGTTGGATGGAAAAGCCACGAGGATCGGCTTTTTGATGTGTTTTCCAGTGGCTCACATAGTCTATTTTAGTCTATGACTAAAATCAAAGACAAACTCAACGACAAATTATATTATCTATGTACGACATATATTTAGGGTGAATATTGCATGCCTATAATGGTATGGAACCTATGAATACATAGGTATTATGTATTGTATTGTATAGTCGACCAAGAAAGTGCTTTACCATTTTGGATGGCAGTTCCTACTTACAGAAAACTTTAACACAGGCATTAAGTTGTCTACCTTAGGAACAGACGTCCGTGTGTCATATAGTCCTATATATTTATTTATATATATATATTCATGAATGGTCGAAAAAGCTTCTGAAACAACTCTCTGAATGTAGATTACGTTAACCTTGAATTTTATTATATTTACCCGACTGTCTTTGTTGATTATATAACTTTAAAGGCTTTAACAGATTTAATTTTCTAACTTGGCTAAAAATTACCAAAATATATAACATAAATTGCCTTCTTGGGTATTCCCACAATGTTACAACATCTCCTTTATTTATTTGCTTGTATTTTAAATCTTCTTTGAACTAAAGGGAATGAAATAAAACAAACAGAATTTAAAATTATCGCGAGCCGAGTCAAAATAAGCCGTTCAGTAAAAATATGCAGCAGGTAAATCATAATGGTTTCTGAGAAAGACTATAATTTACTTTACACATAAACGGAGAGTAATAATACTTTACTCCCCCCAAGCATTTCCAAGCTATTAGACGTAGAGACTTGAAATTTTCCATGTTGATAGAACATGCTAAAAACTCACTAGGAGAATTATGTTGCACGGAATCGGACAATAAGTTTTAAAGTTACTTAACAAATACGTTTATAAGGTATCAGATACGGAACCCATCTATACGTCTTGACCCGCTGTCGGCCATTTTATTAGCAAAATAGATCAACATTTAAAACAGTCACATTCAATGAAAAATGTCACAATTCACTCATTGATATGACACCCAGGAAGAATGAGATATTTTTAATTATGAAGTTATTTAGAGACTCAAGGTTGTCTTCTAAAGAACTAGTTGTTTCCCGCAACTACGTCTGCGTAATGTTTCGAGAGCCCTTTTACGTCCTTAATCCAGCCTGAAAAATCCTTTCTTAGCCAACAATATATATATATAATACGGTAGTAGTGATGGAGCTGTACTACATCAAATATCTGTATTAATGGATAGAAAGTAGAAAATTATATGCCATGGAAGTGGTGAATAAATCGGTACACGGTTTGTATGTAGTGACAGATCCAGGAATACATTTGTCAATTTACTCACGTCTTGTATGACTAAACCACATTTCGGAGATTCCTGCTCAAGTGTTTTCTGGGAAAATCATTGAGTTGCGTTCGTGCAATCCTAATTCCTGTAACTAACTTACCTCAGATTTCCATGAATACGATAGGTGGTGAGCAAGGTCTAACACGCCGCTTTGATTGAGAAAATTGCGCTTCCAGGTATGGGATTGATATGCTTTGATTTATTCGGCTTATGCCGAAGCCAGGTATAGCTCAAAGTGTTTGTACATATTTGTCCTTGAAGACTTAAAAGTTTTACAAAGCTTTGCGCAGCTACAGTCTCCGGCCACACTACATGATAAATGAAATGATCATTCAAATGAAGCTTTGTCTGGCTCCGGCATTACAGAGTTAGCCCGATACGGTCGGTTAGATGCTAGTTTTATCATCATTCATTTAAAATCTCAACAGGGGTATAGATATAGTTTTATTTCTTTTTTAAATCTAATGAAAAATAGGTATCTTTATATAATTTAACGATAGGTTTACAAGTGCCAAGTTGTTTGCTTCATTAAAAATACTTTATAATAATTTATTAATATTTCAAACCCTATTGGCATCTACAAAAAGGCGTTTAAAAAAGACACTGCTTACCCCAATACTTTCTGAGAAGCAAATAAACGGTCTATGTCAGCCAGTATTATATTTTCCGAGGTCTGTTGCTGGCAACCTGTGATAATCTAGGTAGTTTTATTGTGTCTCGTTGGCTTTTCTAGTGGAAGAAAGAGTCGCGAGTTCTTCGCGTTTGCTACATTAAATATTCTTTTAAAGGCAAGAGGATTAATCTTCATTACATTATCTTTTTTTTAATCAATTTACGCATGAACATGAGGCACATGCCAATTGTTATATTATATTTTTCTTTTAATTTTTTTTTCTGTCTACCGTGAACCGTAAACAAAGAGATAACACAGAAGATAGGTTCGGATATCGAGTAAAGATAATTTTTCGATTGCAAAGCACTCTCTAATGCTTTGCATTATGAGCTGTGAAAAAAGGGTTCAGTGTTACTGACCTCTTTGCAAAACGAAACGAAAAATATCACGAAGTGTCAAACTTTAATACGTCGTTTCAACCTCTAAATTGAATTCTCGAAAATTGTAAATTGAATTCAAAGTCCCTTTGCAACTGGCGCGGTGTCATGGAAGAAATTTAGAAACCGCTGTGAGATTTTCATTTAAAACCTTTTTTCAGAAGTTTTAACATTGCTTTTGATCTCGTGTCCCATCTTAAATGCAATTTATTGTAAGAATATAGACAATAAAAAGAATTTAGGAGTTAAATGGCTTCTATATTGGTACATAGACAGTTTTGTTTTACGTGTTTGGGCATACGGTGCTATGGAAATTGCAATGCTTTAAGTAAAGCTAACATATCAAGAAATCGCAGAGGGACGGAAAAATAAAAGGAAAAACTGGAAGAACAAAATAAAGGTTTTGTTTTACGAATTAAGTCTTCAATATTATAGCTCCTGTATAATTTCTCCTCAACAACATTAATTACCGGGAATTGTATATTTCTTACCTAACATCCGTATGATTATCTTCCTTGACTGAGCTTGGCGAGCCTCGCCATGCACGCTGCCATTGACGCCATTGAGTGTTCCAGGACTGCCCGGGTTGTGAGTGTGAGTTGACCTGAACAAATTTAACCATAATCAAATTCGGAACTAAACTAGTGACGGGCTAACTGGATTGTGTTCATTTGCATCAACTTTTGGCGCTGCGAGTATCGGCGCGTTGCGTCCTCATTTACCTACATATACCTGGCTTTGTTACTACTGTGGGAAGACACACATGGGTGGAAGGTTTTCGGCGAGAAATGAAAAGTGGGAGCGTTGGTCTATATGCTCAACCACCGTAAAGGAAGATCTTCAATCCGGGTTAGTTGGAGTTGCCTGGTGCGGCCGCGCCTCCGCGCCGGTCTATATATAGTAATCGTAAGAAGAAACTTCGCTAGTTTGAGTTGGTTTGTATGGAGATTTGTAGCATTGATACTGCGGTCATCGTTATCTGTACAGCGTCATCTTGTTTGCCTTTCCGCTCGACATCATCGCCATCTCGTTATGTAGCGGCAGCTACACTACCCTATCATCTATGAATTCATGTTTCGCATAAATTCGTTAATCAACCGCCAATAGCTCTAAAGAAGCAGAAGCCTTAAGTCAAAAAACACCAAGAGTTAGAACATGCAAATCTACGAATACATCTATGTTAATGTTTACGTACGTCTATCTACAGAACCCATCCAGCTTGAGCTATATACAGGTGTAAAAGACATCGTACCGGATACGCATCCCATGGGTTCAGTACATGATTTTAAACTCCGCAGTGGTAAAATTTTTGATCGACTTTTTCTTTAAATGTACATTTTCTTTTTACCATTTTTTAAACTGAATACTGCATAATATAGTCATTACTGTCTGTCCCAATGCGATTTTAAATCGGAAACAAATTTCTTTAATATTTTTATATCAAACCGCAATGTAAATAAAACTTAAATGTACGTAAAAGGGGTAGCGTGGTGCGGGTCATTGACTTGTTTTGCGTGTCAACATTCAATGTTCAAGATACATTGCGCGCTCAAGAATGAGAGGTCTGTCGCGCCGTTTAGTAATAAACAACAAGCTAAACATCTGCAATGTACATTTTATCCATTTTAAAATAACATTCAGCAAAATTTCTTAGCGACCGGAACAATTAAATCACGACGCGACGTAACATTTGCGATTGGTGCTCGTTTGTGCGCGTCCTAAAATCCTTTATTCATAAAAAGGTTAAAACCTCTTACAACTTTCCTTACAATTGAATATATCTTTTCTTTTAGAAGGCCGTTTCTTCTATTAGATAAAATTAAATGATATGAATGAAATGAGATTTTTATTTTCATGAATACGAATAAGCATAGAGGCGATATTTTAAGTGACTTTCAATATCTTCTCTAAAGGATCTACTTAAATAAATCTTTCACGTTAAAATTTGCATTAGCTAGCAACAGTGATAACAAATGTATTTCTAATAAAGTAGTCAATTAAGTTCTCCGTGCACGGCTGAAACACAAAACTTATCCTATCACTGAACTGTTGCGATAACAAGAAATTACCCGACCGAGTTGGTTGCGGGCTCTTCTCGGTGCAGGGCGCAAAGAACGCTTGTAAACTTAGCTTTTAAGACGTAAATTTTATCACCAAATTATTAAATGATTAAAAAATAATCTTATATATAAAATTCTCGTGTCACAATGTTAGTTACCGTACTAATCCGAAACGGCTTGACCGATTTTTATTAAATTTTATATGCTTATTCAGTAGGGTCTGAGAATCGGCTATTATCTATTTTTTATACTCCCAAGTGTTAAGGTAGGCCCAAGCGGATGAAGTCGTAGAAGTACTGCTAATAGTGTGTACAGGCCAAACGTTTGCGTCTTACTTTTGTGTTATTAAGAGATCTAGTTGCTTCTCCCGGATAGGGCACTTTTAATTTGCCAATCAAGTAGCAGTTGATCCTTCTGGTCGGTAATTAAACACACAAAGAATATAGTTTGTCCGATGTGAGTCAGAGCAGTGCTATTGTTTTGAGATTCGTTAATGATGCTTGTATCTAACTGACGACTTCCACAATCAAAATTGGCAAACTGAATATGTCCATTAGCAGAAACTGGACACAAATAGTATCTGTGACTGTACACAGATTGTTTGATTTCATATTGATTGTATGAAAATATATTAAACTACACAAAAGTGTCTTTGCGCAGCGCTTTAGCTAAACAAACTTGAATCACCGAGGCCAAGAATTTGATCCTAGAACTTTGCCCGCAAACCGTAGCGGCATTGTTAATACAACCTTTATGGTAAGAGGAAATATCAAAAGCAGATAGCAAATATATGCCATGTACTGGCACACTTATAAACTATTTCCTCATACAATAATAAGTTTGGGATAAAGACAGTTAGCAATGAATTTTATAAAGTATGCGCAATCTTTGCAAGTTAACCTATTTGATTCATTTGGAGCTAAAATTTGATCCTAGAACTTTGCACACAAAGCCAAACATCACTAGTAACAAACGACCTTTAGGTAAGGGGAAAAGGTAACGGCCTTTTAGGTAGGGGTAAACTTTAGACTATCCGTAGACTACTACGTGGTAGAATATTTTAAAATATTTATCGATTTAAAACAAAGTTTTGGACAAAATATTTTTTGAATTTAAACATATATGTGTTTCCGTTGCGTTCCAGTCTCGTTCGCGTAAATCTTTTAAACTACGCAACAGATTTAAATGCGGTTTTCAGTATTAAAAGCAGTGATTCAAAAAAAAGGTTTTTAGATAATACATGCATATTATAGTATATAAAAGCCGAAAATTTCAAAGATTTGCATCGTGATGTGGTAAAAATCCTTGGTAGATAGATCAAAATAACGTAATACGATATTGTGCATCCATTCATTTAAACTAGCAAGAAGGATATCTTCAAATACTTCAATTTAAAATTAGTTACTTAGATTGGATAATAAGATATCAGATGATACAAATCGACCCCAGAATATTGGTTGCGTTAATACATAGGAATTTGACTCACAAGCGGTCAACATTAGTTTGGTACGCCTTAAACTTTTGGGTTGTATTGACAGAGAGACGCAAATTAAATTGTAGCATTAATTAAGGAGACATCACTGTAATTATTTACAGAATATTGTGATCTTTCATGAATGTTGAGTGAAATTAACCTTTACTTAAATGTGTCTAAGGACTTTTAAATCGCCGGAAAAACTGACAATCCGTTTTTACCACATTCACTTTACTAAATATTCACATTTCATAAACTAAATATCATAAAATACTCTTTGTTTTTCATCCCAGTCAAAACCATATCTTTGTTTTATTTGTTGAGTATGTGAGACTGAAATATTTCTTGTCGTTTTCCAAATAAAAATCAAGATTTCTTGATAGGTAGTATGAAATCTTGGTACTCAAATATTTGTTTGTTTTACTATATAATAGTTGACATATATTTTGTCAATTAAAATTATGCCGGAACCAGACATAGCTACATTAGAATGATCATTTCAATGAACATATAGTGTGCCCGGGGACTTTGTGTAGCTGCGCAATGTTTTGTTGTACTTTGTAGTCTTCAAGGACAAAAATGTACAAACACTTTGAGCTTCTGGCTCCGGCATTAAAGTACTGAAGTGATGAAGAATAACAGATTTCTACCTGGTAATCGCTATATTTATAAAAAATACGCTATCGCACACGTAATCTAATAAATAATGTTAAGACAGGTTAAGATTGCTGGCCTTAATCACTAGTGATGGGACTTTTTTTCAACCTACTTTCCAAAACTAAGGAAGTTATTGATAGAAGACAGAATTTTACAATTATTAAAAATTATAATCTGGAGAGGAAATTCGCTAGAAGTTATTAAAACAAAAAATGTTTAGATGAATTTATTGCCGGACCTACATTAAAAATACGAGTTAAATATATTCTTTCCTTTTAACTGACTGGCCTGTAGGCGCAGTGGGCAGTGATCCTGCCTTCTGCTCCGGGGTCGTGGATTCGATTCGATCCGCCTCGAGTCAAAATAATAAATCGCTATTTCGCTTGGGCACGTCAGAAATTGAACGCTACATTGTACCAATTTAATTATTTTTTGTTTCCAGTATTTGTTATTTATTATTTTTAAACTCGCGCGTATGCTATATCTGGATTGCCCGTGTTATGTTATGTATTGTTATGTAAATGTTAGTTACGTCGATTATTACTCAAGATTACTATACTATTACTATACTGATCCTTGAAATCCATTTCCTCATACCGTGGTTCTCGGAATTGAAATAAAGAAGAAATCCAATAATCTAAGTTGGCTTACGGCTGGCCCGTTGGCGCAGTGGGCAGTGACCCTGCCTTCTGCTCCGGGGGTCGTGGGTTCGATTCCCACCTCGCTCTTTATAGTGATCACTAACACTCACCTTCACTGCCAGTGTTCCTTCCCCTGCCTAGCCAAATCTGGTATGATCCTGCTAGTGCGGCTTTAGACGTCCTTTCTAGTAATGAACTTATAATAGTTCTTGACAAGCCAAGGTCTTTTAGTAGGTTGTCTAGGGATTTTGCTGGTATACCCCTTGCTCCTACCTCTATCGCGTAAAAGCTGGTTTTATGACCGTTTTTAGTGAGTTCATTGGTTAGGTCAAAATACTTGTTCGTTTTTATCAGATGGTCTTTGGGGATATTGGTCTCCCATGGAACTGTAAGTTCTACAAGTACTACTCGCTTTAGTGTCTTTGAGTAAAGGAATATGTCCGGCCTGGCCTTACGGGTTGGGTACGGCCATTTAGAATACAATGTAAGAAAATCGTGTCTAAAGGATAGATAATTTGCGGGACGATGCGGAAGGTTCAAAGCTGGCCGAGTGCCCAGGCGCAGATATGTAGTGGCATTGGGCCAGCCAGGGTCAGGAGCGGCCGATGCACCCTTTTCGTCACAGTCGATCACACGCCAATTATAAACAACGCGTTGACTTGAAAACAATGGACACATGTCTCTAGCATCATCTTCAATTACTATGTAGCTTGGATAAGCTTTTCTTGAGTCTGACATGACCAACTTTGGAACTAAAGTACAGGATACTGTCTGTTTTTCTTTAACTGACTACATATTTATACATGGGAAAGATTGAAGGTAGAAGGGGGATGGGAAGGCGCAGGAAGTCTTGGCTACGTAACTTTCGGAAATGGATAAGAATAAAAACTGTCCATGAGCTGTTCGGGCTAGCCAGTGACAAAGAGGCATTTAAAAAGCTGACTGCCAACCTCCAGTAGTTGAGAAGCATTTTGGAGAAGAAGAAGAACATATTCGCAAATGGAGTAGCATGGGGTTAGCCAGGATCAGAAGGGTAAAAGACAAGCACATTATCAATTATAAACGGCAAACTGACTTGAAAACAATGGACTCGTCATATCTTTAGCATCATCCTTTTCTGATCTGTAAACTATTCTTGTAAGCATCTGTGATACAAAATACTCTTTGTATTTTTTTCGCTGACATTCTTTTTGGTTGCAAGTATCGTCACATGATATCCACGTAAGAGGTTTTATATTCTTACTGGTAGTTACCCGCGACTATGAAATTAGATAAAAAATTTAGCGTGGTGATATACAGCCTATAATAGCCTTCCTCGATGAATGGGCTATTTAACACTGAAATGTATATATTCTTTGCGTCATACACTAAACTAGTGTTTTTCAATATTTTAGATACGCGAACCCTTTACAGGTTGAAAAATTCAGCCAACCCCCTTCGACTATGTTTAAAAGAATCTAGCGACCATGGTTGAATCTCTTTATTTTAATATTACTTAAAAGTAATGCTTAAATAAAGAAAACTGTTAAACAAAATTAACATGTTCCTTCATTATCTGAGGCCAAGAGTCGTAGGATAAGATAAACTACTTATCTTAAGCCCGAGGGACGGTGATATTTAGAAATAGTTGATAAAAACTAGCATAAAAACTTTCTTCTTGTTTACGTAGCCGGGTAAGTAACACGAAACTTAGATTGCTTTTGTAAATGCAAGAAAGAAACTGTATAAAAAACCGCAGTCATTCCTAATGCTAGTTTGTTTTTATATATGAATTATTTAATATCTATATCCACACTAATGTACAAAGCTGAAGAGTTTGTTTGTTTGCTTGAACACGCTAATCTCAGGGACTACTGGACCGATTTTAAAAACTGTTTTTTATGTATAGCCTTTATCGATAAAAGGGTTATTTATCACTTAAATACGCTATACATATATCATCACGCTAAAATTGAATCTATTTTTTGTACCTAATTTTAAGCGGACGAAGTTACGGGCACAGCTAGGATTATATAATTTATAATAGATTAGCGGTCGCGTAAATTAGTTAAAAAAAAATAGATTCAATTTTAGCGTGATGATATGTAGCCTATAACGTTCCTTGATAAATGGGCTATCTAACACTGAAAGAATTTTACAAATCGCACCGGTAGTTCTTGAGATTATCGCGGTCAAACAGACAAACTCTTCAGCTTTATATATTCGTTTATTCTTTGACAAATGTTCAAATAACTGGGCAGATCTCGCCAATATCAGTGACCAAACACATGTGCGTGGTAATGTTTGTTTAGGCGCACTCGTGCTCATAAAACCGGCAGGATGTGCTCTGAACCCTCAAGGTTGCTAAGGTTATTTAAAATGTACCATAATTTTTGCCAAACGGCATGATTTCGCTAGAAAACGTGATTTATTTATATCAGCTCGTAAAGTCATTTGTACAGTCGCAACAAGACGTGGACTACATGTAATTTTTGGAGTTCCGTGTTGTTATGCTCAATACTAGCTAACGCCCGTGACTTTGGATGGCATGGTGTAATAAATATTGAAATATACATATATATGTATATATACATGACTATACCACACACGGGACGTCTCTTCCTAGGGTAGAAAACTTGATGTTTGTGTTGTAGGTAACAGGCGCGTGTTATACACAACTATTTTTTTATAGATTTTTATAGTAGAAATTTTATAGTAGAAATGTGTTAATCATTAATCGAAGCCACGACCGGAGCAGGAGGCAGGGTGAACTGCCCACTGCGCCAACTGGCCAGTCATGTCATAATATATGATTCCAAATTTTGCCTTTTTCCTGAATTTGCCCAGCATCCCGGACTGGACCTAATACCACTCTATGGGTTATTAAGATTTTAAATCTGCCTTTGTTTGTACTGAGGACTGTGAAGTAGTTTGTCTTGCGATAGAATTTTCACTGGACCAAATAAAGATTTCGAATGATGAGTATAGTGTGTTCAGTCTAAAAATGCACGCCCCTTCACTAAATTTGTAACGCTTGCTTGTGTGTGTGCAGCGATCTTATTATAAACATAAACGCACGCCCTGCAAGGGCAAAAAAAGGCCAATGATATTGGCTAGATTGCGTGTTTGCGTCTACACACTATTTTGCATGTAGACATGAATATTTTGGAGGGGCGTTCATTTCTATTTTTTTTATCTCTCTATAAGTTTACATTTTTGCTCTCTCACAGTAACGATCAATTTTTCTTCTTATTTTTTTTTGATTTTTCGATAAATATATCAAATATTTAATAAATACACTTTATATACGGAATTCTTTATTTAAGTGTCAACTCCAACTCGTATTGCTTTTTCCCTTTTAGTTTTTTTCACATCGCAAGAAAACAGAAAAAAAACTTATTCAATTAAAAATCCATTAAAGAGCTATAAACGGCGTTGCTATTGTCAGAAATAGTTAAGTAAATCGCAAAGAATTGCTATTGAAACTTATTATTCTATAATGACTTTTCCTTTCAAATTAGAAAGGTATACACTTTTTATACGCAGCAATAGGGCAAATTACTCCAATATTGTAAAGCTTATTTATAAAAAGGGTATGGCGTAAAAAAATGAAAAATTAAACATAGATTACTTAAAATTTTATAACGAAATATTAGCTTGCAATCCGAAACACGGAGGTAGTCGGATATTTGAATACCAGTATTAGAATTGATCACCCTTCTATAACCCGACCGCGGTAAAAACAGCTTAACCTAGCGATCGACTCAAATGCTGGCCTCCAATTAAATACCACATCCTCAGTAAATTTCGTAAGTAGTAACCGTAAACATTTTAACATTTAGCCAAACGTAACATAAAGATCAATATAGTTTCCCGAAACACGAAGGAGGTTAGATGTATGAAATCAAGTATTGGAATTGGTCACCCATCTGTCATCGAGTCACGGTGAAAACTATTTAACCTAACGATCGTCTTAAATGCCGACTATTACCCGCTAATTATCTTCTCAACCTTAAAGTACTTTTATTGTCCTTAAAAATTTTGTTATCGTACCGCTCCAACGTAGATAAAAGCTTATTATTACGAAATGGCGCTAAGAGAAAGCAATTAGGGATTATTTCCTTGGGAGAGTAGCTTTGAATCTGTTGTCTTAGTGATTACAAATCGCCTCTCTACCGTTGAACTGTCGAGGTTCAAAGATTGTTCGATTAGTGATTAATTTCGCATATATCGGTACCTTGCGGAATTCAGTCCATACCTTACACCGTTGAGCTATTGAGGCTCTAAAATCTATATAAATAATAAGAAATCCTTTTTCGTACCGTTTGGGCACAAGCATAGTTTACTAGCGGACCCGGTAGACGATGTCCTGTCCGAACGTTGGTTTACTTACTATTTACTACATTATTTTATGCTATAACAATAATCCGCGTTTCTGTCCCCGTTCCCGTCCCCGATTCCGGTCCCGGTCCCTTTCCTTTTTGCTTTTTATTAAACAAAGCTTATCCTAACAATAACGAACACAACCAAAAATAAATTATCCAATTTGGTGCAGTTGTTCGGAAGTTACAGTGCACGTGCATACATTTCAGCGACTTCAGTATGTAATAAAATAGTTTAAAATAAATTCGCTGCACAGACATGCAAGAGTTTTTAATTTAGTGGAGGGGCCTGCATTTTTGGACTAAACGCACTATAACTGGGTATAGATCATATCTATACTAATATATAAAGCTGAAGAGTTTGTTTATTTGCCTGAACGCGCTAATCTCAGGAACTACTGGTCCGATTTGAAAAATTCTCTCTGTGTTAGATATTCTATTTACTAGATATCATCACGCTAAAATTGAACCTTTTTTTAAACTATTTTTACGCCGACAAAGTCGCGGTCACAGCTAGTCTTTTATAGGCTAACGTATTTACATATAAAATCAGTATTTTCGTCTTCCCAGACAATTAAGACTCGAGGTGGGAATCGAACCCACGACCCCCGGAACAGAAGGCAGGGTCACTGCCCACTGCGCCAACGGGCCAGCCTAATTGAGAACCTCCTCCTCTTTTTGAAGCCGGTTAATTATAAAAACGTAAACTCCAGCTAGTTTATTTGTAATAAAATAATAATTAATTTAATCTGCGCATTTATTGTCCCACTTTTTTTTAAATTTTAATTTTATAGGGAACACCGACAGTTGCGTACATTGAGATATTAAGTACATTTTTTTTTTAATTACATATAAAGAAGTGGTTGACGGGGTACCGGAGATGATATCAAACGACTGTCGGTCCCCTTAACTTGCCCCACAGCCACATCCTCTGCAATTTAAGAATTTCCTTCCAGCTTTGGACGTTCGAGAGTGAATTTCGGAGCTTTCCATTGTTTTCGAATCGCTGTCGCGAGAAATGCCTTTGATACAAGTACAGTTTTGTAGCTTCTTTAAAATTTGAACAATGTATTCCAAGACCAAGAAAGCGCTTTATCATTTTGGATGACGGCGCCTAGTTAAAGAAAATTTTGCTAAGGGTTATTGTTAGAAATTAACGTAATACATAATAAGCGAAAATAAACCTTATTGCTTATTGACGTGTAAACGACATTCGACATTAGCGTGGTAAACCATTTTCTTGGTCGACTATACAGAAAAAGAATAAGGCGTCGCCGCAGAAAGGAGAAACTTCAAGAATTAATTTGATTCGGCGATGTAATAAGTTTGTTCACTTACGATCCCTGTCTCGAGTCTGGGTGTATTATCTATATGTATGTAACAGGCGTTTGCTACCTCTAACACAGGCATTAGATTGTCTACATGAGGAACCGACTTCTATGTATCATATAGTCCTGTATATATATCGTAATTAATCGAAAATACGTCTTTAGCGGATGATCTTCCGCTTTTATCTATATTTATACTAATATGTAAAGCTGTAAAGTTTATATTATTATATATATAAGGCCGTCTAAGGGCCCTTAGTAAGTTTAATTTAAGCGGACAAAATATCGGGAAACAACTAATGTGCGTGTATTCTTTCTTGCTACTTTCCCGCGTGTTGGTACTAACATAAATTATGAATATTTACAAAGCATTCATTATTGTTAAAGTAATTGAGTATATGTTTATTTATAAGTTTCATTAATCCTCAAGTAATCCTCAGATATTTTACAATATTAAGGTTACTATGATGCATACAAAATTACTGTCATATTTTACATGCTCAATTTCTCATAGGAATTACAAAGAAAGCTAACAGTTCCGTCTTTTAAATACGTAAATGTCCAGTCGCCGCAATGTTCACTGCACTTTCACTTGCAAACTTATCACTTTCCATATATTATAACACAAGTACATTAAAGTTCGTCTTCAAAGTTTTTGTCGCAAAATTTAGTGTCTCGTAAGACAATGCTTCGGTCACTAAAACACAAGTACTGCTTTGCCCTGTTGAGTACGCCAAGCTCCTTAGAGGCTAACTTAGGCTTCTAAGAAGCTGTACAATGTAATATCTTAAGAGTAGTGTTACCATAATTGAGAATTATGTTAACGGATACTATTAGTGGTTGTTACGATTGTAAAGAGATCGTAGTTGTGGATGCCTATAAAAGCAATCTGAGATTATTCAATTAGATGATTGAGACCAAGAGAGATGAATGTGAAACGTCTCTGTATTATTTATCTCCAACAGTAAATTGTTGTATTTCTAACAAAACACATTTTAACACGTTAACTGCGTTATGAGGTCAAACAAGCCACATGCGTGACTTCTCGCAGGTGCGGCAGTCAAAATCGCAAAAGAGAAAACGAGAATAAATCAAACTTTTCAACTTCAACCGCGGATCGTTTTTCAGTTTCTTATCGCTC
This sequence comes from Charaxes varanes, assembly GCA_024363005.1. Taxonomy (NCBI): domain Eukaryota; kingdom Metazoa; phylum Arthropoda; class Insecta; order Lepidoptera; family Nymphalidae; genus Charaxes; species Charaxes varanes. Next base: position 2,188,030 of record JANCMC010033613.1, read on the forward strand.
GCGTTCAGAAGCTCGTTGGTTGTTTTTTTTTTTTAATTTTTTTGGCGTCTGAGCTACGATCTACTCTTCCTTCACATATTTTATTTACAGTGCGAATATGTCAAAAAATTGTTAATAGTACAGTGCACTATTATTACTGTAATAAAATTAGAAATTAATACCCCATTAATATATCGTACAAGTAATAATAATGGAGCAAAAATTGATTAAATGAACATAAAAAGTAGACAGACAGCCGTATTGCTAAATAAAAAAAATGGCCAAAAGCGTGTCAAGACTTGAGACGTGCTTATGGTGTGCGTGTGGTTTAACTTGAATAAATTAATATATTTATAAGGCATGTTTTATCAAAATACAGTGCAACCTTAATATAACGTACCTCGATATAACGACTTCCTCAATTTAACAAATTCTTCGTAATCCCCTTGAATTATCCATAAGAGTCAATATAAAATATACCTTTACAATGAGAAAATTTCTTGCGGACAACCTCTTTATAACGAATTTCCAACTATCAAGAAAGTATTCATACCTCTAATTAACGAATTTTGTCAACCCAAAAACCTTTACATAAAGTTCTCACCAATATATAACTCTTAATTTTATAGTATGTGATTCATGTCGCGACATGTTTCGACACGCTTTTGTTCGTAAAACAATTAGGACGTGACTTTCAATAATAGATAGATGATTTACAAGGAATAACAGACTACTTTGCTTTTAGATAAATAATTAGGGTTTCGCACAAAACAATGAAAACCGTCACAATTTAACAAAACCACCGAATTCACTCGGGCGAAGTCGTGGGTTACAGATGGTCAATAATAAAACACGATATTATTCGTTTTTCATATTGAAATTCTACTATGTATTTTATCACTTTAGCCCACACACGCGATGCTAAATTGAAACCAAATTTGGCGGATTTATGGTTTAAAACACAATCGTCGTCCATCTACAGATTAGATGAATATATAAATGTCTGCACGGTGTTAAGTTGTAATATATCAAATGACTATTGATGGAAAACGTCTGCGGCCTTTACTGTGTTACTTTAAAATTAATAGATAAGTAATACGGACAAATTTATACGTATTAGAGATGGCCGGCTGGTCGAAATTCGCTCACAAACCTTTTTGTACATATGTTGTTCTATTCACAGAAAATTAAATTTGACAATTAATGTAACATACGGTTGTCACGATTACGCTTTGACATCACCCAGTACATGTGTGTATAAATGGCGTAAATCGTCTGGCGTTGGTGTGCGTGTGTTTTTGTTTTAATAATTTAATATATTCATATTGCATATTATAAAAAAATATCAGCATTCGCACACCTTCCTTTATATGAAGTACAATTTTGCCAAATTTCATAATCCTCCGTCCGCGCAATTTTCGAAGAAAGGTACCTAAAGTTTTTGCTTCATGTATTAGTATATAAATTTACGAAATATGATGTTTAACTATGTCCGGGTTCTTCTTTTCATCTTCGTGGGGGTTCCGAGAATGATGTCAGATGGCTATCGGTCATCCGAACTCGCCACACAGCTACACCTCTGGAATTTTAGCGGACACTAATACTAGACCGGGTTCACGCTAGGTTGAAAAAGAAGTGTCCAGGTTCTTCTATTTGAGGTTTTGGGTCAATTTAGGAGATCTATTTATCTATCTAGTTACATTATTGTATATTTTCTAACCACGTGCAATAGTTATTCACCATCATCACCACCACCACCATCACCACCATCACCATCACCATAATCACCATCATCATAATCATCATCATCACCATCACCATCACCATAATCATCATCATCATCATCAACCTCAAATATTTTTTTCCCACTGCTGTGTATAAGCCTTTCCCCGTTTGTATCACTATGTATATGTAACATAAATTCAACATACTATATTATGCATCGATTTAGTATATTAAACACTTGTAAAAATATCCAAGCCATTTATTTTACAAAATGACAATTTTGACAAATTTTATTACATCCAATTACTTTTTTTTTTTTGCTACATTAATAATATTAACTTAAATTTAAATTGAAATAATAAGAAGAAAACTATATACATAATAAAAAAAAACTAATTCTTAATTAAACTAAAAAACATAATAAAAATAAAACAAAAATATAGAAAAGAACTAAAAAATTGCAAATTGGTAATAACAGTCATCAATTAATTTACAATAATAGTAAATAAATTGGTCATATAATATTAAAAAAATTATAAGCGGATCATAGTTCATCACTGAGTCAATAGTATATTTTTTTTTCAGTTATATTTTTAAATGTAGGTATATTTTTTACTCATTTGAGTTAATTATTGCCTTTGAAAACCGCCTTCTAGGGTAAAGGCCCCTTTTTAGGATAAAGTATAGTTCTATTGATTTAGTAGTAACTTAGCTTTGGCAAAAGAAACTTCTAAATATTTAGTGTAGACACATTGTCATTCACTAAATAATTTGGTGTAAATAGAGTATATAACTGCATTAGTGTATAACTCGCACCAAATGCATTGTTTGTGTAGATGTTGAAAGAGTTCGTTTGTATGCCTGTCTTGTTTTTATAAGAAAGGTTACGCGCGACAAAGACTTAGGTAATAGTACAGGAGACGGTGCCAAAAATACTTATCTTAAAATCGCAAGGAATATTTATATATCTATAGTATTTTATATACTTGCACTAATATTTAAAGCTGAAGAGTTTGTTTGCTTGAACGCGCTAATCTCAGGAACTACAGGTAATACTAGATAGCCCATTTATCGAGGAAGGCTTTGTATCATCACGCTAAAATTAAGTCTATTTTTTACCTAATTTTACGCGGAGGAAGTCGCGTGTAACAACTAGTGCCTCATTTGCTCGATAACCATCCAGTTAAGCTCCTTTTTAAAAATTGTCATGAGAGTGGGGCCGACGAAAGCCGCAACGATCTTGACATTAGAACCGAGTAGAGTGCATTCACTCTAAAAATGCAACCCCAAAGTATTATATTTACCTCAAGAATACATATAAAATAGCGTGTACGCAATACACGCAAGCTCGTCAATATCATTGGCCTTTAGTTGACCGGTGCGGTGCTTGGTTGGTTGAGTTTGAGTGTAAAATAAAATTTTTACAAGTGCATTTTTAGACTACACGCACTATACCTTGTGGACTTTAACTCGTCCTACATCGAATTGTTTTTTATGGAAATATATAAATACATACATATAAATTATACACCCAGCCTCAAGCTGGGAAGCGAACCCATGACCCCGAGCGCAAGGCAGGGTCACTGCCCATTGCGCCAACGGGCCAGTCATTATCAATTTATTTTTAATTACTGTATTAAGAGATTCGACAGAAAGTTAAGCTTAAAAGGATCTCAGGATTATTCTACCTTATAACACCGTTATCTTATGCAACTGTCTCTCGTACTATACGAGAGTACTGACCTGTTACATGCCCTATTCTGCTTTAAACTGCCACTAGGCTTTAACCGCATGACTATTAAGTAAGAGTGCGTCTATAATACGCGTGCCTTACACTGTTGAGTGTGTCTATAATACGCGTGCCCTACACTGTTGAGTGACATTTTATAAATACAATGTTTGTAACTCAGTTGAGTGTCTAGAATACTCGTAGCATACATTGTTGAGTGATGTTTTATAGATACAATATGTCTAACTCGGTTGAGTATGTCTAGAATACTCGTGACATACACTGTTGAGTGACATTTTGTACATACAAGGTTTTTTTTCTATCATATAGGCTAAGGCGTGGGGCGAGTTAAGGTGACCGACTGCCATTTGACGTTATCCCCAGAATCCCCAGAATCTCCACGATCTCATGACTACCTCTTTGGAGGAAGGAGATAAGGTCGCCAACGTACGACACACGATATAACGTAGGACCCATGGCATTTGAAAATACCGCTTATGGTGGCTGCTTACCATTAGGTTTAATATCTTATTGGTACCATACTTAAATTTAAAAAAGAAACATTATCAAATGCCGCCAACGCATCTGCGAGCCTTCTGGTAGTGGAGTTGTCCATGGGCGTCGGGGGTCTTTTTAGGGTTCCGTAGGACTTCTAGGAACCCTTATAATTTCGCTCTGTCCGTCCGCATGGAGGTCCCCCTCTCTTAGGATTTCCAAACTATTAGACGTAGGGACTTGAAATTTTTCATGTTGATCAAAAAGGCTAAAAACTCCTTAGGAAACTATTTTCAACGAAATTAGATAATTGAACAACTTTTGAAGTTATTTAACTAACGTTTATCGCGTATCAGATACGGAACCCTTCTTTATAAGCGTCTCTTGACACGCTCTTGCTCCACTTTTTACTATACAATTCTAGGAACAGTTTATTTATGGCCAACACTACCGTGGCCCTTAAATTAAGCGTAAATCTTATTAGTAGTGAGGGAAATTATAGTTTAATGAAGCATTTACCTGTCACAATTTCAAATGTAATTTGAAAATAATGCAATATTTAATTGCTTACTCTCAAAATATTTAATAAATAATGCTAAAGAGCTCTTTAAATAATACTTGTAAAATAACAAATATTTATCTTAATAAAACATACTTACTTACTTACTGGAGTTGCTTAGAAACCCAAAATGAGTTGTGGCATCCGACACGATTTTGCGCCACTTTTTTCGGTCCTGCGCTGTCTCTTGCCATATAAACACAAAAACAAAAATTAAAACGTACATTATAATAAGTATTAATAATTCATTTTATCCGAACTAATTGAATAGTAAAAATAACAGTGACTTTAGAAAATAAAATAGTTTGGCATTGGTGTGCGTGAGGTTATTTTAATACTTTAATATATCTATTTATAATGCATATTTTATAAAAACATAGCATTTGCACACACTCCTTTATATAAACTATAATTGTGTCAAATTCCATACACCTTTGTCCGCGCAACTTTCGTGAAATGATACCGAAAAATTTTCGCCTCACGTATTAATATATAGAATGTCTTAAATGGCAGTTAATATCACGGCTAGAGACTTTTATTTGGCAACTGAAAATTCTGAATATTTTCTTTTATGCTTGACGTAGTAGCAGGATTGGGTAACCATTTTGGTTACCCAATCCTATCAGTAGTAGAGTAAGTAAGTAACTAAGTCATTTTTACAGAGTAGACTTCCAGGATATGGTCTTGAAATGGTCCAGTGTGTTGCCAAACTTTAACCTTACTTCAAGAAGTCTACCCTTAGTTTAGATTCCGATATAAAAACTCTGACTACTTTGATTTAGGTCAATTAAGTATCAAAAAAAAAAAAAAAAATTCTGAGTATAAACTTTTGTATAGTTGTTTAACCTTTTCGTTGCATTGCTGATATAAGATAACTTTAAAAATTAAGTAAAAACTACTACTCTCTATTTGAAATGCTACTGATAATAATTTTTAAATATCTGCTGATCTTACCGGCTCTGTTTTCGGTCTGATACGTGGCTATTCGATCTGTCTCCTTGTATTGAGATTCTCGGTGTGTTAGAGGGTATCTAGGTTATCTTGTTTGCGATATTTAGGTTCGGGACGGACAACGTCTGTTGTGTACGCTAGAAATATATGTAAAATGAACCGACGATAATGCTTTTGTAGATTAAACAGGTCAAACTTAGGTGGATGGTTAGAAAATCACAATCACTAAAAAAAAAATGTTAACTAACAAAAATAATACGTACTTACATATAAAGTACAAAGACTGTAAACACTCTAAATATCATGTTTTTTTCTTTCTGTATAAACTGTTTGTTCATTTGAAGTACTTTTTCAATGAAATTTATAGTGAATTTATTAGTATTATTTATTAGTATAGAATAGTCTTCTACGTATGGAACGATTTGAGAGCGCGTGCATGAGAATAAGTTTTATTTGGCATAAAAACACTGTACATAGATATACCTACAATACACGATTTAAAAATAAAAAGAAACACATAAAAAACAAATAGAATTTATAACAAACAAAAACATGTTAACTACCTGTAGTATTTCTAAAGACGGGTACAACAGTTCAGCATTCGCAATGTATTACGTGCAAAACACATAAAACATTGGGCTGATTTTCAGCTGTGACCCATTGTTTAAATTAAACAGGATTAATGTTGAAAAGTATATATTTTCAAGTCAAAACTATTAACTTAACAACTTACTCTTAAAGTTGTTGAGTTGAAGTTTTTATAGTGGTTGTACTTAAGTCTTTGTGAACGCGTCACTACCGGATTGTGAACACCTATTTGTTGACGTGCCAACGTAGGCCCTGATAGAATCCCCAAGAACCCCTGGATGTCCACCTTGACAAATTTGGGGACCAATGGTCTAAGAGTTAGTCTTCTGTCCTAATGGTACAGTATATGTTTTCAATACAAAGTACCGTATATTCTTTTATATAACTTAAAAGCAATACATGTCTTATAAGCGCAATTTCCCAAAAGTACATGTTATATAATAATTTAAAAATTAATTATTATTATCTCACAAAAGCAATTTCAATTGAAAGTTTTCAAAGTTGGTGCTAATTAGTGATCTGCAATAAGTACCCATATATTTGTTGTCAATACAGGTAATAACGATATGTGGCGATATCACATTTCCACACTGTTTTGGGTTCTAAGCAGAAAATACAATCTTCTGTGATCGATTTTGTAGTAAATTATAACAAAATGACTGCATAGTTGAACGAAAACAGTCTAGAATTAGATTGCTCAATTGAACTTCAATATCTCAACGATAAAAGAGTGGTTTGAGAATCTCAACGACAAACGGGAATACAACCTGGTATTAAAAAAAATCCTGAAGTCGATCAAAGAAACAGTTAGTACAAAAAAGTTTATCAAAACCACTAAAACACATCTGTTTTTGAACCCTTTATATTTAATACAGTAGTCAAAAAGATATATTCCGCTCCAAGAAAACTGGAGTGTTTCAACTATCCTAGAAATATCTGGCCAGTAAATGTAAATTTGGAGACGATCTTGACGAAATATAGCCACTATGTGCAACCTGGTCCAACGGTAGGTTTAAGCTTTTTATAACATAGACTTTTGTCGTTATTTATTTATTTGTTTATTTAGAGCCGGTTAAGACAGCATTTGCAGGGTCCGCTAGTATCCTTATTGTTACGGATCGCATTGAATTTTATTTTAACTAAAAACTATTTTCTTCAATTTAATTGAAGGGTATATACTAATACAGTTAAGAAGTAAAATATCATAATCGGATGATAAATTTGTTGACATTTTAAAATAAAACAAACATCTGCAGTAAAAAAATATTGTTTGTATAGTCGGTTTAATACCGTTAACTCCGAACGCTAATACAACAGAACCCGCAATTGGGATTTAAAAATTCTACTCTTACAAAGTAACCGTTAACAGATAGTTTGAAAAAAAAAACTATTAAATACTAGTACTATTCTCTCAAAGATTTGCCTCAATTTTTAATTGAAGACAGAATGAAGAAAGTCAAAAATATTTTCACCGCTACCTCAGTTTAATTCACATATTCTGGACTTACGAATTCCATGAATTCTGGCTTTTATCAACTACTATTTCACCTTAAACCCATGATAGAAAAGTTAACTACTTCGAGTTATCGGGTAAAATTTTAATAAGGTATATTTTAATCTCAGGGTATGGCTTCGGAGTTCGGCATATTCAAATGGCCTGCATGTGTTTCAGATTGTAGAGGATGTGGCTGTGGGGCGAGTTAAGATGACCGATTGCCATCTGACGTCATCCTCGGAACCCCCACTATTTCTACAACCTCACGACTAATATCACAAAGTGACACTAATCGGGTCCCACTGTTTTACGTGTCTTCCGAAACACGGCGGAGGTCGAATATCAAATATAAACCAGTGCTAGAATTGGTCACCCATCTCTCACCTGGTCGCAGCATGAGCAACCTAACCTAGCGATCGACTCAAATGCCGACCACTGATTAGGTCACGACCTCCTCAAGTTTGAAGTCCTCCTCAACAAAAACGTTTATAGCGTATTAGATAGGAACCCCTCTAAATAAGCGTGTCTTGACAATTTATGTTATAATAAAATAAAATTAGTAATGTTACTTGTCATTTATAAAAGAAAAAATTGTGTATAGAAAGTTCCACATTCCAGAACGTCTGGCAGATGTGAAGCATTGAAATTATTATGTAAAAAACATAATCATAAGAGACAATGAAAGGAAATAAATATGTCAGAAGACACGGATAACGCATTCAAACATTTTTAAGTACACATAATCAGACCTTTTTCAGATTTCAAATAAAAAAAATTGATTTGATGAAAAAAAGAATTTTAAATATGTTTCGAGTACAATAAATTCTATCTTTGCCTGATGTCTGACTTTGAAGGCATGTCAATTTTAATGAAGAATATGGAAGAAAAAAATTGCGAGATAAATAAATTTATTAAAAAAAAATCAAGTTTCCATTTACATCGTGAACTAATCGCAAACACCGTCAAATGTGACTACACACCGACACCGTGTGTTTATGAGCAATAAAATACGTAATTAGCTCTCGATACCTATCGGAAGCTTTACGTTTTTTACTTGCATTGAGTTTTTGTACACGCTTTTGTATTAAAATATTTTATTACAACCGGTCTGCCAATGACCCACGGTTATTCGCCACCAACCAGGATTATACTGGAATGAGCAGAACCAGACCAACCCTTCACTGGGGTATTTTGCATTATATAAGTTGTCTTACGGATCCCTAACTTTTTTTACATATTTATATCTCTATCAGGAATAAAGTAAGATTCTAATGGCGAAGTTTGGGAGTAAACAAAAACATCATCTATGTATATGTATGTGCACACATTTTTAGACTTTTGTTGATTTCTCAAAAATCGCTTGACCGATTTTGATAAAATTTATATGGGACTACCTCTGAAGTATTTTCTACCAAACAAAAAAAGAATCATCAAAAACGGTTAATAAATGGGGGAATAGTCTCGAAACACGTATACAGAACAAAATATTAAAAAAATAAACATACAGCCGAACTGGGAAACTTCACCTTTTTTTGAAATCGGCTATAAATATTATTCTAGAAATGAAATCATCTTTTCAATAAATATTGTAATATTGATAACCGTTGAATAACCTTTCAATAACTATTGTAAAAATGAGATATTCCATGTTCAAAATTTTGTTGGCACTAGAAAAAATTATATATTACTTATAACCTTAATTGCTTTTTTACGTACACCTGAAATCCGTCTCAACTTTGACAAATAATTGCTTCCCAGCTTAATTATTCATAATCAAAATGGAGGCAACATGGTTCGTGATTCATCAATTAAACGTGCCAGTAATTACTGTACGGTATGGCTGCTTTAATTATCAACTGATATTATTTTGTAATAAGAAATATTTATTAGAAGTAGTTTTATAGAAGTCTTTTTGTAAAAGGAAATAGTTGTTAGAACTAGTTTTATCGTAATGTCTTTGAAAAAAAACCTTTATTTACAATCTCATTTGAATAAAGGAACACAATTTCTGTACTAGGAGGTTTGAATTCGATTCACAAGAGAATAAATGTCCGAATTGAACCAAAAAATAAATGTCTCTTCTTCCCCTGGATGTCGTAAACTAGATTGTAATTTTTATTTAAAATAATATTGAATATTGAATATTTTTTAAAAACGAATAAGGTATTTTACAAAGAACTCCACAATTGTGGGATTTATTCACATTGGACCATCCCTTTCTCAAGTTCTGCTTCCCCTCTCCGGTTTACAGAGACATCTTTTTTCTTCTCTTTTAATAATATTAATTAGTACATACATTCATCTTGTTCTTTTTCTGTCTTCTTCATCTCCCGTCAATACATGACTTGTAGGGTCAACCATTTCTTTGTATCCTTTCTCGATAATATTTACATAGCTTGCCATAGTTTGAACATCTCGGAAACAGCAGAATACCTTGGTTTATAATAAGGCCTGCAAAGTGACAGGAGATGACAGAAGACAGCCATGAGAAGGCCAGACAGACAGGTCTTTGTAGCATTAACAGTCAATGTGGGTAGATCTATCTTCTACGTCTTTATTACTTTAGTTGGTGTACTTCTAACTCTTCCGTTGTGTTAAAGGCATCTTGTTAAATGACTCTTCAGTCTACTTACCCATTTTTTAGGAAGATTCTCCCATCTTCCTTTATCTGTCCGATAACTGGTTAGATACACTAAGGGTACGCGACCCCGGAGTACCCTAGGTGCTATTGTCACTCCCCTTGTACCGCCCGTGGCAGTACTATCCGCATCCCTTCCCTCCTCCCCATCTACCTTTATATCCATTTACTCCATCCCTTTCCCTGATTCCTATCTTTCTAATTAGAGGTAGCGCCATACTTGTAGTCGAATTGGGCCGGCGCATCAGGGTATCAGTACCTCTTTCTTACATGAGATCGGCGTGAAGAGGTGGCATAGCTGTCACGTCAAGTTATGATATTGTTGTTGCGTGTCGTTGGGTTTGTGACACTTCTCGATGGCCAAAACTCTTCATTAAGGTTGATAACGCATCTGCTTGCCTCCTGGTCGTGCAGATGTCCATGGGCGTCAGTAAGACTGCTGCCTGCTCTTGTAATATAAAAATTTAATGCTCGCAAAAGGTCAAGAGCCTGAAGGTATTTATGATTCAGCATATGCATAAGAAAGTGACCTCGCGTCAAACCACAAGAGCAAAGGCCTTGCAAACAATAAGGGGGGTAAAGAATATTAACGCTAGAGAACCCCATTGTTCGAGTACAAGTGAAAGTCGATTCAGTTTTTATGAGATAATTAGTTTCTCTGTTGCGTCACGTGAGTTTTTCCACGATTGTGACTTGAACTTGTATGGAAAAATGGTTTTTATGGCCATATTGTCTTGTGGATTCTCGGAAGTAATTCGGTGTCGTAAATTCTGCGAAAGGCATCCGAAGTCCCAGTGAGGTGAGTATGAGGTTAGGTGGGGTTTGGTACCTCAATTTTAATTTTACATTTATTTTAAAATACATAAAAGAACTTTTAAAAATATTATATCAATTAATAAATTATTAAATCGAATTAATAAATAAATTCCCGCTGTAACAATTTTGTAGCCACTAAAGCGTTCTGGGAATCAATTGGTTACGTTGATTAGGTGCAGAAACGATAAAAAGGGTTTTTTAAGGTAAGGTTATGTTGAACATAACGCCTAGAGCGTGGTTTTATAGAGCGTGTGATGGTTTCAGCTAGATTACCTCGAGAAAATAGTCTGATTATATTTTTTGCGTAATACTCTACAATAAAAAAAATCCCGCTCGAATATTTCACAAGCGAGTTTTTTTATAACTTTGTGATTATCTCATTTTCTTATTTCCCGCTGAATTTGTTAGATAATTGAAACATAAGCTTATCTCCATGTATTTAACTTACCTTATCTTAATCTGACGAGCCCGAGTTTTTATACTCCTTGGACTGAACATATTAAAAAATATGGTCGTGCTAGATTCACAGCGGACCCTACTTAAGCGTCACGCAGGCTGCATTAGCATTGATTAAAAGCGTGATATGATTAAGTCTTGTCGCATGTGGTCCTAGCATGAACATTTTCATCCTAAGTAAAGTCCACTTGTGGACTTACAATTTTTTTTTTTTAAGGATTTTAGGTATGTCTAATATTCCCTTTTTCGTCCTACTAAGCTTAAATTAAAAGCTTGTATTAGGAGTGGCTACGACAATACCCCAACGGCGGTGGGGTATGGCATATTTCAGTCCATACCATATACCGTTGAGCTATTTAGACGGAAAATGTTCGTTCTAAGACCACTGATATCATTAGTTGATTATTATAAGTTGAGTAAAGGAAAAGCGAACGAAAATGCTAAAATAGACAGTTTCTACTATACAGATAGCTCATATGAGGAAACTTGGATAAATTTAAGTTTGTAATTCTTGCGTGTTTATTAAAGTTTTGTATATATTTTTTAAAATTGACATTGCTGTTTTAATGGAAGTAAAAAGTCACATTGTGGTTGAAACCACAATGTGACTTTTGAACTGAAGTTCCACCTAACTGAATACTCGATACAGTATTCAATTAATACGTGAAGCACAAAACTTTGGGTATCATTTAACGTAAATTGCACAGACAGAGGAGAACTGAAAATTTGTATATAGGTTTAAACAAACATGCAGTACGGATTCAAATTCTACTGCGGAAAAAAAAACAGTTCGCAATTTATACGTAATTTTATTCATGGTCAAAGTCATATTTTTAAAATCTAAATTTTTTCAGTTAAGCATTATTTAAGCTTATGTTACATTATAATAAGTAATTAGTATACAATTCGAACTTCTGTAAATGTTATCTTGTATACGTATTAAACCTATTTGTTTTTTTATTGAACTGTTTTCATTATATTTTACAGTTTCAAAGAATAAGTAGGTAATATAATATAAAATAACATACTATAATGAATATAAACATATGATGATGTGATCACACTGCCCCAACAATTAAAGTTAATTATAACTTTTAGCGACCTCAAAAAGATGAATAACTCTTGGGGTATTGTCGCACCCGCTCCTAATACAAGCTTTTAATTTAAGCTTAGTAGGAGGGGAAAAGGGAATATTAGACCTAAAAAGTATTCCTAATATTCTTTAAAAAAAGTGATGGTATTGTTATCGCGTTTCGTTTGGTTTGTGAGAATTCCTGGAGGCCTAAACCCTATCTTGAAGGTCAGCAATGTGTATGCCTGCCTCATGACAGTGTAGATGTCCATGGACATAGTCATTAAAGTGAACTCCAGGTCCGTGTGCGTTAGTTAATAATATTATAGCAAAACATTTTTTATTCTCAACTAAAGCTGTTGGCATTTCGTATATAAATAGATAGTAAGAAAACATTTAATACCTCACCGAACGATTATTTTTAAATAACGCAAAATTATTGATGAAGATTGTATGCTATCTCAAATATAAGCTTACAATTTTTGGTCATAATACCAAATTATAACACAATTATTGTTAATTTCGTTTTTCGCATTAAAAATGTTCTTATATAAATTTAATTGTTGATTTGTGGTTTGGGGTCTCATAATATAAAAGACTAGCTATGCCCGCGAGTTCGTCCGCGTAAAATTAGGTAAAAAGTTTTTATTCAATTTTAGCGTGACGATACTTATATAGCCTCCCTCGATAAATGGGCTAGCAACACTGAAAGAATTTTTCAAATCGGACCAGTAGTTCCTGAGGTTATCGCGTTCAAGTAAACAAACAAACTCTTCAGGTCATCTTCGACCTTGTATGCTAGAGTTTAAAACTGTAGCATTTTTCCAAAAATACGTAACGACCTCTGGTAATTTGGAAATTAGAATGTTGTGAAAACTCTTTGTGCTTATTAATACAATAAGGGGACAACCGGCTGCAGATTTACCGTATTGACTACCGATATCCTCGCAGATGCGTAGCCGATATCGTTATTTTTTACTTCTTAGTTATGTATATTCTTCTTATTTCTAATTCCTTTAAATGTAAATGTTCTTTAGACTTGTAAGGAAGAGAAACTTTTACTACTGCTAGTGCTAGAGGTGACTGTGACAATAGTCAAGCAGGGGTTTTTAGCTGGAGTCGAACAAAAAACATTTCAGCCCTAGTAGCTCACTGTCAGTTCATAACGGAACAAATTTATCCCTTTAAGGCACTAAATTATGTTCACAGTGCCTATTTGTACATATGATTAAATTTAAAGCAACATCGAACAAACAAGTAGATTGCTAATTGAACATTTAGTAAAATAGGGATATATTATATAACACAACATATAACTTAATATTGTTTTAGCTGACTATTTTTAACCCAAAAATCTACGTACTTGTATAATATCTTAAAAAGAATAATGAGGCATTTTTTTCGACTAGCCTATTATTCCACTGCTGGAAAAAGGCCTTCCCCCTCTCCAACCACACTTTTCAATCCTGGGCTACTTGTATACATTTCTTTCACTATAAATCAAACCGTCCGGATACCAGTACCTTTCTTTCTCACATAAAATCAAGTCAATAAGTCAAGTGATGGTATTGTTGTCGCGTTTTGTTCGGTTTGTGAGACTTCCCGGTGGCCTAATCTCGTGATTAAAGGCCGGCAATGCATCTGCAAGTCTCCTGGTGGTGCAGGTGTCGGTAGTTATCTATCTGAACCGTCTGCTCGTTTGCTCCTTGTAACACATAAAAAACACATCTTCAAAAGTAATTAACAAAATAAATAAGTGTCCCAGTTTTGATGGTTATTTGTACAAGACGTGAATGTAAGGAGTTAAGTAATGAAATTCCATTGTTAGCGTTAGAGCAAAGATGTTTATTACTTAATGTTTGAATAAGTGGTCATATAGTCCTGTATATATTTATTTATGTATTATTATTTATTAGGGTCCGCTTAAATTGCAGAGAATGCGTCCGTGGGGCGTTAATATGACCGAATGCCGTCTGACGTCCTCCCGGAAACTCGACAATCTCTACAATCTCATGACAAATATAAAAATAAAATAAAAGATCATTAATTGCTACCATAATTGTTACAATAACTAGCGCAAATATGGAAAGAAATAAAGGTTAACATTAAAGTAACAACTAAAGCAAAAGGCCGCAAACTCAGCTTAGTCCTGCTTCCAGGTATGAAAGCATCGCTGATTTTCAGCACGCTCCTCCATTCGTCGCCGGTGGCAAAGAAACACACAAGTCCTTTATTCGCTTTCGCTCGTTGTATAAGTCCATTGCGTCCGTTCACGATTCAGTGGAAACTAATTAGGAAGCAGTTAGACGATATATGATTACCTAGCGGGCGACCGCGGCTTCTCTCGTGTTTTACTTATCATGTATAAGAAAAATAAAACAGGTGAGCTTTAGACCACGCGACTGAAGTAAAACTTCTTTGGTTCCATCTATCTGTATGTATGTAAACATGTAGGAGATATGTATGTATATTTATACAGATATATTATTATTCTACAACCATTTAAATTTACTAGAGATCTCCGTCCGGTCGAAACTCGCCACAAAGCTCTTTAGTACCACGATATTTATTTCTCTATTTGACCGTATGTTATATTAATATATAACCCACGGTTGTCACGATTACGTTACGCTTTGACATCATCATATGTATATAAAGTTGTGTAAATCTTTCATTACGGTTTGCGTGTGGTTTTATTTCAAAAATTTAGTGTACATTTTATAAAATTATTTTATTCGCACACCATCCTCTATATGAACTACAATTGTGCCAAATTTCATACACCTGCGTCTGCGCAATTTCCTAAAATGGTACCTAAAGATTTTGCTTCACGTATTATAATATATAAATTATGGGTTTTCATTGATAATTTTTTAGATTTATATTTATTATCGGATACATCAGTAATTACTGAAGTTGATTGTAAGACCGACACAATTAGCTTATGGTATGTCAAATAAGATACGTATATCTATCTCTATCTTCACTAACTTATATCTCTCTCTCAACTTCCGTTCGCCTCGCTCGATCACACCGTTACGCTCTCCACGTGCATTCACCATCTCACTCCCCAAGCCAAGCGTGCGTAAGTGATTTTTTTTTCACAATCGTAAGCATCGGAGCTGGCACCTGAAATATTGCTCAAGTTTAAGTATTAATCGGTTGTGAAATTAATTAAATAGATAAAAAAAACTATTTAAATTGCGTAAACGTAAGGTATCTGGAATGTTAAATATTATTCAAACGATAAATCACTGTATATCTCGTCGTGGTGAAATGATTAAACGATACGCGCGACTGTTGTTTCAATACAATATCGGATTTGCTCAGATAAGAAATATTATTATTATTTTTTACAGAAACTTACCACACTTTTCAAGTGCGAAAATATGCCCCATTTCCCTTCTACTAAGCTTAAACTAAAAGCTCGTGTCACGAGTGAGTGCTATAATACTCCAGCGGTGTCGAAATTTAAATCCAGTGCCTTGCGGATTTCATTCCATTCTTTTTACCGTTCAGCTATTGAGGCTGTTTGAATCTGTTAGAGGTTTTTTTTAGGTTACCTATTGCTTAGACTGTACGAACTTACAATATAAGGACCAGCAACTTGTTCAGAGTTAATTTTTGGAAAGATTGCCCTTTAACAGCGTGAGGAGGTCGTGGTCTAATGAGTGTACGGCATTTGAGTCGATCGCTAGGTTAAGTAGCTCTTGCTGCGACCGGGTGATAGATGGGTGACCCATTCTAACTGGTTTATATTTGATATCCGACCTGCTCCGTGTTTCGGAAGGCATGTAAAACATTGGGACCCAATTAATGCCACTGAATGATATTAGTCGTGAGGTGGCAGTGAAGTGGGATTCCGAGGATGACGGCAGTCGGTCATCTTACCTCGCCCCACAGCCATATCCTGTGCAATTTAAGCGGACCCCGGTACTAGACCGGGATAACGCTAGGAAGATGAAGCACTCTCCAACTGCGTACGAGCAAAGAAATATTAAACATATACAACTGTTGCAAAATATGTTCCGTGCCTAATTAAATAAAATAATATACGTAGCACTATTAGACACAAGACTCGAGGCGGAAATTGAACCAATAACCCTCATAACGTAAGGCAGATTTACTGACAACCGCGCCAACCAACAGGCCAGTTAAAGAGTCCTATCATTCCTTTCAGCGAAACAATTCTATGGAGTTCGATGGTATCTTCCTGATAAACACAGGGGCGAATGATTTCTCTCAACTGGGCATGATGGAGAAGTGGCGCCACTCCAACACGACAGTGTTCCGCGACGAGTGCGGCGAGGTGCGCGGCTCCACGGGAGAGCTGTGGGCACCGGAGATAGGACAGACCGAGGTCGAAGTGTTCGCTCCCGACATTTGCACGTGAGTTATGTTGTCCTGGTACCTTTTAGTCTCGATAGTTTAATGGATTTGAAGTCCGCGCGGTGTTTGCTTCAATCTTTAATCAGCAGTTGAGGGCGCGGTTCATGGGGCACGGGTTCGCGGTTCGCGGGACATGGGTCAGACCGAGATAATACTACACTTTTCGCTCCCGACATCTGCACGTTAGTTATGTTGTCCTGGTACCAATTTCTTTCGCTAGCTCAACGTCTACATCAATTGGAGGGCATGTTGGTGCTATTTGTAGATAGATTTAATTCTAAGCTATACATAATTTCTAAGTATATTTAGTACGCGTTCCGTGAAAGATTACTTTTCCCCGAATTTTATATTTTTTTCCAACATTTTTTTCTGTTCTGTGTTTCGTTCGATCACTGAGCGTGGTAAGCTGTATTGAGATTGCTTTGTGCCCCTGAATGTGTGAGACTGAAATAATGGTGTTTACGTGCATGTTACATGTAACTTTTAATCTCGGTAGTTCAATAGGCACATGGATTGAAGTCTGCGCGTGTTTGCTTTAATCTCTCAAAATCAGCAGCTGAGAGCCCAGTTCGACTGGGGAGCTGGGGCAAGGCTTGTTTCTGGGACACTGACGTACAGCGTTGCAGTGTGCTGTATGCGGCATTTGACACATACTTGTGTCTAGAATGGTCTCTCGTCCAGACCGCAGTGTTGTGCGTTAGTGTGATGGAGCCAGGCTATTTTATCGAGATACCAGTACAGTGTTCGCACCCGACATCTGCACGTGAGTTATCTTCTCCTAGTGCCTGGTTACCTGAGACCCTCTGTAGCTAAATTAATCGGAATGATCAGAGCGATGCTTGAATCGATCCCTGCCAGCGCTGTGCTATGGCCTTCGACCACTCCACGCACAAGCTTTTAAAAAGCGTAGCCGAAGTGGTAATTAAAATATTTGGCATATCTTATAGTATTTAGTGAGTAATCTTTTAAACGAAAACTAATCTTTTAGGTATATTTTAACTAATCTACAATCGATCATGCCGTTAACTACATATCAAATCAAGAACACCTGTAACAAAGTAGGCATTTACCTACATATATCCTCATGTTATCTTACGACTCTATGTATGTTGGTTTTGTGCTAATTGTTGCTGTTGGCAAGCCAGATAAATAAATTCGTTAATTAATTCTGATATCAGCAAGGTACCCGGTTTAAATCCCGAAGCCGCTAGAGTATTGTCGTACCCACTTGTTTAACGAGTTGTTTTACTCTCTGTATGTTTGTTTCTTTTTTTTCTGTATGCAGTGTAATGTTTCGCAAATAAATACGTTCTTATTCTTATTCTGATATAATTAAAACCTATCAATTGATAATTCAATATTACGATGTAGATTTTCGCTAGTATTGTACAAAAGAAAGAACTAACTTAAGTTGTTTGTTCTGTTTTTCACAGCATTATTTAATCGACAAGTGTCAACTTCTCTAAGTTGCTACTTACGATAATTACTGAAGTGTAAATAGGCCTAACACAAAATCCGAAGCACCCAAAAAATTCCCAAGAAAAACGCGTTAATGCGATAGAAGTTTTGTTTATGGGGTTCTCGGAAAAGTTGTTCACAATTGTTTGTTCAGCCGGTGGATCGATCCAACAGACCGGTTTCAAACTAACTGCTATCAATTGGATTAATAGCGTCTGCAATATACTTACGCCAATTTATTTAATTGCATTTTATTTGGTTTACGACGTTAAAGGAAACGGATCAAGGTTATTGCGGCGATAGAAGTTTCTTTTTATTGCTTCAACACGTAGTTACCTCTTCAAATTAGACAAAATTATATGTTGTCTTTACCGCAAGTCTAGCCTTGTTTTCTCCAAATTCCTTAATTCGTGGAAGATATTAGTATATTATGAAACTTTGAAATGAAATGAAACTTTATTTATTTAAGAATTATGCTACATAGAAGCACAATGCTTGATGTAGCACAACCCAAAGAAATGTCTCTTTGTAACATGAAAATTAAATATTTCAAAATGCTTACGACCCTTATCTCAACACTACCCATATCCCCAGCAAAATTTTCCAATTCCAATTGACAATTTTGGAAAAAAAGAATCTGGAACTGTAAAAGAGAATTACTAAAACGATAAAAGTGAAACGATGAAACATGGAAAGATTAATAAAATTATATAAAAATTGGCACTGGCCTCGTGCCCGTTTTGTGAGACGAATTTCTTAGCATTCCATGGTCTCACCGTGCGGGTGCCGGGTTCATCGCGTTGCAGGGGAAGGAACCATAGCAGTGCCCGGGACTTGTGACCCAGGTGTAGGTTTGAGAGCGCGCTCTTTATAGTGATCAACTTAAAAATTTCGCCCCCATCACCTTAATGTCTAAAAACCATATCAATCAGTAGTTTTCAAACAACATCAAAAAGGAGGTTCTAAATTTGAGTGTATTTCTTTTTGTTGGTTACCTCAGATCTTTTGACTGGATGAACCGATTTTGATGATCCTTTTTATTTGAAAGCTAGTGCGTCTCGTTTGGTCCTATTTTAATTTGGCCTAGGTTTCACAATTCTTCACGGTTTTTTTTAAACAAAGAAAGATTATGGTGTATAGCCAGGTCGAATATGATGACATGAGAGATTTATATGTATATTATATACTAAAATCAAGCAAGGAATTTATTACTTCATATTTCCAATAAACTGTTCGGAATATTATCTTTAAGCTAGATATATTATCATATCGTATGTACTGAATATATGTATGATCACAAATATGTGCTTGTCGAGTTAATTACTAGTTTTAAAAATGCTTAAATACGAAGGCTGAACTTGCTTCGTTACATGTATTTGTAAACCGGAATTCGATTACGAATACCAAAAAAAAATTAACGGTAAATATTCAGAAGTGGGGCTCCACCTACTATTGAAATATTTTCTGTTTTTACATTGTTTATAAATAAAAAACATCATAGATAGGAATCTATGATGTTTTTTATTCAACAAAAATGTAAAAGCATATAATTATTTCAAGTGTAGGTGGAGCTTCTATTCGGAATATTTACCAAAATATAACCTGTATTGTAAGGATTTCGGGGATAACGTCAGACGGCAGTCGGTCTTAACTCAATCCCACAGCCACATCTGCAATTTAAGCGGACTGTGGTACTTGACCATGTTAACTTTAGGTAGACGAAAAAGAAAAATAGAAATAATCAATTATTTAGTACGTCTACCACCATCCAACCATCAACTCATCTTTTCATTTTACTTTACCCAGAAAGTTGGTTCTTCGAGCCAGATCTGAACCAGTGACTTACAAATTCACCCTGAACACTGGTAATGAGAATGTTCCTCATTACCATTTAAATCACACTTTTGTTAAAAGCTTCTGTTAGGTTCGGCCACGATAATAACCGAGCGGAGTGTGAACCGAGCACAATATAGCTACGCACTGTAATGATGCTCTAAGAAATACGGATACATTAATGGCGGACGACGTTAACTGTGTAGCGATACTGCCAACTGGTATATTACAAGTATATCGCATCATGGACAGGTACGTTCTACGAATACGCAGGTGAAGTATTATACTAATGCTCTTAGAAATACAATATATAGTTTAATTTCCACACATTACTAAATAGTCGAAATTTCGTTGTTTTACGAAAGTTGTAAGTACGAAAATATAATGGAAAAGTATCATCATCGTCGTCATTTTAGCCTCGGTGCGTCAACTGCTGAACGTAGGCCTCCTCCGTCAATTTCCACGAATGGCGGTGTTGCGCCGCTTGTATCCAACGCTTCCCTGTTGCAGTTGTCCATGGGCGTCGGTAGTCACTTAAGTGAACCGCCTGCTCGTTTGCCCCTTGTTATATAAAAAAAAGAAAATATTTTATATATGTCTGTATTTGTAAGTTAAGCAACGTAATATAATATACTGTTTCTGTCCTAGAAAAACTCTCTATTAATCTCTACAATATGACAATGTTATTTCATTAATTCAACGAGGAGCTCGTGGCGTAATCAATGTTTGGCAGTTGAGGCGATTGCTAGGTTAAGTAGCTCTTGCTGCGGCCGGGTGATAGATGGGTGGCCTATTCTAACACTGTTTTATATTTGATATCTGAGTTCCTCCGTGTTTCGGAAGGTCCGTAAAACAGTTGGACGCGAAGTTCGTTTAGAAAACATAAAGAAGTGAACATGGCAAAGATGTGGCTTCTACGTAGAGCATAGTAAGCCACATTTCTCACAAGTGAACATGGCAAAAATGTGGCTTCTACGTAGAGCATAGTAAGCCACATTTCTGTCATGTTCACATTTTTAAGTCTTTTAAATGAACTTAATGAGTTAAATTATTGAATTAACTGTATTAAATAAATAAATGTATACTGGAATATATATCACACGAACGTCTGCTCCTAAGGTAGACGACTTAATGAGTGTGTTATAGATAACAAACGGCGAAATTAACAGTTTATATAACTCATCTAGTTCATTTAGAAAACGTAAAAAAGTGAACATGGCAAACATGTGGGTCTCTTTATTGCTTGTTTCGTGCTCGGATCGGGCGGAACGTGACAATGAATCATGCTTCTTTGTGCGTGCAGCCGGCTTTCATCGAATTATGAGACGTTATCATGTCAAAAGAATGTATCTAAATTTTATCGTAATAGTAGTAATATAGAAGATAGAAGTTTTTATCACGAGTACGACAATAACGCTTCTACCTCATTGAGACGCCATGGCGACGTCGCCAGCTACGTAGCCATGGATATCTGCGGTTGCCAAATGAGTTGCCAGTAGTAATCGTGGCTACGTTTCTAATTTGGCGACGTCACTAAACCGTCGCCAAGTGAGTTACCTGTCCAAAATTTAATATGAATTGTTTGGATACATAACGTAGCCGGCAACGACGCCATGGCGTCTCGGTGAGATAGGGCTCTTGATATCTATATATATATATATATATATATATATATATATATATCACACTACCTGTGCCCGCGATTTCGTTCAAATAAAATTAGATAAAGTAAAAATAGATTTAATTTTATCGTAATGATATATATATGTAACCAATAGCCTTCCTCGATGAATGGACTATCTAACAGTGAAAGTATTTTTCAAATCGGAGCAGTAGTTCCTGCGACTATCGCTTTCAAACAAACAAACAAACAAATTCGTCAGCTTTATATATGTATTAGTATAGAGTAATAATAAATAAATAAATATAAACGATTGAATCATGGTGGCCCAGGAAAGGGATGAAAGATTTTTCTAAACTTTAGTGTGCTTAAAATTGTGGTTTGGTCTCCAGTTATACATTTTTTTTCATCGCGAAAGAAAGGCATAACGGGGTTGAGATTTGAACTAAGTACCTGCTGGTTCTCTGTCCGACCCTCTATCGTTAAGCTATCGGTGTAACGTTCGCTATCTGTTCGTAACGCAGAAATAATTTTGTTTTACAAATTTCACATAACTATATATACGACACCCATAGCAAAAACTCAAGTGAAAACATTTTTGTCTGTCTGTCTGTTTGTTCCGGGTAATCTCCGAAACGGCTGGACAGATTTGGACGTGGCTTTCACTGGTTGATGATTTTACGGGGAATAACACAGGCTACTCTGCTTGTAGCAGAATGATTAGGATTCTACACGAAAAATAAAATCCCTCAAAATTTAACAAAATCACAAAATTTACGCGAACGTCGTCGCGGGGCACAGCTCGTTTCTATACAAAAATACAGGCCCCCTTAAACACGCATTATATTATTAAACCGCCCGAAACTATAATTTTTTAATGAGTAGCATATTATACTTTTTACTATAATTGCTGCAGTTATCTCCCCCTATACTTGAGGATTATTAAAGAAAACTTTTATTGTACTATTAGAGTTGAGGACATAATAGTTAACGAACACATTACCGAAATAAGGTCGCGCTACAGTTTTGTCTCATCTCACGCGGTGGCCTATTTATATTTAAGCGATATAATTTTTTGTTCATATATGACCATCCAATATCGAGTCCTCGAGTATGACTGTCTCACCGGTCGCTCTGTATATTATATGAAATTAAAAAATCTTTGCAGTGGCACGTAAAAAGGAAATATCCGAGGTACGGCTCGTTAGAGTCAATTTTTAGCCACACTAGAAGCTGGGTTCTGTTAGCCGTAGTTCAGACGTTTGTCTAGTTGAGCTACATTTTAATATTTTATCTCATTAAAATCTAGACTAGTGCTTTGATTTACCATAAATAATGTAATATAGACGATTTATTCTTAAAAAAAATGAAATAAATATATACTGAACCCCTGCTCCTGTAACACAGAGCAGATGATAGAAGAAACAATACGGATACGAAATGAAACAACTTGCGGTGGCCCCAATACCCTCGGTTGCGCACGTCGGTAGAGACAGCCCACCGAGGGGAGGGCAAAGACAGCAGAAGTTCAAAATATGTAGCCAAATCCAAAGAGATCCCAGTCCCGAGTCCGTTTACATGACCCGTTTGACCGATAAAGCAACTCTCGCAGGCAGAAACTGCTCGTTCCGTTCCCAGCTATTCCCTATTCTGAGCCGAAGACCCCCCGGGGTCACCGGCCCCACTGACTCGTAGAAGGCGAGGCAGGGCGCCAGCTGCAGCAGCACGAAGGGCACGGTGGCGTACGTCATGGCCACGCGCGTGGTCGCGAACGTCAGCGCGTCGTACGCCATCTTCTTGGGCCGGCTGCCCAGGAACAGCGGCCGCACCGCCGCGCGCACCTGCCGACGCCGATAAGGTCATTGCGGGCGAGGAGGAGGCTTTTCGGGAATCGATCGAGCACGGCCGGCCTACCCGCTTGGCCGCCACGGTGAACAGCCCGCCGGCCAGGAAGGTGAGGTAGTAGCCGGGGTGGAAGCCGTGCCACAGCGCCGACAGCGCGTACACGCGCGCCGTGCGGCCCGCCGGCCCGCCGCGCTCGTAGGCCACGAAGCGCAGCCACGCGTTGGTGTTGCGGTTCCAGCTGGCCACCGCCGCGCGGAAGTTCTGCGCCAGCTGCGCCCAGCGGCCTCCTTAAAGAGCCGGCTCCGGCACTTTAAGGAGCTCGGAAACCAATTTCAACTTTTTCGCTAGTGCCGATTCGCAGCGAAATTATTTTTTTATGTGTCAGTAAGTACATAATTCCAAATGTGGAAATCGGTGTACGACGGCTTAACTTATACTTAAGACGAGATTCCTTTCAATCATCCTCGAATGTAGGACAAATATTTAAGTGAAAAATAATAAGTATCGTAATAATTTTAATTCAAAAGCGTACAGAGAGGATTTATCTTTAATAAACGAGTCAGGGATAGAGTTCCACAAATGAAATGCAGCGAAAGCCACAAGAGTTGACAAAAAAACGAGTATACTTTAGGCCGCACGACTGAAGTAAAACTTCTTTAGCTCTATCTATATATGTGTGCACATATGCAGCTTATCTGTTTGCGGGCAGATAGCTCTATAAACCTAATTCGGCCATTTCACAAAACATATAGGCTTGGCCCAGTCGCGTTTCATAGCTCGCCCAGCCCGTTCAAAGTTTAATGAAAAATGGTCAATAAAAAACAAACACTGACACTCCGGGGTCCCAATAAAACCGAAAGCGAATTGTCAGTGACGTCGGTAACGGCGAGGTCAGGCAACGTCGGAATCGAGAGTAGTGCTTCTGCGACAAGTATACACATAAATATATTAAGGCACTCGTCGGGCGCTCGCCACGTCACCGACGAACGGCGACGCGCGAGGCGAGACGAGGCAGCTCACCTCGAAGCCGAGCACGTCGACGTTGGAGACGCGGTCCCAGCGCGGCGCGCCGTCGGGCCCGTAGCCGGCGAAGCCCAGGCCCGAGTTGTTGCAGATGGCCTCGGCCAGCAGCCACGCGTGGTAGTACTTGCAGCGCACCACCAGCGTCGACAGGTAGGCGTACCACAGCAGGTAGGCGCCCGACCACTGCCGCGACGCCTCCGACAGCGGGTCCGTCAGCCCTGCAGCAGCGGGCCGTTAGTGGCGCGCCGGCCTGCCGCCCCGCCCGCCCCGCGCCGCCCCCTCCGCCACGTATATCTCCACCCGGTACCGTCGGACCTGCGCAACCCGAGCGATGCTGATGCCCGGCACGGTACACCGGAACGTCTCCATATCTACGTGGACGTGCCGTCGGTCGGCGCAGGCAAACCAGCACAAAAATCCGTCCGGTACACCGTAACGCGAATGCCAGCCAAAGGGTTCCACCGAGACGTCGATAGTTGGTCACGAACGGTTTTTATAGAATAGTTGAACGTTGGGTTACTTACTATTTACTACATTTTATTATCCTATGATAATAGTCTCCGTTCCCGGTCCTGTTTCCGTTCCCGACCCGTTTCCGTTCAAATCATCGTTACGTCAAAAGCACAAAGATTACATTAGAAATAATTTACAGTGGTAGTTAAGTATTCTTAAATTTTATAATTTCCCGCGCAATTTTTTTCTTATAAATCTTCTCCTGTCGATAACGAACCCACCAAAAATGAATTAGCGATATCGGTCCAGCCAGTAAATATTCAATATTAGTATAAATCATGCTTTGAGATGAAGAAGAACAATTTGATAAAAACTGCATATCCAATACTTCTCAGAAATGAAATGTTTTATCGACCTCTCCCTTTTTTATATTCCGCTAATTCTGCCTATGTGTTTATGTACAACAGTCGTGTTATTTTACAACATTTATGACTCAAGAATGACTGTACCGATGTTTATGACAATGATTGTTATCATGTCATACCAAAAGCGACGTCAATTTAAGGAAAATTATATTTCTTTGTTTCAGGATAACTCATCGTTGTACGAGTATCGTTGAGAAGCCGTATGCAGGAAAAGTAAACGAATGATAAAAAATCTCCTTTATTTAAATGTCTAGACATGAATAATAATAATAATAAAAACATTGAATAGTTCATAGGCGTTTAGAATAGTTGAATCTGATATTTTTTAATGCTATATCTTTGCTGGTTTACTAAAAAGTGGCCAGGACATCGAACCTGTAACATGTCAATACCTCCGCTTTGCATAAGGGCTACATCATTATTTGAGTTTTTTAGGGCCAGTGTCACAGTTTATATATGATTGGCAGTTAAATATCACGTTTGGTTTTCGTAGCTAAACTTAATAACCTTAATGCTTTGGTAATTTGAAGTCGTGATATCTAAACATTTACAAAAGCTAGTAGACTTTTACTACGTTTGTAAAACGTTTAAAAATTAACGTTAAGATATATCTATCCTTAAGATATATCTATTTTAATCTACGAGAGAAACTAAAGTGGTTCTAGCCCGTTGGCGCAGTGGGCAGTGACCCTGCCTTCTACTCCGGGGGTCGTGGGTTCAAATCAGACAAGAAGTTCCTAAGATTAGCGCGTTTAAACAAACAAACAAACTCTTCGGCTTTATATATCTACACTAACATACAAAGCTGAAGAGTTTGTTTGTTTGTTTAAACGCGCTAATCTCAGGAACTACAAATCTCATTTCAAGAATTTCCTTAGTGTTAGATAGCCCAGTTACAGAGGAAGGCTATAGGCTATAATATGTCATCACGCTAAAATTGAATCTATTTTTTTTACCTAATTTTTCGCGGACGAAGTACTAGTTACATGACACCAAAATGAGTTCAGGTATCCAAGACAGAGCCTCAATAGCTCAACGGTATAAGGTATCGACTGAAATCAGCAAGGTATCAGGTTCAAACCCGTTGTTAATGTTGTTCTTTGTTCGAGAGAAAGCTCATATATAAAGCTGGAGAGTTTGTTTGTTTATCTCAGGAACTATAGGTCTGATTTGAAAAATTCTTTCAGTGTGGATAGCCCATTTATCGACGAAGATTATAAGCTATACACATAATCACGCTAAAAATTTTCACCTAATTTTACGCGGGTCACGGGTAACAATTAATTATTAAATAAAAAGTGAACCCGGGATTAAAAAAACCGAGGATTTTAAAAGCAAAAAATTGTTGGTACTTTAATTTGATGCGCTTAACACCTGCTGACGCGTTGAAGTGTACGCCAAGCCAAAAACGGGTCCCTCTACATCCCATGTGTTTTATTTTTTATGTGTGAGACTTCCCGGTGGCCTAAACTCGTCATTAAGGCCGACAACGCATCTGCTAACCTTCTGGTCGTGCAGATGTCCATGGACATCGGTAGGCACTTAGGTGCCTATTGCCTGCTCGTCTGCCCCTTGTACCATAGAAAAAAGAAACTATATAACAGATGTTTCCCGGCGACTTCGTCTGCGTAAAATTAAACTTGTCCATAAACAAACCTCTTTAACCTATCGATCTTTTCTTAGGGAATGTCTACTAACTGTAAATTATTCCTTTCCAAACATTTTTATACGGCCCGCGGTTTTCCAGATTTCGTGTCAGTTGACCTTTCGCTCTTTATATATAGATTAATGGAAGAAAGGACATTAACCAAGTCACGGAATTGATTAACATTTTCCTTTTACTATGGCTTTTTTCTAAACAATCCACTGAACCAGTACTTTGCTCTAATTTTTTTTAGGCCTTTATTCTGAATATAGGTACCCACAAAGAGCTCTAGTAACTATCATTAGTAAGTTCTAGTATATAAAACAAGAAACACGATGCTTACTTACGGTAGATTTGTGACTGCATTGGGATATAATTTCTACGCGCATGGATATAAGGGGGGTCATCCATAAATTACGTCACACGTTAAGGGGGGGGAGATGGTCCTCGATTTTTCCTCGACATTGTGGCCTCGAACAATGTGCATCTAAAGTTACACTTTGTGACAGAATTGGCCTAAAAATTAAAAAAATACGGCGTGCGAAAGCCAATACTTTTATAAAAAAAGTAATATTTTAAATTATTAAAATAAAACCTCATGCACACTAATACCAAACGATTTACACACACGTGTGTAAATTTTACTATAAGACTGTGTGAAGGCGTAGTCATGAAGACCGTATTTATATTAATTGTCAAAAATAAGAATGTCGTTGTGCAAATAATTAAAAATTTAGATAAGAATATAATTTTAACCAGCAGACGATCTCCAGTTATAGATATATATTAAGATTTATGTATATATAAATTAATTTCGCCTTATGTCCTTATGAAAAATTAAGGAAATTTAAGAGTTCTTAAACACTTTATCCAATTATCTATTATGTAGCATTGAACGGCTGATACGTGTCAGTGGACGGGTTAACGTATGAGCGGTAGGGTTGACAGTATAATACACAGATAGACAGATAAAAAAGGTTAAAAAAGAAGTTTTTTTTTCTATATTTTCTATATATGTCCCTTTTTATATTTCACTTTTTTTATATTTCAATCATTCTACTTTATTTTAATCCATTTAACTTAATATTTAAGTCAGTGTGTATTTAGAAAAGATTACATATTTTTATAAATACCAGAAAATTCATGGGTTCATATATTTTTTTAATATTTTGCAAGTGTGGATAATCTTTCAACTTTTTCTTTTAAACCTTCCCCCTGAAATTAAGAGACTTTAACAAAACAGAACATATAACACACAATGGACTCAAATCCACAAGGTACTCGGTTCAAACCCCGCCGCCGTTGGGGTATTGTCGCACCCACTCCTAATACAAGCTTTTAATTTAATATTAGTAGGAGGGGAAAAAGGGAATAATAGATATACCTAAAAATTATTCCTAATATTCGTTAAAAAAAAATAACGTTGATTGAATAACAAGAATAAAAACTATGTACATAATAAATAAACTAGTTTACACTAAAACCATAACTAATAACAAATAAAAACAAAACTATAATGAAGGAAAACCTAAAAATGGTGATGTACAATGTAAGTGGGGTAGACTCCTAAAAGACACCTCGTTGGACAGCAATCCTTTGACCGAGGTACGAGCCAGCCTTTGGTTATCTTAACTCGCCCCACAGCCACATTCTCTACAATCTAAGCGGACCCTGGTACTACTACACCGGGATAACGCTAGGACGAAGAAGACTTTTTAAATCCCTCAATATTACATTTCTAAATAATGTTATTCTCTAGTAAAACTGTTAGGACTCATTTTTATCTCTAACAACAATCTGCAATTGTAATTTTTTTTCTATTAATATGTTATATATTTCTATTACTTCAATGCAAAAGGGCTCTCAGGAATTATAAACATGAAAAAAATTAATGAATCCTTCTATATACTTGTTTTTTAAGTATGTTGTTTTACTGTCTCATGTGTCCCGTAGTAATACTAGACGGGTGAGTACATGGTGGGTTCTTAATAAGACAAATTGCTAGAACTAGGAGAGCGGTGACAATTTTACATAACCATTACTTCATTAAAACGCGCAACGCAGTTAATAAACTTTAGTGGGTCTGTTTATTTTTAGTTACTTCATAAGAAACATAATATTTATTCTACTCATATGATCAAAGAAAACTACACTTTACATTTATAACACATTATATTTGTCTATGTATGAATTAATATTGAATTCACTTTTATTTTTTAATACATATAATAATACTCTTTTGACTAGAATAGTTACAGTAATAGGTACAAAGATATATCAATAACACTGTGGTTAACTTACTATTTCTACATTGAAATTGCCATTTATAAACAAAGCTTAAGGTAAATGGCCTATTTGATTGTTGGGTGATATACCCTTTATAGCTTAATTTTTTGGTACACAGTATAAAAATTTTCACTTACCTATTTCGAATTATAGATATCATAAAATTTCGTTTACATATATCCTAGAAAGTAATTTAGCTGATAAACAAATATATTTATATCTATCAAATAGGAATCCTTTTGAAAGTACTATTTTGTCAGGAAATTTACTACGAAGCAATATATCAACCAGCAATGAAACAGAGCTCTTACAATATAATAAAATACAGTATAGCACACAACACAAGAGATATGAAGGTAAATTTGCACAACACAAGTATTACAGAGAATTGTTAACAGTCTTTGTGAGAGTGTACATAAGATGTATAAATATAATTTGGTACAATAGCATAATTATAAGATATTTACAATTATATTAAAATGCTCAGTGTGAAACTAATATAACAATGGTTAATGTTTTTTATTTCATTCAAAATGCATTGAATATTCTTCGCCCAAAGTTATCAATTGGAACACTTGATGAGGTAGAACAAAAAATAAAGAGATCATTTTTCCCAATTCCAATTGATGAATGTATTTAATAATGATTCAACATTTTAAATATTAATCAATGTTTCAATAAATCTGCATTCTCTGAGACAAAACACATAATCAATATCTAGGACTAGAAAGTACATGGTAAATCTCATCCCAATAGACTGCATCTCAAGATATTTTAATACTAAACTAATATCTCTTGAAATATGAGATTTCCAATATTCTTTAAAAACTAATATCACAAAAAATATCCACAGAATTCTTTCTTAAAAACATTCATTTCCAGAGCAAGAATTTGAGATAAATAACAATAGTAGATAATATACAGGTAGGTCTTTAACAAAGTATAATAAATGTGACATAAAAGTAATAATCTAGACTAGCATTTCCCAAATGATTGGTCACAACACACACGGTAAACAAACTGCTGGGTTGCGAAAAACTTGCCAAGAATTTATATTTTTAAGATACATTCAATTTTCTTTGAAAAAATTATTGACAAAAATATATACTGAACTTAAATATTATCAAGACATGATTTTTACAGTGTTTCCCAAAACCTAGTAAATGTAGACAATATTTAGTGGGTTACGCAAAAAAGGTGTATAAATAACTGGGACTCGCAAAAAAGGATTAGGAAATCCTCATCTAGACAAGTAACTAACCAATGCATATAATCCTATAGATTTCAGTTTATTGTACTACTGAGAAATTAAGATTACATTACTAGATTGTAACATTATTTCTATATAGTTCTATTGTTAAAAGTTTCTGGTAATAGTTTGCTGCTTATCATTTCAGTGTATAATTATATATGTAACTTTACAAAAGATAACTACAAGCTTTCTACTTTAAAAATGCATCATTTGAATATACACATGAGTAATGATATGATTTAGTGCTATTAAATAAGTAATTTCCATAAATATTATGTCAATAAAATTTGAACAAATTAAAATGTATACATATATGTGTATATATAGAGATTATCTATATTCTATTAAATCATATTTATCGTGCCAACACACCTAACTTATTTCTTAAATGCGAATCTGCCGGCAAAGCTAAGGCCCATTTACGCAATCCCACAAGTAGTACAGAGCTGAGTACCAAAATTGCCCCCAGTACTGAAAACTTGCTTGGTATCTCATTAAAAAACAGAACTTGCCAGAGAAATGCAAACACGATATCTGCAGAGCGAGCTATAGCTACCGGCCCAGCCTGTTCCATTTGCAAAGACATTGTTAACAAAATCTGTCCTAAGTAACTAAATATAGCTAGACATAATACTAAGAATCTCTCCGTCCCACAATTAGGCACACAAAGCACACCAATGATAAAACAGTAAAAGAAAGTTTGCATGACAGCAATAGCACCAAAGTTAGTCATTATTACAGAGAAATGTAAGCCCTTCAGCACTCTAAGCAACACATAAGCATTCGCTCCGAATATTGTAGACACAAAAGCAGCAATTGCGCCTCTTAAGCTATTATAGTTCTGGTTGGCATCCAGTTTACTCTCACCAAATATAAAAGGTGGATGTGTTATTAATATAACACCGACAAGGGTTAAGAAAATCGAAATAGTATTCCAGATGCCGCACGGTTCCTTTAAAAACACTCTAGCAAAAAGTGCGACAAATACAGGGACAGAAAATACGATTACTGATGCATCAGCTAGGGGCATGTTCCGAAATGCGTAAAAACTCAGCATTAACCCCACTGTCCCTACAACAGATCGTAAAACTAGTAGAACTCGTTTACCTTGTGGGAATACAGGCTGTTCTGTGTATATCACTATTGGTATAGTCGGCATTAACACGCCTATAAACCTGTACATTGCCAGCTGCATGGGGTCTATGTTCACTAAGCTCTTTACAATAACTGAGCACAGTGAAAAGAACAGTGATGACAGCGTAGCCAGTAGTAATCCGAGGTAGGGGCATCGTTTTATCAGCGGCCTTTTGTTTTCTTCTAAATTTGGTATAGACTCGTCACCGCTGCCGACGGATAAGTCCACGAGGTGTTGCAATTCCAAATGTTCTGGCATATCTTTCTGAAACCATAACAACGGTAGAAATAACAATATTTTTTCAAGATCTGATAGCACACAGTGAAGTATAAATTTTAAATTTACCGAATTTTTTTCTGTTTCTGGTCGATTATCTATAAGTAGGAGGAGATGCTGTTATACACAAAAAAACTTTATTCTGGTCATTGTAGACACGATTTGAAAATTACTTATGGGCTTAGATGCAAAGTATTTTGATGTTTTGAGTACGTTAACATGAATTATGATTTTTGTTCGATTATTTGTTTGACAAAATAGTTTTGTTTGACATTGACAGTTTTCAGTTTACACAGTTTACACAGTAAAATAGTGATTTTATTTTACAATTTTTAGGGCTGTACCAAAATATCTAGCGATATTTCGATTATTATTTTCGAAATAAAACTAATCGATAACTTAACCTTTTAACGGTCACATCATGTATTTGAAAATTTTGATAAGTGACGCTTAATTCAAATAAGTGTCACACATACTATTATAACAAGTATTAAAATTTATTACTAAGTCATACATAGAATGTACATCAAGAGACGAGACAAATTTCTTAGCATGCCATAAGGATATTGATCTCCCATATAACTGTAAGCTCTACAAGTACTACTCGCTTTAGTGTCTTTGAGTAAAGAAATAGATACGATAGATGAAAATCCCTCATTCCAAATCAATCCCTCAAGACAAAGTCTCTCGATGTCCTTTAGTTATCGATTTCTGCAACTGCACAATTTTTGAAAACATTCAATCGATACAATCTCAATCATGTTCCCAATCACATATTTAAAAAATAATGTCCTCTCATATTCACATAATGTGGAAGATGGGAACATGTTTGATTTCTGTAATGTATTATTCTACCAAATATGGAATACGATTTTTAAATTGACATGACGTCACGATGATGAATCTTCCTACGGGAATACCATATTTTCTTCCTCGTTCTATCTTAGGTACTTAACTACAGTGTATCCTTCTCAACCCGTTTATGCGCGTACATGGAATCATTCGACATTCTGTATATTATATTGATCTCTTTCACTCGCAAGAGACAATCTGGGCATTTTTTATAAATAATAACAATTGTTTATTAAATATATATATATTATAAAGTAAGTTTAGACGCACGCACTGATTTTTTAATTGGATTATCAATACTATAAATGGTGTAAAACAGTAGATTTATTTTTTCAGAACATCAACTGCACTATGTCTGTCTTGCTTTTTCGTGATATTTTATGACATTTCCCCCTACCCAATCCGTTCGTTGTTAGAAGTGATGACTTCATAACTATAAAGCTATGTCTGTCTTTCTTGCGTACGTGTGTTTTGCGAGTTACAAAGTAAATTTTATTAAATGTGTCTTTTAAATGTATTTATTTAAACGTGAGATTTACTGAAAGATCAAAAAATAAACGGAATTATAGATAATTTTTTTATGTGATATTGTAAAATAGTGAACGTTGTATAACAAGGACAAACACTGCTCAATAGGTGTCCTTCAACATGGCTGCCGCTACTAAAACACAAAAATATAATTTCGAGAAGATATGTCGCGCCTGTTTGCAGGTAAAGAAGGACATGCGGCCATTGTTCGAGCAGCTCACAGCAACGATGTTGATGGGCATTTCTAGAGTGCAGGTGAGATGACATATATATAAAATTATTTTTGGACAATATTGTGGTCTCTTTCGCACTCGCTTGATCTCGTATAAGCTAGAGGTGACGAACTCGTCAACGCATCGAGTCATCTTTGTTTAGAAATCATGAAATATCTTTAAAGATTTAAGTGCCCGCGTATTCTAGGAATTTCATTGTGAAATGTCCTGCTATCTTTTTCTGTTTCGAGTGTTTGGTGCAGATAAATGATAAAGATAGCTAATAACAATTATCGTAGTGAAATGTTTTGTTATTATTTTTTTATTTATTTATTGTAGTTTGTTATATTATTACGTACGTTAATTATAATGATTGTTTTAAAGGTTTATATAACCTATAATCTATGGGCTCCAATTACGAATATAACTCTCATATTCCTTTACAGTCTAGTGAATTGAGGAACACCGAAATAAGTTTACGGTCTAGATTACTGCTGCTAGATAAATTGTTTACTTGTTGTTTCCCCCGACTTCATCGTAAAATTACGCGAGTCCTTAGACCTCAAGAAAAGTCCGGTTCTAACGGATGGCTCTACAAACTAGGGGTCATCCATAAATTAGGTTACACAAATTTTACTATTTTTAACCCCCTCCCCCTTGTCACAGGGTCATTTTCTATACCCCCTCCCCTTTAGTGTGGCGTCACAAATTTTCCAATTTTGTGCATGTATTTTGAAAATAAAACAAAACAACAGTTTAATTATTTTTTAATTCTTTTTTTAATCTTTTTAATTTTGACATGTGACGTCACAAAGCTTTTGGACCCCCCCCTGCCCATTGTCACACAATGTCATATCTTAATGACCCTCTCCATCCCCCTAAACGTGTGACGTAATTTATGGATGACCCCCTACCTCCCTGTCAAATTTCGTCTTTGGATGTCCCGCAGTTTTCGAGATTTCGTGATAGGTGAACTTTCGCTTTCACACATATAGATTGTATTTGATTTACAGTATCGGATTTGCCTGTAGTGTTTGCTGTAATGTGTTTGTACGCACACTAAATATATTTTCTTAAAAATATAATATTCATTTTTATTGTCAATGCCTGTGATAGAAAGACTCAAACCCGTGAGCTCGGTTCAAACTTATCTATCATCGTGATCGTGACCACTCCTTGCACAGTAAACTCCTGAGCGTGCGGGCCTCAAGGAGAACCACCTTGCCCGGGCACTTGTCTCACTGGCAGCCGAAGCTGCCCGGTGTTCAGATTGGACTCAATACTTAATAGTACTTACGGTAATTATCGGCTAGGTGCTATGTCCAACTGAAAATTAGTTTATCGTTAATTATGAATAAACAATTTCAAATTCTACGTCCACTTTCAACAGGAAACAGCAAGCCGTAATTCTGAAGCTAAAAAAACATTAATATGATAAGTTGCTCGTTTCTAATATGATCGTGCCAGATCCACACACACTGACATCCCCGAACGTCCAAAGATATATTTTTAATCAGTTCTTTATATATAATAAAATAAAATAAATATCCTTCCGAAGTATCTGAAACGTTAAAACACGACTTTCATCTTATTATGTGTGTATTTACATTTATCAATATGTGCCACACCGAAGAAATAGAGTGATAATTAGATATCAAATATGTTGATGTTGAGTTTATGGTCTAACGTCCAGGTGGCAGTAGGAGACGGTCTGCCCGCCCAGCTGTGCCTGCAATGTGTCCATCAGATCTCCCGCTGCCACGCCTTCAAGGTGCTGGTCGAGAGGAATGACGTCACCCTCCGCGAGCAAGCGAAGGCGAACGCGGAGGAAGCCTTAAATATTGAGGTTTCTTAAACATAATTAACAAAACTTATGTAAATAAAAGTGGCCAAGAGCATGCCCAGTTCTACTTATATAGAAGGATTCCGTACCCGCTACGCGATAAGGATATTTGTTAAATAACTTCAATAGTTTTTGTTCGATTTCGCTTAAAATAACTTTCATAGTGAGTTTTTAGTATGTCCTATCGATATGGAAAATTTTAAGTTTCTACATCTCATAGTTTGGAAATCCCAGGAGGGACCCCCTTGCGGGCGGACCGACGGACGGACATAGCGATACTATAGGTTCCGTAGCCCTACAAGGAACCCTTCCTTGTAATTGTTTCCTACGGAAATCTAAAGATGAGCATTTCCTCAAACTATTTCTGTGGAGCACATATAGCTTTACGAACATAATATGTATTTGATTTTATCCGAAAGAAACTTTTAAATCTAATATGTGACGAAGGATAGGTTATTCTAATATGTGACGAAGTATATTACATCGTAAACGAGGCTTTTCGCGTAAGTAATGGTTCTGTGCTGCAGCACAATGATATTAAACATATTTCACATATATTCGCTCGTTTGTAGAAAGAGAAGAATATGCAACAGACGGTGTATCGAAGCGTCCAGTTCATCGAGGTCCCTAGCCTTAACAGCAACGGGACTCAAATCAACCTGGAGGGGTTCTTCGCCAGCGCAGAGTCCGCGGAGCAACCGATCACGCAGGAAATATTGCAGAAAGAGGAGTTCGATATTGATAAGGTTGGTGCATATCTTTATATACATAATTCTCCTGTATTTGTGTATGTCACTGAAGTCGTCCTGCACGGCTGCACCGCAGATTGACATCGAATGGTAAAACAATTTTGATACCTAATATTCCAGTTTTCTCTCCTTTGCCCTGATCCTGTCAGGGTATGTGGGACTGGGCAAATTATTAATCTGTATGGGGTTGATTATGCTAGTTCGCGGGGTAGACGGGGTTCGTCCTTTGCCTCTATTGGTTTCACGTGGGGCCACTTTAACTCCATGATCTTCCTTTCGACGCATTACGTTCCCATACCGTATTAACACCCAAAATTCCAGTTTCCGTCGTATTCGGCATTTCCTGTACAATTGGGACACGTTCTACGTTGTCCTCATCGTCCGTAACGACACGTCGGTGTTCCTTTCAGCTGGAGCCGGACTCGACGGTCCCGGCCAAGGAGGACGAGGCGATCAACTCCGACGACGAGAACTTCCAAATGGTGGTGCTGCACGCGACGTCGTCGGTGGCGCCGGGTCGCCACGTGTGCAACCTCTGCCACAAGGAGTTCAAGCACGCGCGCTGGCTCAAGCTGCACATGCGCTCGCACTCCAACTGGATCAAGGCCAACTGCAAGAAGCCGCCGCAGTGCTCCATCTGCGACCGGACCCTTCAGTATTTCCCGTCCCTAACGTCTTCTTCTATCATCTCTTCGACATATGTATCCCGCCTAACGCCATTTAAGTACAGTGGCTCTATGAGCGATATCAGTTACGCCAGTTCTTCCTCTAATTTCGGTATTGGTTAGGTAATCTTGAACGCTTAGATCTTTTAAATTACGCAACGGATTTTAATGCGGCTTTCATCAATAAACAGAGTGATTCAAGAGGGAGGTTTCTCGTTTACATGTATATATCTTCATTGCATCCGTGCAAAGCAAGGGTAGGTCGCTATTATCAGTAATTAAGTACAACTTACTCCGCATAAACTTTCTCTTGCGCGTCCTGATGCATACCTAACAGCACCAAGGTGTAAGCTATCACTAATGCGGTGGTGTCGTTGCCTGCTATCGTAATAGAATCGATATGTTCCCTTAACTGCTTGTCTGTGAATTCGATTTCTCGATCAAACAATAGGTCCAGGACTGCTTTGACCTTACTGTCTGTAATTAATTTAATGAAGCAAATATTTTATAAACGTATCTGTTCGTATATTTTTTTTGGACTAGAGATTCGGCTACAAATCTTTAGATTTGCGTACCATATTATGTTTATTAAAACTATAAACAAAATTTAAAAACAATTAAAATAATAATAATTGTTCATACAAGAACATTTTTAGTTATATACGGTTGTAATGACTACGCTTTGTCTCCATCTTATAGTCAAATGTATACATGTGTGTGTAAATCGTTTGGCATTAGTGTGCTAGTGGTTTAATTTTAATAATTTTATATATTTATAAGGCATATTTTATAAAAATAATACCATTCACACAACCTCCTTTGTATCAACTATATTTGTGTCTGTCATACTCCACCGTTCGCTCAATTTTCGTAAAATGATACCGAAAGGTTTTGCTCACGTATACATATAGATGAACGTATATATATATATATATATAGAGGAGTCCGTAGGTATACCCATGTGTTTTTTGGAGATTCGCAATCATAGTTTGTATTCGACTAAGGGACCCCAAAAATAGACTTTATGTTACTTTTATTGTGTTGTTTCAAAGACCACATTATATAAACAATTATTAAGGAAGGTTCAAATGTTGACATGGGTGGCATATTAGGGTAAACATTAACTTTATGACTACGCAAATAGCTTGCATATTGTCAAATTAGCTAAAAGTAAATATTTACAACGCCATGACCATTCTGGAAGCACAAGAATACTTTAAATTATAAATAGTAAACAATGTAGAGACGTTTAAATATAAGGTCACCCAACACGAAATTTCGAAAACCGCGGGACTTACAAAGACGTAATTTGGCAAGGAGGTACTTCATAGTTAGTAGTAAGTAGAAAACAGTTTAGCAAGGAAACAGCTAGTTATAATATAAATAGCATCAGAAGAGCTATTAAAATTACTTTGCTTAAATCCGCAAGTAGGTATTCTACTTCTCTGTACATCACATCAAATCACCTATTAATGTTGACTTCGTGATATCGCCGTAAATACAGCGCTTATGTTAAAAACCTGCTAACAATACTAGCTGCGCCCCGCGACTTCGTCCGCATGGGCCACCCTTATCATTTAGGAGTATGAAAAATAGCTAGTAGCCGATTCTCAGATCTACTGAATAAGCATATAAAGTTTCATAAAAATCGGTTCGGAGAAGTACGGTAACTAACATTGCGTACTAACATTACGGTAACTAACACAAACACGATAATTTTATATATAAGATTAGTCAAGGAGGTACAGAATTCTTAATTAGCTTTAGTTAAGTTCTAGAAATATAATAAAAATTTAGGGATTCCTAAACTGGTTTCCGCGGAACCCGGAGGTTCCGTAAAATAGTCTTTAGGGTACCGTTAAATAGTGCCAAATATTTATTAGCGAAAATTTGTGATGAGACAAGACATTGTGAAACAGTCTTTTCAAGACTATACAACAATTATTCATAAAATAGTAAAACATTTTCATATTTCACATTTAAAAAGAAAGCGTTCTAATTATATTACGCATTTCTTAAAAAAATGCTCTCATATAAATTTCAGTGTTGATTTGATATGGGGTTTCATAAAATAAAGGTTGGTGTTCCGTTATGTTTAAGGTCTAAGAACCTCTGGCTTACATCATTGTAGTTTGAAGGCAACAAAAGATCTCTATTCATTGCAATAAAATGTTACATGAAAATAGTATAAGTGGCGGAACGACAATAATGTTTTATGGATTTATGAAGTGTCCATTGTTCGTCACGGTCGTTTATGACAAACAAATGGTTTATTGGCTTTGCACTCAAAGGAGGTCCAGCGGTTGGTAAATATTTACAGAAAATAGATTAAGGGTTTCCTCCAAGTACGGAATAATTAAGGAAACAAATACAAATGTAATAGTCTTTATTTCTGTTAATTGCAAACACAAACACAGGCAATAAGTTGCTTACTTTAAGAACAGACGACTGTGGGTTTATTAGTCCTATATATTTATTTCTAACTAGCGGTCTTGTCTGAAATTCGGCTCATCTGATATAAGCTAGTTAAGTTTATCTTTATATCTTTGCCATAAAATGTGATACTGGCCGTATGTAGCACGTCAGTCAAGTTTGTTTGAACTATTCTGTAGTAGAGCACAATTCTGCTTTTTTTTAGTATTTTAAAGTAAAATTTCCACTTTTATTTTCCCTCTTTTCTTTTAAGCTTTCCCGGAAGTTAGGGGAATGAAACAAAACAAACAGAATTCAAAATAGTTCAGCCGTTTTTTAGTTTTAGCGAGACTAAAAAAAACAACTGTTCATTTTTATATACAGGTGTACTAGTGAGACACTTACGATACTTGGGGACCTAATATTTGATGAACTTATATGAAGGAAAAAATTAACAATATATATATCAATTAACTACTACATGAGATTAAGATATAATTAATTATGTACGGAGCGCATAGACTTTCTAGCGTAGACATTATGGCTTTAGATAGGCAAAAATACCTATTCCACACATCACTTATTTACTTATCTGTTTAATAATTATCTGAATTAATAACTGAATATTTTTATTTATTATTGATATCGCGTTTAATTTCAACTGAAAGCCGTCATAAATCTTTTTTATAACTGACCAGTTTTTTTACGTTGTGAAATGCATTAACGAACATTTTCGAATAGCAAATTAACCATACAAAGTAACGCCACACTTTAACTAATTTTAAAGACATTTGGTCAAAAATTAAGTACCTATTTTTATTATATAATTATAGGATAATCGAGCACCCAGTAGGTAAGAAATAGTCCCATGTATTTTTTATTTATTTTTTTATGTGACAAGCGGGCAAACGAGCAGGCAGCAGACACCGAAGTGCCTACCGGCGCCCATGGACATCTGCACGACCAGAAGGCCGTGCAATGATTATATTCGAATGCTGGGTGATCAGTATTTATCTCATAATGAATGTACTTTGGGCAGCATAATCTTAGGAGAGCGGATCAGTGCCCCACACCGCACTGGTTCCCAAAAAACCACTTATCCTGATGTTAAAATGTCGCTAGTATGCCATGACTCTTATCGTTATGTT
This sequence comes from Charaxes varanes, assembly GCA_024363005.1. Lineage (NCBI taxonomy): Eukaryota > Metazoa > Arthropoda > Insecta > Lepidoptera > Nymphalidae > Charaxes > Charaxes varanes. The sequence continues at coordinate 2,228,583 of JANCMC010033613.1, forward strand.
ATTATGTTACTAATTTGCTCTGACTCTTATTCTGATGTTAAAATATCGCTAGTACGCCCTGTCTTTTATCCTGATGTTAACATGTCGCTAGTACGCACTGATTCTTAACCTGATGTTAAAATGTTGTTAGTATACCATGACTCTTATCCTGATATTAAAATGTCACAATTATGGCCTGAATGAAGTATAGGGGGACTTTCTGCCCGTTTGCCCCCTTTTACTCTATAAAAAAATGAATAGGTAGAAGTAACTACTAAGTTTATAAGTCTATTTATTCAGTCAGGGAAGTTAGAATGAGTAGAGTGAGGGAGTGTAGAGTTAGAAGAGTGGCTCTAAAAAAGATCTGATGTTTTTGACAGCGCGAGCGCGGGTCTCGTTATGACAACATTAAAAAAAAATGTTTTTGGTTTAATCTTATAGTTTACTTTACTCAAATCATAGAAACGTTGAGAAATGATTATGTGAAACTATTATGTATACAAGTCTGTTTATTTTTGTCAGTGAATTAGAAGCGTGGCTCTAAAAGAGCTGGCCCGTTGGCGCAGTGGGCAGTGGTCGCAGCCAGAGCAACTTAACTTAGCGATCGACTCAAATGCCGACCACTGATTAGGCCACGACCTCCTCAATACAAAGTATTATCATTAAATTTAAGAAACTAATCTGAAAATGCTTGTAATCTTTTTAATATAGTATTGTTTTGTATGTATGTGTGCGTCTGGCTGCGTCCACCGCGATCATTAAGTCGAACAATAAATGAGTGCGTTACAAGCTACCGGCTGTTTCACTTGTGTCTCATACTTATCAAGTATGTATGTATATATATTAATAATTCTTATGTAATGTTTCAATTCAATTTCTCTAACTAATTCTGCTCTTTCTTGTGTGTTGTATTTATCTGTGGAAACTTTACTGGTCAAATTTTTTAACTGAATACTGTATAATATCATAATTACTATCCTCCTCCGTGTTTCGGAAGGTACGTAATGTTCCTATCATTCTAGCACTGGATTATATTTGCACGTAAAACAGTAGGATCCGGTTAATGTCATTTTGTGATATTGGTCGTAAGGTTGTAGAGACCGTGGAGGTTCCGAGGATGTCGTCAGATGCCAATCGATCATCTTAACTCGCCCTGCAGCCACATCCTCTGCAATCTATGCGGACCCTGGTAGTAAATCGGGATAACGCTGGGAAGAAGAAGATTTATTCATTTAATTGTTAATAAGAATTTGTATTAAGATTTTATCTACAGCTATACTAATATATAAAGCTGAGGAGTTGATATAAAGTAGCCTATGTTAGTCCTTGTAACATTAGCAATCCATCAGTGAAAGTCCCATTGAAATCGGTCCAGTATCTGTTGATTAAGTTCGTGAGCTTGTATGTTTCGGGTAACCTACGGCTTTACTGAGCCGATTTTGAAAATTCTTTTACCGTTAGAAAACTATATAATCCCGGTGTTAATTTTTAATTTGGTAAATATAGGACTATATATTTCAATTGTATCATTGCGAGGCAGTGATGGCTGTTGGAATTTATATGTAATTTCATTTATTACTATTACTATATTATAGGCAAGGATTCGTCACTGTTAATTCACGAAGCGACTATGGAAGACGAGTTGGCGGACGAGGCGCGTATCAAACGATATCCGGTTATTTGCATCCAGAATCTTGAAAATGACTAGTCTTTAATAACTTTACATACCACTGATTAAAAAAAAATATATTATATATAGTCTTACTCTCTGATGTTCCCGTTTCCTTTACTACTAAATTTAAATTGAAAGGTTGTGTTAGAAGGGGTGGCAATAATACTTCAGTGGCATCGGGATTTGAACCGGGTACCTTGCGGATTACAATACGAGAACTGTTGAACTATTGAGACTCGATACCAGAACCGGTCCAACCATATGGCGAATGGAGCGCCCGTTCCAGGATCAAAGTCCCAGGGGGCGGCTCAGTTTTCTTTTTCCTTAAAGAATATTAGGAATACTTTTTAGGTATGTCACTATTTTAAAAGCTTGTTTTACTAGGCGCCACGACGATAGCTGTGTCGGTGCCAAATAAACTATAAATTAAATTAAAGCTTTATTGTTACTCGTATCTACACCTAACAATAATATGCATAAAATATTATGAATTAACAGCTGTGTACTGCGTTATTAATTCATTATTACAGTTTGGCAATACATAATTCAATCCAACGTGTGGGTTTGCTAAGCTTGCGAGTTAGTGAAATTAGATGACGATGACATCTCAAACAATAAATATCTATAGATTTGACTACAATGCGTCCATGGTTCAACATAACGCAAAGGACGGAGTAGGTCTTAGAACAATTGACTATACTATGAGAAAACGTATAGCATATGCCAAACAAATACTATTTATTGACAATTTGACAGCCAGGAATATGGTTGAGCAATTTGGAGGTAATGACAAGACAGCATCGTGCCACTGAGGAGAAAAAACTTCATATGACTTAAGAGGTGTAACGTACCGGGAGTACCTTTATCTGAATCTATCAGGGCTATCACACTTAATACTAGAAAGGTTATCATGCAATTATTGGTTATATAGTTTCTATATCACGATCTCATAGGTTATGAACGATTCAATACAGCGTTCTAAACCCAATAGAAATAAAGTTTTTGTATATTAAATTCCATACAAACCTGGTACGGTCAACAGATCTACTGGTTTACTGCATACAGAGCTACATCCGTGTTTACAGCGATGTTTTGGATTTGGTTACCTGGGTAATAAAATAAATCCAAAAATAAGCATATTTAATAAACAAAAGCATTGCAGCTCTTCTCCATCCAATCTATTTTATTACAAATTACCTTTGACCAGCCAGCTTTCACATCACCAACCTTCACGATCTCGGTAAAATTGGTTTTAGCCTTTCCTTATATCTATCGATGTTTATGGAATATTGTAAATTATTTTAGTCTAACTGGAAGAAACGAGTCGGGGACGTCAGCTATCGTGTACTGTAGAGCAGAGATTCCTTAACTAAAACTGATGCCCATATCGCTTGACATAAACGTGCCCTTGACTTTACGCTAAGGCAAAGTTTCCTAATTTTTTTTCAAAGAGCATGTAAATTGAAATGAAAACCTCATTTTACAACACATTTGCGTATACAATTGTATATTCAATAATGACGATTACATTATTGTATACCTTCCTTCTTTCCTTTCAGCCCGATGACGTCCACTGCTGAACATAGGCCTCCTCAATTGACTTCCATAGAGCTCTATTTCGTGATAAGGATATCCAACGGCTTCCCGCTCCCTTATTTTATACAATAATATATTAAAAGGTGACTGTTATTTTACGATTTAGTTGTTTGTTACGCTCTACTGTAATGCTGGTAATTTGGGGTTACAACAACTTACGTGGGAGGTATCTAATTTTATATATTAATACGTGAAACGACATCGTCCGCGGAAAGTTAGTTATCCGTCCCTAGGATTTCAAAAACTATTAGACGTAGAAAGTTGAAATGTTCCATGTTGATAAAACATGCCAAAAATTCATTAGGGAGAAGTATTTTGATTGCAATCGGACAACAAACTTTCAAGTATTTTAAAAATAACTTTTATCGCCCCCTCCTTATTTTCGTAATTCGACGGACATTTTTCATGTACAGAGATGTTACTCCTTCTATTCTAATGTTCATAGTTTTGGGGGCGAATACGCTCTTAAATAAAAGTCATATGCATTTTTTTTCTTACTGTTGTGATGTAAAATAGTGAGTGTGACACACAGTATATCGGGGCCAAAATATTTGGTCCTCGGTGGCGTATTTTCAAATCATACCACCAACCATTTTGGGTAAATGTTCGGCAGTGGGGCTCCAACTGGAACTTTTTGAAATATATGATGAATATATATGAATATCTTATAATGTTAACGGTTAACTTTTATCTTTCGACACCATAGGTCTCTTCAAGTCGCAGATTAAACGCAGATACGTAAACACACATTACACAGGACAAGATACTGTGTCAAGGTCTGTGTGCAGTTAAGTAACTGTTGCTACATTGACGGCCGGACATCTTAAACAACATCCAAAACATATCGTGCCTTTACGCTTAGTCTTTTTTACTTTCTTCTTTGTTTATTATATACGAACACTTTTAACTTAGGATTTTTAATTTTAGTTTTCGTGGGTTAATGATTTTTGACCCAGTTGCATAAGTAATAGTCACGATGGGACAACTTTCCGTATGCCGTGCTCAAGTTAATTATAATAACTCTAACACACTACCCAAGTGAGATGGAATTTATCTTATTTAACTTTTACGACAACTTCCTTGTTTCTACCATTATGCTATGCTACGTTTCATAGCAATGTTGGCTGCTGCACCATTATTAATGTAATGAACGTAATTTATGTATATCTCGTATATTCAATATTGTGTTATTACTTCATTTAGTATATTAATGATAATACATGATTTTGTTACTTCACCCAATCATACCTCAAAAAGTGTGTCATCCCACCAGTTGTACGTGTTATTACAATGTATAGAATAATATTGTTAGAGATTTAAATCATTAATAAAAAAAAGATATTGGAACTTCTTCTTTATATTTTATTTATGTTTGTATGTATTATGTCATACATATATTCATTTATAATAAATTAACAACAGTTTGTGTACTGTGGATTCATTGACGGTAGATGAAATTAAAAAGTGCCTAAGTAAATATGAAATAATCCCCGCAGGTTCTCCAAGCTATAGTTTTTTTTTCGTGATACCAGAAGATGTAGCAATGGGTTTCACCACGTACCACGGATTCGCTCCACGGATATTTAAAGGTCTGAATATCGTAACATGTTTTTCACTTCGTGTATCTATAGTTTTAATATACATAAGTATTTTAATATATTTTGGGAACTATGTCTATTTGTATATATAGAAAGGAATAAGGAATGTTAATAGATTACCTACTTGAATTTTAAAGGCCCGAAATTCTAATGTAAAATATTTTTTCAGTTTTCTATGGAAATTTCGTCGCTAGTATTTAATAATACGATAATTTCACCCCGTTTATATCAAAAATATATAATCAAAGCTCAACAATTTAAAACATTTGAAATTATGATTAACAAAGAACAATATAAAATGACAGTCGATTGGCAACTGAATTCTATGTTACTTCCTTTCATTGAATTTATTAGCAGCAAAGATTTTATTAGCATAACATATTGGCATCGATTATCATTTGCATCGACATAGTATTGGGTACAAATAACTAACAATATAATATGTTAGATATTTGTACCCAATCTATACTAATAAATAAGGCTGAAGAGTTTGTTTGTTTACTTGGACGCGCATATCTCAGGAAATAATGTTCTGATTTGAAAAATTCCTTCAGTGTTAAATAGCCCCTTTATCGAGGAAGGCTATAGGCTATATATCAAAATTGAATCTATTTTTTTTTACCTAATATTACGCGGTCGAAGTCGCGGGCACATCCAGTAATAAAAAGTAACCTTTCACTTTAATAGTTTTGTATATTAAATTCAGGAAACGACCATCGCGTGGGTTTCGGTTTTCGGTTTGGTGAACATGCTGATCTACAAATTTTATATGAGTTTGGACCGCAGACGTTAACAAAACCTCTCCAAAGTAGAGGTAAAAACAAAGTTATAAATCATTATTCCTTGTCACTTTAATTTAAAATTAACTTAATCTTAAGTACCACATTAAGTTCTTAATAAAATATACAATATGAGAAAAGCAATGGTATAAATAATTAATTTATATACGGTAAAAACAAATTTGATTCAAAACGAGCAAGATTAGATTATTTTGTCAATTGATTTTTTTTTTCTAAGTTTTCCATGTCTGTCAGTTTATAGGCAGTAAGTTACAGCTTTTTGTACATATCTCTTAATACCTCAGTCAAAAAGAAAGAAAAGCAGACAATAACTTTTCCATATAATTTTCACCACTACCTACTTACTGGCGACCTGTAAATAATATTATGGAAAATAGCACTTATTTCAAGATCACAACAAAACCTCATATTTTGTTTAGGTATATGTATAATGTACTATTTGTGTAGATATAAATCTATATCCATAAATTATAAAGAAGATTAGCTGATTACTACATTCCTTTTCACAGTGGTGCCAGGAACTCGTTCGGCTCCACAAAGCCGAAGAATTATCCGCCGTCCATTCTTAGAACTATTGGTCAGAGCTGGAATCCTGCGGAGAGCTATCTATCAGCAGAATATTGTACAAAATAAAACTACAATTATGTCTGTGTAAGAAGTATTTTAAAAACTTTCACGCTGCTGCTTTGTAGTTCACAAATATATTTTATTTCTAAAGATAGGGCCCGACGGAAAAAAAATACCTTTTTTGTTCAAGATTTTATTTGTCATTAAAAAAGTCAACTTATGGCTTACTGTACATAAAACGTGATGGAAATAACTCTCCTCAAAGTAGGTTAATGAGTAACGACTTAAATTTAATATATGTATTGCGAAAAATAGGACAGATATCATTTTCAAATATGACTCATTATTTATTACATTGTAATTTAAATTGGGCAAAGAATGCTTTCTTCATTTTTATTAAATTACATTACAAATAATCGGTGACAGATTCTTTACTTCTTAAAATATTTATGATAACAATATTTTCTATGTGTAAACAAAAGTATTGTAATGCATCACGCGGATTATTTAGCAAGAGTCAAAAATAACAATTTACAATATTGTTACGTAATTAGTTATTTAAGAAATATTTATATCTAACACCAGATTCGATCATATTTTTCGTAATGCACACTTTCCTACATTTGACTACAATTTTCAAGCATTTAAATAAGTGAGTTGGTTTGTATGGAGATTTTCAGCGTTTGTACTGCGGTCGTCGTCATCCGTACAACGCCATCTAGTTTGCTTTGGTGTAACCTTTTCCACGCGAAATCATTGCCATCTTGTTATGTACCAACGGCTATAGATTCCAAAGAAAAATATCAAATTTTGTTAATTATCGATAATTAGGTCATTTTCGCTGATTTGGTTACAACACTAGCGTATTCTTCACGCGTGCATTCAGATCGCGCGCGTACAGTACATCTGTTCTTCTTCTTCCTAACTTTATCCCGGTTAAATACCAGGGTCCGCTTAGATTGTAGAGAATGTGGCTGTGGGGTCAGTTAAGATGACCGATTGCCATCTGACGTCATAAATAATGATAATCGATTATGTCATTTGGTATCCAAATTAACTATAAAAATAATTTGTTGTCTGTAAAGTTTGCCTACAAACAATAAATTTACGTCATAACGGTTCAGCGTTAAGATGTAAATTCATTGTTTACGACGGTGTCGTGCCTTTCTGTCGCTTGTTCCGTGCTCTTGCTCACACAATCAGCTCAGGTGGAACTTGGCATTCAGCCTTGTATTTTCGTGCGTGCTGTCGGCGTTAATCGATTTATAAGAAGTTATCACATCAAAATATCAAATTGTCTGGGATATCTTAAAGATAGGAGAGATTTAAAATGTGGGGGCAGAGCGATCTACGGTCGTTGGTAGGGTAGGCGACCAATAGGTATTAAATACGAAGTAAAAACATCTCCTAAACTTGGAAGGTTCGTTTTACAAATAATAGGTAACACAAATCTGCTAGTTTAACATCATTGAAAACGGCAGGTTATTTGAGATACGGAGAAAATTGGACCGATTTTGTTTTCTTTTTTTTTTTGTATTAAAAGATATTCAATTTTCGTGGAGATATATAAATTAGGCGCTAATCTATTCATTGCTAAGTTCTTTGCGACCATTCATCATATAGGTGACGCAGCTTGGAGGTGAAAGTGTAATTAGATTCTTTGCGAATCACGGAATCAGTTTTGTGCTTTGTGGGCTTGGTGATTGTGTTGTTTCCTTACATATATTGTGATCTTTGGTTGTGTATACATATACATATATAGAACACTTAGACTCGAGATGGGAATCGAACCCTTGACCCTCGGAGCGCCCACTGCGCCAACGGGCCAGTCAATATTATTAATATTCCTTTGATTTTACACTTTTATCCTAACTAGAGATCGCCGGGTGGCCGAAATTCGCCTACAATCCTTTTTGCCTATCACAACGATATATATCGTTCTATTCCTTGACGTAAGGCAAGGCAGGTAGGCCTTTGCTATAAATTTTACTAGAAACCTAAACTTAAAATACATGTCTTATAAGTGTCATATATTTAATACACTTATTCTAAATACATTTTTAAATATTAGTATAAAAATAAAAACATTTAAAAATATATAAAAAATACCTCTCTACCACGCCTCTGCTGCTGCTGTGAAAGAGTGCAACTCAGATATTCCGCCAAGGAGAAGACGGCAGGGTTTCGACGTGTTCAGCCACGTTAACCTTATTAAAACAAATCGTAGGCCAATGTAACACATTACAAAAAAACTCATTGTAATAAATTACGCGTTAAAAGGAATATTTTTCGAGTTTCGTTATATCGAGGTTGCACTGTAATTAGTTTAAAGTAGAGCATATGTTATGTAGGTTTTTTTTAATACTTTTAAAACAATCAGTGGTGACCTCCTAACCAAATTGAATTAAGGTTAACTTTTAATCCAAGATTTTTGAAAGATCGTTTAAATTCGAAATAACCTTTCAAGTGTATTTTATATTTGATATCCAACCTCCTCCGTATTTCGGAAGTCACGTAAAACAGTGGGACCCGATTAATGTAACTTTGTGATATTAATCGTAAGGTTGTAGAGATCGTGGGGGTCCCGAAGATGACGTCAGATGGCAATCGGTCATCTTAACTCGCCCCACAGCCAAATCTAAGCGGACCCTGGTACTTAACCGGAATAACGCTAGGAAGTAGAATAAAAAAAATAAATCTAAAAAATTAAAATGAAGTACAAATGGTTTATATATATTTAAAATTTATAGTTATAAATCTTTGGAAGCGTTTGTAGCTTAATCAGTGGTCGGCATTTGAGACAATTGCTAGTTTGAGCAGTTCTTAGTGCGACCATTCAAAAAATGGAAAGTTATAAACAAAAAAGACGAAGAAGAAAGGTGAAGAAGAAGGAGAAGTAAGAAGAAGAAAAAGGCCCACTAATTATAAGTAAAATTTATTTTCTATAATTAAGACCGGCCACCCATATAACTCATTAAGAATTCTGTTTTTTATTTTTTGTCGTTCTGAATAAATAAGTAAAATTTTTATTGTATAAATTAATTTGTACGTAAAATGTTTATCATGGATTTCATTTATTAAATACTTACAGGTATTTTGTGCTGTGTTTCTTTATTTTATATGTTACCAGCGACCTGTCCCGGCTTCGCAGGAATGCAATATAAATATGCATGTATTGGTTGGATAATCGTGTCTCGTTAATAGTATTCAAGCAAGCATATGCTTTAAAGAAATTCCTATTCAATTATGAGAACTTAAATGAGGATACAAACAGCACTAGTTTCGTTAAAATTCGTAGAATAAAGCCATTTTGATGTTTACGATTTCTAAGACTAGCTGTCCTAACTAACTAGATGAACTCCCTTTAACAATACATAAGAAAGTACGATTATAAACATCAAAGTCAATGATTGATGAGAATTCAACTTGATAGTCACCAAAAGTCGAGATTCCAAAACGATATTCCACAAATAGGAATCCAAAAAACGTAACCCGCTCGTTCCTTTACAAATACCATGTATTCATCTCAGTTAAATGCATGACACAATTTCGCTAGCGGGAAAAATATGTCAACTTATCGGAACATCTCAGCTTATTCTATTTCGGACTGGTTTATTGTATCTACGTGTTCTTTCTTTCACGTTTGTAATTATGTAAAGTAGTAAAGTGTTATGTATTATGTAAAAAGACATTACAATTTTTTAATGTGAAATGCAAGAATAATTAACTCTTTCGTTCTCTGTGGGAAAAACTGGAGGCATGTGTAGAAAACTTAAATTATGATATGTGAACTTATCTCAACTTATCTGGTTTATTGTCTTTACGTATCTTCTTTTGTTTCTGTTAAAGAAAGAACAAAAAATAAGTGCAATATCGCATATATCATGAGGAGTGTTTGGAGGAATTGTTCGGACTCATACTGACTGCTGTATATATTTATATTTTATATTTATTCTACTTACTTACTGGAAACAATTCTATATGCATGTGTTTGTAAAAGTATAAAAATGAGTTGAACAGTTCTGAAGATTCAATAAAAATAACTAAATAGATGTACAAAGAGATATATAAAGAGTTGGAAAGAATGGTTTTGGTTATTGACATTTAAATGTCACCACAAACTATGCAATTATCCAAGAATCATAGAAAAAGACTTTTAAATGTGTTTTATACCGTTTTATAGGTACTCCATTCAGGTAATTTTCTATGATTCTGATTAGAGGTAGCGCCATGCTTGTAGCCGAATTGGGCCGGCGCGTCCGGGTACCAGTACCTCTTTCTTACATAAGATCCCGAAAATTGTTCCTCGGAAGGTTAATATATTATAGTGATTGTAAGAAGAAACTTCGCTAGCGTGTGTTGGATTTTTGTATGGCGCGCTTCCGCGTTAGTAGCGCGTCCGTCGACCTGTCCGCACAGCGTCATCTAGTTTGCTTTGGTGTATCTATCCACTCGACATCATCGCCATCTCGTTATGTAGCGATGGCTACAACGAACTATACTCTATCTTGTATAGCATACACTTTGTATAAATCTTTTATACCAGGAATATCAATAATAATGTAGGAAATGTCAATAACTGAATTCGGTAAAACAGTGGCAGTGAACCGTTCATGTTTTCCTCGAAGCGCGTGCTCTGTACTCTCAAAGGCCACACGCGATGCAGATGTGCCAAATTATAGGTGTAAAACATGTAATTTCTTGGATCTACAATCGAAATTGACTTTTATCTGTAATGTATTCAAATGATGTTTTATTCAAAATAGACTTTTATAAGTTCCTTTGAATCGTCAAATATTCTAAAAGCCGTCATCGATTCGGAAAAGTTTAGTTAGTTTTGTCCCATATTTATTTTGTTAAGCTATCCTTTTATGCTCATGATTTCTACAAAATAATCTTGACTTTCTACTGCCAGGTGTCCTGCGACAGTTCTTTTGTTTGGATACAATGATTTTTTAGATTATTTACATACAATTCAATTTGAATTTTGCTTCTCTTTGAATCATACCAAAAAAAAGACGCGTGTCAATGCCAAGAGAAAATTCCATGTTTCACATTCAAAATACTTCCATTTCAAGATTCGAATTTTTTTCTATTCCAACCAGAGCCTTATAGCCTTTTTAATGTCAATATGGCATCGCGATTCCGTCAATGACACGTCTATATTATAAACTAGTTGTTTTCCGCGACTTCGTCTGCCTAAAATTGCGACAGACCTTAGATCTCTAATCTGGTCCAATCGATAAATCCTTTCCTAGCTGATGTTTACTAAATGTAAACGGACTCCCTGTCAAATTTCATCTTGTCGCGATTTCAAAGTAAGATGACCTTTCATTGTATAGTCGACCAAGAAATTGATTCACCACACTAAGTCGTTTGCACGTCAATTAGTTAAAAGTCTCATCTTTACTTGTTATGCTTTATTTCTAACAGTAACCTTAGCAAAATGTTCTTTAAGTAGGAACTGTCATCCAAAATGGTAAAGCACTTTCTTGGAAGACTATAAATAATATAGATGCAGTCACATGAAAACACTATCAATGGACACGTCTGTATAATTGCCATAGTCTATGACCAAAAACTCACAGACATGCCGGATCCATCCATATATCAATCAGAGGCGATCCGCCGACATATATTTACGTATTTTAACCCGCGGCTATTTTCGATAGAGTAAATCCGTGCACGTATTTGGGCTGTTTTTGTTGATGTTGGTTAATGTTTGGTACCACCGGGTACCGATGTTTTTGTACGGTTTAGCAGCTCTGTACTTGTCTGCCAATCGTTCATTGGTAACTCCACAGGCAATTATAATACGTACATTTGTATAAATAAGGTTAAATATCCCTTGATTGCTATTCATACTCAGATAAAGTTACAGGCAATTGTAATACTTATAGATAAGTAAATAAGGTTAAATATTCCTTGATGGTTGAATAATAATATGTTAATTCGCCCGGTTTCAGCTATAAGGATGTAGGGATTAGGCAAAGTATTCCTGTTGGCTAGATTAAGCTGAAGTCTATTCGACGTATCCTTTAATGTATAGAGACGTATAATATGTTTAAAATAGGATGAGTATACTTATCCCATTCAAATCTTTATATATACTACATATGTATATATTCAAAGAAGGTCACCTAACATGAAATCTTGAAAATCGCGGGACGTGCAAAGTTAAATTTGGCAAACGGTAGTTTATAGTTAGTAAAATTGTTTGATAGGGGCAGATTATGGCGGTGTAAAGGCGCAAATTTATGCGGACAAAGACGTGGGAAACACCTCGTATTACATAATGTTCTATTTTACATGTGTATGTCTCTGAACTTTTGTTAGGAAATTAAACTTTTGCTTAAAGCTCATGATTCGAACCAAGAGCCTAATTCCGTCCTCCCTGTAGCATTGAGTAGATAAGGTCCTCATTGCTAATTCGTTCTTTGATACTGCTATTATCAGCTTACTAGCCCACTACTGGGCATCTCCCTTTGTTTCTGTCAATCGCACGTACGCACACAAAAACACGGTCGGTACCACTCTCATCTTTAAGACTTTTTCCAGTTTGCTATTGTGTATTCCTTCCTTACACTGTTACTTTATATCTTAAGTCTTCTATATATCTATACTAATGTATAAAGCTGAAGAGCTTGTTTTTTTGTTTGTTTACTGGAACGCGCTAATCTCAGGAACTATTGGTCCGATTTGTAAATCTTTCAGTGTTAGATAGCCCATTTATCGAAGAAGGATATTGGCTATATATCATCACGTTGCTATTCACTTAACTTTCCGCGGACGTAGTCGCGGGTAACAACTAGCATTAAATCTATTCTGTAACGCTGTTGTTACTAAATATAAAAAATAATTTAAATTCAATCAAATTGTATACCGTTGCAACACCAAAAGCAAGCACCACTCACTCCAGTTAGTTTATTTACTTTTAGTGTTTCAAAAGCTTCCTCAAGCACTAAAACTCTAAACTTATCTTTACTTTCTCCTTACGCAAGCCTGAGTTAGTACAACACTTCATAACCTTTGTGTACGATTGTGTCAAGACGTCTGCAGATCAAAAGAACTTTGAACACAGAGTATATTCCGCTGTCAGATCTGTTTGGAATGAAAGCTTTGTTTATGAGCTTTTGCAACCGCGCGGTTCATTCAGAGAATGGTTAGGAAATATTTGGTTTAAAATAAAAATGGGGTATGGAACTGGGTTAATTAGGGTTTGATTTTTATTATATAACAGGGCAAATGGGCTGGTTCACCTGTGTGTCTTCCCACGTCATTTCCTTCGCGAAAACTCTTATGATAGGTATACTTACAGCTTCGCAGTATATATTTCTCAATATTATGTTTTTTAGGAAGAATATTCTTATATTGAAACTGTAATATGCACGATTCGAGTTGATGATATAAAGAGGGGAACCTAACTCTTTTTTTGTATTAAGTATAATACGTACAGGATTCAAAAATCTGTAAAAGTACATATTTCTATAAAAGCGAAAGGTCACCTAAAACGAAATTTCGAAAACCGGATGATGTACAAAACGGGAAGGGTAGCTTGTAGTTAGTAAACGTCCGTTAAAATAAAATGGAGTTGCGCAGGGCACATGGCCAGATGTGGTGATGGCAGGTGGTCTACGAACGTAACTGAGTGGTGGCCTAGATTGGGTTGGAGAAACCCTGGTCGTCCCATGTTAGTGATATTACTCTTAAGATTGTAGAGATTGTGGGGATTCCGGGGATGACGTCAGACGACAGTCTGTCATCCTGATTCTTCCCACAGCCTCATTCTTTGCAGTCTAAGCGGACCTTGGTACTATACCTATATAATTAGGAAGTAGAAGAGTACCGTTTTTTATAGAAATAACAGAACTATTGTCATGAACATTGTTCGATCCAGTGTCACAATTTGAAACTGTCGTAACTGCCTGCCAAATCTGTATGTGAACTTTCGAACCATTTAAACCTGATTATTCTCTACATTGTAATCAGGATATTGAATCTTAAGATAAATAATAACTAATTGAAAAATAATTCCATTAGTGTTTTTTATTTTTTTATTATAGTACGTGTATATTTAAATAAAAGCCGCATATATTGTTCTATTATCGGAAAAATAAAATTTGATAATTTATTTAGCATACCTTTGTTACGCTTTGACATCATCCAATACATGTGTGCGTAAATGAAGTGTATCGTCTGGCATTAGTGTACGTGAGGTTTTTTAAATAATTATAGATTGTACAGTAGTAGAACATATAAAATTGTAGATTACAAAAAAATATCAGCTTTCGCATACCTTCCTTTTCCCATATGAACTTTAATTGTGCCAAATCTCATACTTCTCCGTCCGCGCAATTTTCGTAAAATGGTACCTGAAGTTTTCGCTTCACGTATTAATATATGAATAATATACATTGTTCGAGGTGGGAATCGAACCCACGACCCCCGGAGCAGAAGGCAGGGTCACTGCCCACTGCGCCAACGGGCCAGCCAAACCTATAGCTTTTCTCGATAAATGGGTTTTCTAACACTGAAAGTATTTTATAAATGGAAAGAGTAGTCTCTGAGATCAGCACGTTCAAACAAACAAACTCTTCCACTTTATATATTATACAGTATAGAACATGAAGTTTTTTTAATAACAGTGTTTTGGGTCAGTTAATATAAAACATTTCACATAAGCTCTAATCTTAACCTTGCTTTAAGTGTGAAATCGATATAACACACCAAAGCAAACCTTTTTCTTTGTAAAATAAGTATTCTCTGGGAAAATATTAAATTATAAGCAAAAATAATTAGTACTTTCAGACGATTTAGTAGACACGCACTTATGTGTTGAAGTCTATACGAAGACAAATAGGTTCATCGCTAGGCCGATGGGTTTCAACACGTTAGTAGGTGTCAAATAAATCGGAAAGAGAGAAAAAGAATCTTCAAAAGCGGTTCATAAATGGCGTAGTAATCACATAACATACATACAAAAAACACACAGTCGAATTGAGAACCCACTCCTTTTTTGGATTTTGAAGTCGGCTAAAAATAAAACATTGGACCTGAAGATATCGATTATAATTAAAAAGACACAAAGCAATAATGAGAACTCTCAACAGAAGTGAAGATTTAAAACTTTAAACAAGCAACCTTAGTATAGGGCTGTTGCATGCACTAAATAATAATATCTAGCCTTTTTTACGGGTTTAAATACCCCCTAAGACCCAGCGGAAACCTCTGTCTTTTAATTTTCCTTCTTCTATATTTACATATTAATAAAATGGAATAGTCTGTATCTATAACAAAAACACAAGCTAAAATATTTTTGTCTGTCTGTCAGTTTTTTTTCGGTCTGTCTCTACGTTTCGAGTAATCGCTGCAATGGGTTGGCCGATTTTAACGGAACTTTTACTACCAGATAGCTGATGTTGCAAGAAATGACGTAGGCTACTACATACATTAAGAAACATATTTAGAACCGTAATCTAATGTAAAAACTCTCAAAATTTAACAAAATCGCAAAAAAGCTATATACTTTACACTCTGAAATAAATAAAAAACAATATATCCGCTTCTGCATTTATTTATTTATTTTCATAACTATCATCTTCTCTAAATAAGAAATCTTCCCTAAAAAAAACACTATACACGTTTCTACAACCGTGGTCATAGCAACAAGATAATCAGCTCTCTTATGTAAAGCCTCGTCATAAATGACTGCATTGTAATATTTAGAACAATATGTTATTAGAAAATATGTTCAAGTGCTTTTGTTATAATACAAATAAGGAAAACGAAAACTTAAGGAAAGTACTCCAACGAACGAATATCAATAACAGGTACATATTATATTTTTCGAAATCTTAGACACTCGTATTTAAAAAGCCTTTTCGGTCCACTTTCCTCTTTCTTCGGTCAATCATAAGACTGACGAGGAAGTTGTGGATGACCACAACTTCCTGGCAAAGGCGTCTAGATCACTTTCAGTAAAAGGAGCAATATTCTACATTATTTGCTTTGACAAAGTATTTTTATAATTTCTTGACCATCTACATAAACCAGAGATCGCCGGCTGGCCGAAATTCGGCCACAATTGTTTAGATTTGCCCAACTATATGCTTATTGAAAGCTACGTAAACAATTTCGTTATATTTGACGATTAATATACATATACGGCCGTCATGAATACGCTTTGAAACTACGTCACACAGTAAAATGTATACATGTGTGTATAACATTAAAAAAAATTTACAAAGGAAGGCTATAGGCTATATGTCTATGAATCTATTTTTTAAACGAATTTTATGCGGATGAAGTCACGAGCACAGCTAGTCTTTTTATGTAAAGACGGAGTAAATTCCATAAGCTACTTTCAAAAATCTTGGAATTCATATATAGTCAGCCAAGAGTGCTTTACCATATTGGATGACAGTTCCTACCCAAAGAAAATTTTGCTACGGATTATTGTTAGAAATTAACGTAATGCATAATAAGCAAACATGAGTCTTTTAACTAATTAACGTGCTAACGACGTGCGGTCTACTATACTAATGATATTATATAAAATTAAATAAAGAATTAAGATGTGTATTAAAATGTTTGTAGGTGTTCAAGTAATATAATATATAATACTTCATCTATATTAAGATAGTTGGGATTTCAAGAAACGGTATGGTATTCTCAATGGTTAATATATTAAAAACAAATATAATAATCAGTGTGAATACCGTAAAATAACTAAGCTAAACTTACTTAACATGGCATACTTGTGATAGGACAGATAATTACCTCAATCTACTTTATTTCCTAGCGTTATCCCGGTTAAGTACCAGGGTCCGCTTAGATTGCAGACGATTTGGCTGTGGTGCGAGTTAAGATGACCGATTGCCACCTGACGTAATCCTCGGAACCTCCACGATCTATACAACCTAACGATTAATATCACAAAGTGACATTAATCGGGTCCCGCTGTTTTACTGTCACGTCAAGTGATGGTATTGTTGTCGCGTTTCGTTCGGTTTGTGAGACATCCCGGTGGCCTAAACTCGTCATTGAAGGTCTGCAACGCATGTGCTAGCCTTCTGGGCGTGCAGATGGGCGTCGGTAGGCACTTGGCTGCCTGCTCGTTTGCCCCCTTGCTACATAAAAAAAGGCTTTCATCGACCAATGATTATTCGGTTAATAATGATGTTGCGTTACAACATAACGTTAAGGTCTACACACATTGAATGTACTACATGTAATTGATAGAATCAGGCGTTATTTTGCGGAAATCCATGACATGCATGACAAACTAAACTACTTTGCTTTAATCCGCGAATGAATACGAGGGAAAATCGGCCGTTCATTTATATTGATACTTCTAAAGTTTCTAGTGGAATGGAAATTGATCAATTTCTGCAGAAATTCCATTTATATCTCTACCACTATAACTCTTCTCTTACTATAAATATTTAAGGGTACTGTTTTAAAAACAATCAGTAGGTACTAAATAATAATTCCGTTTATTCTTTTACAGTTGTAGGAGTTTTCCATGGTCACTAACTTTTGAAGTATCCCCGTATTGAAGAGGCCGTCCATTTATATTGATACTCTTTAAGTTTCTACTGGAATGGAAATCGATCGATTTCTGCTGCAATTCTATTCATACCTCTACCTCTTTTTGTATGAAATAAGTATTTTGAAATTACCCTGTTGAAAATGATCAGCAGATAATAATTTTTTATCCTTTTTTATTTACGATTTAAGGATTTTTTCTATGATAACCAATCTGCATTCACAATTACACTCTTTATATTTTTTTTACACTTTTTCTTTTTAGTTACTAAATTTTTGAATAAAAAATATATATCGACAAATCTAAAAAAAATTATATCGTCTTGTTCTGCTTTTTTTTAGAATAATTTCACGATGAGTCACAAAGGTACACTTTGACTGATCAAATTGAATATGCGTCATCTGTTAAAGGCTGACACTTTTGTCATCGCTACGGACGTCCAAAGTTATTACATATTGTGCTCAGTAATAAATAAATAATGAACACGTGACGAATCGGGACTCACCGCGGCTGAAGCGCTTCCTATGCGAATACCGTGGATCCTTAATAAAATGGATGAGACAAATTCAACGATATCAATCTGCGATATTAAATTAACAGGAAATATGTTAAACAAAAATTAATTCATACATACCGATTACTGTACTTCTAAAATGGTTTAAAATGTCCAATAAAAGTGTAGCGGCGGTGAATACCTTCTACCAAGTGTTAAGTGACTAAAAGTTATGCTATCAATAACATCTTATTAAAATGAGTTGTAAAATCAAATACTTGCGCGTATTAATCAGTTTCAACGCAAACGAAGTCACGTGTAACAGCCAATCTATATATAAACGTGAAAGGCCATTTTACGCGAAATTTGGAACACCGCGGGACGTACAAGGATTCAATTTGGCAGGGAGGTTGTTTATAGTCAGTAAACATAGGCTAAGAATGAAATTTTGCAATATGACTAGATTTAGAAGGTCTAAGAAGGTATAAACTTTAAAAGTTATACTAAAATTATGCACTGAAAGAGAATCAAATAGCGTCAGTATACAACCGTCACGTCAGTAGCGTCAAAGTAATGCCTCATCCATATTAAATTTAGTATCGCATGCAGCCATTACCGATCTGTTCCGCGCGACGCCGACTCGCAATAATAGGCTAATACAATTACTGTAATAACCCTCTGCATATCAATTTTAATTAGATTTATTATTGCGAATTAATTTTATTAAATTCTTTGTGGTAAGTACTGTCCATTTGCAATTAATCATTATTGACGCTACATTAGACGAAGCATCAAGAGCCGACTAGATCTGTAAGAGAAAGGTGCGTGGAAGCGAGGAATATGCTATAGATCTAAATTATAAGAGTTATTTTGTCTAATGGTTCAATTTTTTTTTTAGTCAGGCGGTTCACTCGATTGACCAGAGACTACTGCAACACCAGAGGGCCTTAGAGGAATAAATATGCCTATTTCATGAACAGAAGTTGAACCCTATTATAAATGGTCACCTTGGGCCAGGGACATCTGAAACGTACACGTGCTAACACTTTTGCATTTATAGACCCTGTACTTGTATGGCCTTTGAAAAATGGTTACATTCTCAAAATAGCGTTTACATTGATTCAGAAGTGCTAGCAAACCACATATCAATAAAAATTATTTTGGATTTTTTTTTTATATTTTTTTTGCAAATTCAAATGATATTTTATTCAAGTAGACTTTTACAAGCTCTTTTGAAAATTACAAATAAACATATTCAAGATTCCAATTTAGACTTTTCGCTTTGGGAAGTCCAAAAGTGACCACGTGTTTGAAAAAGCGATAAGTAAATGTGTTCCCAATTCGGAAATCCATTTTATATTTCAGTCATGGCTTCGAAGGCATAGCTCGCGAATACCGAACGCCATACTCAGGGCCTAAGCTCAAAATTAGGTCCAAAAAAATGATAAAGCGCAAACAGATATCAATTACAGAGGGTTCTGTACAGAGATTTGCGACCCAAAAAAGTATAAGTTACACAAATGTGACAAAAAAATAATTACTCTTCATCGTATCTAATCTATATTCCATATTTTATATAGAAAAGTGAAAAGTCACCTAACCTGAAATCTCGAAAACTGCCGGACGTACGATGATGAAATTTGGCAAGGATTTAGTTTATAGTTAGTAGACATGCGCTAAGAAAGGATTTATCGATAAAGCCTAAAAAATTAAAGTTTAAAGGCTATCGCAATTTTAGGCGAACGAAGTAACGAGAAACAGCTAGTCGACTTGTAAATATAGTCTATTTATTTATTATTCTAGCCTGTGGTGGAAATTGAGTAACTAGAAAATAAAAAAAAATTGAAGAAATTTTCAATTTTTTTACTAATCTTTTAAAGCTGGCGGTATTTGACCGTTCAATTCGTAACACGTCATTTTGCAAAGCCAACAGTCTGGCCTTTCAGAAAGAAGGCGGCCTGCGATGATTCATTGCAATGCGATTTCTGTCGACATATCCTCCGAAAATTCCACTAAGGAACCCCAAAAACATGTCGCAATTAAAAGAACTCCCGATGTATATTCAAGGCGCATCGTGAAACAAACAGACAAAGAATGTAACAGGTTTGACGGCTCCCGCCGTGAGAGCTGGTACACAGGTTCGGTTCGCGTGCGACGACACCAATAAATAAAATTAAATAAAAAAAATAATTAGTTTTTTTTAACTGTACGTTATGTTGCCACAACACGGCATAGTGTTGTGGTGTTAAATTGCACTTTTCTTTTAATTTTATGGCCCACTGGCATGTAAGGTTTGTTTCGGAGTTACCTAGGAACATTATGACCTTATTCTTTAAGGGGGGTAACTCTTCTTGATAACAAAAATTCCAAGTAAAGAGTCTCTTGTGGGCTCTTCTCAGATCAGATATTTATCACCATATGTTTCACCAAATCTATAAGAATAGCATATAGCAGCAAAAGCGAAAGGTCACATATGACGAAATCTCGAAAACCGATAGACGTACAAAGATTAAATTTGGCAAGAAGGTAGTTTGAGGTTAGACATTAGTTAAGAATGGATTATATGATGGGGCCAGATTAAGGAAGGGAGTAGATTATTAATCTCTAAATAATTATAACTTCTCTAAACATATTAAAAGGACAATTAAAATATTAAAGTAATAACGACTCGCACTTGGCAAGATTTACACGTCTGTTCCTAAGGTAGACATCTTAATGCCTGTGTTATAGGTAACAGCCGCCTGTTATACACAAATATTTTTTTGTAGAAATATATAAACATAGACATATAGATAATACACCCACGCTCGAGACGGGAATCGAACCCACAGCCCCCGGAGCCAGTATTTGTATTTATTTACATATATACAGGTTTAATTTATAACTATCCATATGACTTTTATTTTTGACCTACCAAAGTTATATTTTTTTATCATTAGGAATACTTTTATGATAACCCGTTACCCTCCAACTAAGCTTGGAAGCTTGTGCTTGGAAAGGTTGCAACTAGAGGCGTTCGGTGTCACCAATTAAACCAAGCGCCTTACGGAATACAGTATGACGGTATCAAAGAAACACAAATACAAAACAGTTTATATGAATCCCAGAGAAATAAAGCTACATCCCTCTTACGATGGAACATTTCAATGAGATAGATATCGTCTGATAAAATATATGTAGGAGGATCGACGCCTGGGAAACGTGGTGCTGGAGACGCGTGCTCAGCATCTCCTAGACCGAACATATGACCAACGTCTCGATTTTAAAACTACTTAAGATTGAAACACTGCTTTCTACTATCTGTTTGCTTAAAATAAGTGCTTAGGCCACGTAGCACGAAAAACCCGATTATTATTAAAAAATACTCACGCTAATGGGCAAGAACCAAAGAAAGAGGCTATGCAGACTGAGAATTTCTTTATTATTAAAAAATCACATTAACGGCCTTCATTGGGGCGGCGATAAATAATGCCCTCCTTATTCAAATTTTTTTTTTGTTTTTGTTTAGCCCCCGCGTTATAAATGAGCTTATTTGGGAGGCCGAAATGATAGCGCGATAAAAATGTAAGGGCGCCCTGTCAGGGACGCTGCCGAATTGGATCGCTTTCCAAATCATATTTAATTCTAATCACTTGTTTAGGCTGTTTTACGCTTTACATTTATTAAAAATTTCGTTTCGTTCGGTTTGTTAGACTCCCCGGTGGCCTAAACTCGTCATTAAAGGCCGGCAACGCATCTGCTAGCCTTCTGAGGGTGCAGATGTCCATGGGCGTCGGTGGGCATTTCTGTACCAAATGGATAGTGGGCCAGTAACATTGATGGTTAATTGTTAGGAATTCGCCTCCATTTTCCCTATCTTGCATTCTTTTCCTCTATCTTATCCCATTCCTCGCAATATCTTTATTTCAGGTAAGAAATGCTTTTTTCATAGAAATAGGTCATTAGTAGATCTACAGTCAAGTGCAGTATATAATAATAATGTGTTTGTCTTTATAAATCTGTCATTATAAAGTACGCGTAAAGTTTATTATTAAATACAATTTATCAAGAAAGTACCAAAATTAATCCTTAAAATCTCTACTTAAAGTTTAAAACTCTACCTTAATTACTAAATTAACAGTGAGACTATATATACAACGTAATACGTTCTTACTGCAACACTCAGAGATTGTCTAAACTTGTATAAATTTTTAACTGTAGCATAGCTTTTCCCTACTTTTTGTTGAATATGATGACGAAATTGCAAGGAACCCTCACATATAAGACCATTTAGGTTTTAGGTTAATAAGTGCTAGTTGACTCAATACTTATAGATGACAGACAATAGATTTCTTTCAGATTTCTCTCGCTTTATTGCACAATTACAAAGAAGAAAAATTGTACAACAAGGTGAGCTTAATGCTAAAAGCAGTTTCTGCTAGCCTACCTCACTACGGACGGAAATTTAATTAGTAAAAACTTTTGTTAAATTTTCTTTATTGCATTAAATTGAGTTATGATGTAGTTGAAGCCAGAAAATTTTAATACTGTCCTAAAACAAGCAAATTCTTGTAAAATTGTATAGAAATTCGGGGCGTTCTTTAAGTTAACTAAATAAAACAATTAATTTGTTGCGCAGAGCTTTACTAACTTATTTTGACTCGTCCAATATTAAATTATTATTTTATGAGTACAGAGTACCTTCTTGCCAAATTTCATATTCAAGTGTCGTGCGGTTTTCAAAATTTCATAATAGGTCACATTTCACTTTTATGTATATAATATAACTCTCTATAATATATATATATATATTATATATATATATATATTATAGATTCTACAGTATATACAACCTTCGGTATAAAGTTTTAAAGTCGAAAACTGAATAGCAAGCTTGCCTTCTGGTCGGATCTATGAGCGTCCTGATCTAATAAGTCATAACAAAGTCCATCTGGTATATTTTCATTATTATATATTTCACAATACTTTTCATAATTCATCTGAAATACAAATACAGATAGTTGCCAGACAGGAAATTTATTGACCCCAAACTGTTTCCAAAACTAGATAAGGACGTACTAAAATCATCAACACCAAATACAGAAAAACGAGTCTCATATACACTAGCGAGCCGCCCCTGCTTCGCACGAGTGTAGTGTAGATGTGTATATAAACCTTCCTCTTGAATCACTCTATTTATTATAGAAAGATCATCAGGAGATTATACTCTAAGATTATAAACATAAGAGTTACTTTCATTCAAACTTTGGTTAGTTGTATAAACTACTAGGAATTTATTAAATTAACTTTTCTTTTATCTATATATTAATACGTGAATGAAAACCTTTCAGTACCGTTTTAAGAAAAGTGCGCGGACGGAGGAGTATGTAATTTGGCACAGTTATAGTGTACGAGTTGTTACACGCGACTTTGTCCTTGTAAAATTAGGTTAAAAAATTTTAGCGTGATGCTATAGCCTTCTTCGATAAATGGACTATCAAACAGTGAAATTTTTCAAATCGGACCAGTAGTGCCTGAGATTAGCTGTGATGGTTTTAGCTACATTGCCTTAAGAAAAACGTCAGATTAAATTTTATATTTAATCTGGACGATTTCTTTTTTCCTTTCCCGCAAAGGCGTCCAAATCGTTGCGCCACCTCTTCCTCGGCCTACCTGGTCTACGGCAGCCATTAGTGGGAGTCCATATAGTCGCAACATTGGCCCACCTTTGCGGGTCCATTCGTGCCACATGCCCAGCCCATTCCCACGTGTCCAAATTAGGTTACACTAAAATAATTGTGTAAAGGCATGGGTCCCATTAGATATCTCAGCACCAATTGTCCTTGCGAAATATTCCGGGATACGAAAAAAAAACCAAGGTGTATCTATGTTGTAAAATAAATTTTGTTCATACCATGTTAAATGTATTTAGTGTTTAAATTAATAAACTTTTGGTTTTGACAAGGCCTCATAACATTTAAATTAACTGGCGCGCATTCACCTTTTGTAGAGAATGAACCAAATAATAAAATGGATTTATATTGCGGATGAAAACAATTGTAGTGACATTTGTACTATAAAGATACAACGTTTATAATCTTAAACGTAACTTTTGATTCATTTATGTTTTATTCGTATTATTTTCTTAATAAGCAAGCAGGAATTACAGACATTACAGCTGCCTAGACAGCTAGCAACTCAAATTATATATTATTTATAAGTAATTATGTTAGATGAATATTTTTAACTTTGTACACATATAGCAGATATGGTAATAAAACCAGAATATCCATATAGTACTGTAATAAATATATACATAGAGTATACACATGTTGTAGTCAAGTACTACTACAATCTAAGCGGACCCTGGTATTTAACCGGGATAAGGCTAGGAAGAAGAAGAAGAATCTAATAGTAAATTAATTTGCTATCCCAGTCTAGAAATAGGGTCCGCGTTACGTGATACGTGTCTTTCGAAACACGGAGAGGTTGGATGTTTAAAACCAGTTAGAATGGGTCAGCCATCTATCGACTGGCCGCGGTAAGAGCTACTTAACCCAGCGTTCGACTCAAACGCCGGCCACTGATTAAGCTACGAACTCCGGGTGGGAGGGCTTTAATCAATAAAATAAACTATTTAATGTATTTATTTAACACTTTTAGTACTATTAAATAATTGTTACTAATTCAAAACAGTTTCTCGATTTTCGTATTGACTGTATTTACCACTAAAGATCTGATAGAAAAAAAATGAATATAAAAAACTCTCTAATGTCTGTATGGTAGTAAATGAATCAAAAGTGTTGAGTTAATAACCGCAGTCTTATGCTACATGGCAAAACATGTTAAAATAATAATAATTGATATAAAAAATTTACCTGTTCCTGTTATTGATTTTTTGCTGCTTAGGTGGTTGGTTGGGTTGACTCATGATAGAGGGGATGTGTATCGTGGAATGTGGATACTGCGGACTCGGGGCCGGGTGCATGTTATAGCAGGGCGATGCCAGGTCCGAACCTATGCTGGTAGGTGACTCGAGACTGATTTGGCTCATGTCCAGTTCACAGGCAGGATATTGAACCGAGTGCACGGAGTTGCTTGTCGAGTCAGGTGTGTATACCCCCATGGACTGTAAGGCAGGGCTGACAGCCTCGCACATTTCTTCTTTGCTGGTATCTTTCGGTGATTCGTCTTTCTTTGATTGTTGACGCGACTTCTTCTCGATTTCCACCTTATCTTGTCCGCACGGACCGTTCTGGTTGTAGGGAGTCTTGCACCCGGGCGATGTAAGGACCTGGGGACTTTGCTGACGATAATCAGCACAACTGGTCACCACTTCCTGCTGCTTGTTGACTTGTCTTTGCATCATTTGTTTCATCTGAGCCTCTGTTGTATTTTGGGACTGAGATTTTTTATTTTCACACTGCGTTTGGCAACCTGTCGTCGTCTTCGATTGTTTGGTTGGTTTACAATCATTTTTCTGCGAGCAATCGGTCGATTTGGAGGTCGGCACTTTTGTTTCCTTAAAATGAGGCAGTCCCGTCGTCGCATAGATGCCGCTCGATAGAGCGCCATAGGCAATGTTATGAAAATCTTTTTGGTCGTATTTGGTGTGAAGCTTCTGAGGTGATTTTTGCATCTGTTCTAAAGGTGGCAAGTTGAAACCCTGAAACTTGTCTAAGTAAGTTTTATCGTTATTCTTCATGTCTAAAAACCTATTGTGATCCCAAGTGCGCGTTGGGTCCCAGGGATTCGGCCACTGTGCATATTGCGCGTGCGTAGTAGGATAGGTCGGAATTTGATTCATTGCGTAATCCGTTTTAGGGACTAACTCGTTGTCATACTTGAACTTTGGCAGCATTTTATTGATATCATTCTGTTCCACAGCCTTCAAATTGAGTTGGGCTGAACAACTTTTATCATGCTTCACAGAAGCATTTTTAGAATCGCATTTGGCCGCGTTTGATTTTTCTTTTTTAAAAAAATCTTGCTTTTTAGGTGCTTCGCTCGTTTTCGTTTCCACCTTACTTGTAATAGCTACCGAGTTAATCACATTTGTGGGAACTGAGGTTTCCGGTTTCCTTGCTGTGGTATTTTGTTCTGGAAAAAACATCTTTTGTTCGGGAGTATTTCTTGGCGTTTCGTTTTTTGCCGGTTTCTTGTCCGTTTTCTCCATTTTGCTATGAGCCGAATTAACTCTAACATCCCGAAGTTTACTCTTTTCTCTAGGTTTCTGATTGAGATCATTTTTATCTTGAGAGGTTTGAACTATATTCATGGATCCACTTAAAGAAGTTTGCATTGCATTATTGACAAAACTAGAATCTAAATCAGTCCTTTCCATGCCCAAATTAACAGCAGCGTTAGCGCTTTGACATCGCGGTAAAAAATTAATGTCAGGTACATTGGGAACTTTAGGTATGACTGGATGATTTACTACTGGCGATGTTATAGGATGTGGAACTTCTAATTTTGTAGTATTTTTACTAATGACTGGAGAGGGATCAGACATGTTGTTTAAATTCACTCTGTTCGGTTCACTGGCTTTGACAAGAACTTTATCAGTTTGAACGGCTTGGGACTCTTTACTAACATTTGGCCTGTGATTCAAATACGAATGTTGTAACTGTAGTGAATTAATTGGTTGTATTGTCATCGAATTGCTTACGGAGTTGTGATAATTATGTACAGTGTTTTCAACTATACTACGCGAAACTATAATTTCATCCTTCTTGGCGTGAACCATGTCCATTCTAAATGGATTTTCACTTTCCTTATTTGTAACAGATATTTGTAACTTACGCGTGTCCATATCAGTATACGAATCTAACTTTGGTAAATCTGGCCTTTTTAAATTATTGGAAAGTTCTCTATGAGGGTCTAAATTTTGTATGATTGTTTCAATTTTATTTGGCGATTTCTTTTCGGCTGCTTTCAGTTCATCAATAACTTGATGCTGGATTACTGTTTCTTTTCTCATTTCAATCTTTTTCTGCTCAGATGCTAAATCAGCAGAATTCTTTTCTGGTGATTTCTTTTGGTTAGAAGTCTCGTTTATAACAGATTTATCGATTTTCTTAGGTGATATACTAGCTTGAGGAGAATTAGCTGTGTCCGATTCCCCTTCAACAACTATAGTTTCAATTTGGTTCAAGCGCGGTACAATTAAGTCAACAGGTGGCCTAAGTATATTATCATCTCCTGGACCTTTCGCATCTAGAACTATATGAGAATTTTCTGTGGAAACAACTGGTATTACTTTAGACGGACTTTCATCCATCATGTACTCTTTTTCTTTGACTTCATTATTCAATACCGGCGCAATATTATTTGTTTTAGGGGATGGAAGGGGACAACTCTGACTGTTATTATCATCAGATTCTGATATAACGATGGTATCTTTATCGTCTATAACAGGCTTAACGGAGATCTTCTGCTCGCACTTTTTACCATCTAGCTCTTTTTCACTGACATTATTTTCGACAGATGGTCTGATTTCCATATCTTTAGAAACTAAAGCTGTTTCTGGACCGTTTTCAATAACTTTATGATCCTCTGTTTTATCTTTGCTGCATTCGTCTATAACTCGATCTTTTTCTGCGATCGACTTAGGGGAGTCCATGTGTATGCTATCTAATTCCATGTCACTCGTATGATGATCAGTACTGTTCTCTTCCATTTGACGAGGCGTTGCTGGTTTACTAGCAACACTAGCTTTTTCTTCGCCTTCTTCAACGTCCATTTCGTCATCACTAACAAATATTGAAGGCTCCGCTGGATAATCTATAGTTGCACTTCCGAAGTTTCAAACAAAATGCGTTTAAGTGTTTATTCCACTCACGTAAAACATTGATTTCGAATACAGAAAATATTCATTTTTTGTCTCTACAAGCTACCTTATTATTTGATATTGGAATAATAAATAACAAGTTTTTATTATGATTGTTTTACTTTATAGTTCGCTGGTTGCCTCATAATAATTATCCTTCTGGAGCTGTCTGTGGGCATAGCCGCTGCTGCCTTGCGTCCCCAGATCGAAGGCACCATGAAGACACAGCTTCGAGCCTCGTTCATCAAGAACAAATCTACTCGCGAGGAAGACTCTACTTACAGGCACGCCAGAATACTGGCGTGCGCTACAAAAACCGTTAGAGTTACACGTGTATAGTGTATGAAAGAAATGTTTATCTTAAATAGTTCTGCAAAAAAGCCCGCTATAGTATATATCTATCTTTCATCTTTAAGCCAAAAACGACAAAATAGTGAACCATTATGGACCGGGAACGGGAAAGGAAACGGAAACGGGGTAAATACTATAGGATAATAGAATATAGTAAACGGTCAGTAACCCAACGTTCGGGCAGTACAGCGTCAGCCGGGTCAGCTAGTACCTATCTAATGTTCTCGTTTGCCCTCTAATCAAACTTTATTTTAGAGTCGTCGACTCCAGTACCCTAGAGATTCAAATCGGTATATTAGAAAAGGAAAGGGTTCCGAGGATGACGTCAGATGACAATCGGTCATCTTAACTCGCCCCGCAACCAAATCCTCTGGAATCTAAGCCGACCCTGGTACTTAACCGTGATAACGCTAGGAAGAAGAAGAAGAAGACAATACAATATTAAACAAAACTTAAACATATACTTAACTCTCTAAACTCTTACTCACTAGTTAACAGTTGCACTTATAATGTCAAGGTACTCTTAAAATTACCTAAGCATGGCCACTTGAATCGTTATTTCTATAAATAGTTATACATATAACCATTTTTACACAGCGACTTAGAACGATATTCAATTAAATCCTTATTGAATGCTAATATTTAGTTCATTATTCATTCAATTATTTGGGAAACGCTTTCTTATACTACGAAGAGAGGCATGTTTACCAAAGTATGAGGTGAATATGAGCAGCGTGGCGGTGTACATGAGCAGGCTGGCCAGCTCCGCGATGGCCATGAGGCGGTGCCACGTGACCACCGTGAGCGCCACCATGATCAGCTCCGTGAGGATCAGCGCCGTGTAGCTGATCTCCACGATGTGGATCAGCTGCTCCTCGAACAGGACCAGCGCCCCGTACATGATCACGCCGCCTGCGAAATAAAACCAACCTATCAGTAAATACGACCGGCCCGTTGGTGCAGTGGCAGTGACCCTGCCTTCTGCTCCGGGGTCGTGGGTTCGATTCCCGCCTCGAGTCTGGGTGCCTCACCACGCTCAGGATTCTACATTTGAATCAATCGCTTCGCTCGTGATGCAATCTTGGAATCCCTCGCTTGCTCGCGATTCAAATTCAGCACATGCAGCAAAGAAAAATTTTGCTCACTTGTTGTACAAATAACTATTATGAAATAAGTTCAAAATTTGTAATCCGATTTCGCTTAATAATTTTTTAGCAAACTATAACGGTTCCCCGTAGGACTAAGGAACCCTAAAAAAGCCTTGAAGCCAAGCTTACGGTGTATTTGGCATCTGCCGTTTAGAAAAAAAGGGACAGCTTTCTCCCAAAAGAAATGGAGGCATTTTGCATCTCCTGCTACATTTATCTCTGGGGTTGTTTTTTATAAATTTTTTTTTTAAATATAATAGGACTGATGATGAACACGGCCTTGTGAAGTAGATCCTAATCTTGTTTTAGAGGTGACGTCGGTCATTTATTTCTTAGAGGAGAAGGCTGATGTAATAGTATTCAATTTTGTATTGTCTTTTGTAGAGAGACAAATATTTATGTTAATCCAAAAAACGTGATCAAGAAATTTATTTGACAGGTGTGGTGATTACGAAAAAAAATTTTGTTAAAATGTTCGTTGATATTTTGAGGAGGTTTTAGCTTAATCAGTGGCTGGCATTTGAGTCGATCGGAAAATAAAACAAAAATATAGAATGAAGAAACGAATTAAAAAAGCTGATCCGCGTTGGTGTAAGTGGGGTAGTTAATAGACCCAGATTCGAGGCGGGAATCGAACTCACGACCACAGGAGCGGAAGGTAGGGTCACTGCCCACTGCTCCAACGGTCCAGTCAAAATAAAAACGCAGAAATAAAAAAGAAGACAAAATCAGGGGACATCGTCAAAAGAATAACGTCATTAACATGAAAGCGGACTGGCCATTTTCAGAGCGGGACAGGAAATAGATAACACGAACGGTGTCGATATGAAGCTCAAAGTAACATAATTATTTTTTCTTTTTCTGATTGTGTATGCTGTTGGTCAGAGTGACTTTCACAGCGTCAACGGGCGGGGTGTTTGGGGCGAGCCGAGGCTCAGCCGTTCGCGAAGCCCCGGGTGGGGCTTCCGACAGGAAGTACTGGTATCTGGACGAGTTGGCCCAATTCGCCTGCAGATTAAAAAAACTGCAAGCATGGCTCTACGTCTCATTAAATATTGTTAAGACATTTATTTATTACTTCACGACACGTTGACATAAATCACTTTTAATAGTATTTATTATCTATATTAAAGGCTTTTATTTAACCTGCAACGTAACATACGTTGTTCGGGCTGAATCTTGGTATTCAATTTTGGAGCAGATGTTTTAAAGCGATTGAGCGAAAGTTCTGCACACATATGTATATCGGATGACAATGCAACAGATCTAATGATAACTTTACTGTCCAATTAAAATATATTTAATTGGTTTTCTATTTCTTACTGCAAGGTTCACCTAGACGCGACGCCGTGTGAACGCAGCCTTATGCGGCATGCGGTGTCGGACACATAATTTGTACCAAAAAGGTCTATGCTTCAGCATGAATGCTGCAGTGTATGGGTCTACACTGCAGCGCTGTTTATACCTTAAACTTTAACTCTTATACCTTAAACGTTACTGCAAATATCACGAGTGTTCCAAGTAATTATTCTAACTAATTGAGACACCTGAATTCCACCACAAGACATCTCGTCAGAACTTGAAATTTCAGCCTCATCACCTCGATGTCCAAAGTGTGTACTTTACCGAGTGATTTTCTATGCATTTTTTTAAGTAATTACTTAAACTTTATGCAAAGATTACTTAGAAGCAAGACTTGACTATAATTGCATACTGTTTTAGCAAAATTTTGTATGTTGTCGTCAATAAATTTTACAGTTATTTTAAATTTACTAACTACTTTTGTATATCTTTTGATAATTCTTTAGTTTCTGCGCGAAATGTGTGTTGCGTACTGGACAGAAAAGTGTGTACCATTGGTCCCTTTAATACAGTGATGTAGGAAGTTATTTAATTTTAATCCTGCCTCTTAAGTAATTTATAAAAACTAACAATAATGCTTTCGCTTTTTAACTTTTTAATTTTTTATAAACTTGCGATACTGAGGTAGATCTCCATGTAATATAAAATTTCAATAGATATCATAGTCATAGCGAAAAATGACGCTGTACACATGTCCGTGCTATGTCTGCATAGCTTCATTTGAATGATCATTTCGATGATTATGTAGTGTAGCCGGGGACTTTGTGGAGCTTGTAGTCTTCAAGGACAAAAATGTACAAACACTTTGAGCTATGTCTGGCTCCGGTATAAGACGGTAATGAATAGAATATTAAGATAAAAGACACGCACTACTACGTCTTAAGAATATATCGATATTTCAAATTGTGATTATTGGTAAGACATGGCAAGACATGGATTATTTTATACTGAATTTATACAATAAAAATTGCTGTTTCCCAAGACTTTCTATTTGCACTTTAGAAAGCCAGATACCTCCTTAATCTGGCCCTATCGAAACAAATCCGTTTTTAGAGGATGTCTACCAAATATGAACTACTTCCTTGCCAAATTTCATCTTTGTGGGGCCCGTGGTTTTCTCAAGATTTCTTCCGGAAAAAAAATTGACCTCAATTTCCCAACGTTAAAGCGGTGCGGGGGACTGTTACGATTCGTTTCGTTTCAACTTAATAGGATACTTAAATAAGAAAGAGAATGCCACTTGCATAAGTATTGAAACGTTCTACACAAAGGTTCTCCGAATTTAGTAGCAGCCGGTTAGTAAAGTTTGACGCGATTTCGCCGGGATGAAAAGCCACTCGGCCCAGCTGTCGCAAATCGCATCTGACCAATCTCGACGACACGCCTTTGTTCTCTGTTTGCATTTTATGGAGGCCCGGCCTTTCTCAGCCCTTATCGTTTTGACACAGACAGAGGATTTAGCCCTTCAATTTTGTCTGACCTTTCCAATCTCGATGAACTTATGAGCTTGAATGTAACCAATGTCGAAAATTTCAGCCTTTTAACTTTCCAGGTTGAATTATTATAAAGTTTATGATGATAATTTGACTTGTCCGTCGGTGTAATTTTCAGTGACCCTGCCTTCCGATTCGTGGGTTGTGGGTTCGATTCCCGCCTCAAGTCGGGGTGTATTATCTATATGTATGTATTCACATATTTCTCAAAACAAATTATCTGTGTATTACTGGCGTCTGTTACCTATAACACGGGCATTAAGTTGTCTACCTTAGGAACAGGCGCCCGTGTGTCATATAATCCTGTGTATATATTTTATAATTTGACTGACCCATTGGTGCAATTGGCACTGACCATGCCTTCCGCTCCGTGGGTTGTGGGTTCGATTTCCGGATCGAGTCTGGGTGTATTATCTATATACATATTTACATATTTCTGAAAAAAAAAAGAAATATTTGTATATTACTGCAGCTGTTACCTATAACACGTGCATTAAGTTGTCAACCTTAGGAACAAATGTCCGTGTGTCATATAGATCCTATGTATTTATTAATTGATAATTTCTAAATTTTAGAGGCATTCGTATCTAACGCGGACTGTTAGAATCCTATAGAATGACTTTATACTTTGAAATATTTAGTGTATGACTCCCACCAATATTTTTATAAAGATAAATGTTCGCAATAACATCAATCTTTATTTAAGAAAAGTTTAATATACACGATAATTGAACTAGAAGCAGGAATAAACTTGTGACTCTGTTCTTGCGTCTGGGTAGGGTACAAAAATTGTATGTGGACGACCTTTGTTTAATTAAATTCCATAAGAAATATTATATATATATTGATATGCCTCCACGTCTAAAGATGCGAATTTGGATCCATTTCATACACCTCCTCAGATATTTATACCCTTAATTAAAAATATGCTATAATAAGGTATAAATATGATGTTTAATTATTATATGATGAAGATATATATGTAAGGTAGAAACGTAAGTAGTCTGTAAGCAGATATTATTAAATTTCGCCCATAGCAGGCGCATGTAATGCCTGCTATGGGTAAGTTATTCAATAATAATAATAATCTTGTTAAGTGATGAACATGTTAACAAAACGCTTATTCGTAAGGTGTATGCAACAGTCAAAGATTATATTAAAGATAAAACTGCTTGGGGTTGACTCGCTCCAACTTAGTACTTTATAGTTAACATACAAATATAATTTTTTTTATTTATTTTTGTAAGAACTGTTTTTAAAAGAGTGGCTTATGAGTTTCTTGCTGATTCTTCTCGTAGCTCGACTATTCCGAATCAGTAGCTTTTAAAATATTTGACGATTCAAAAGAGCATGTAAAAATCTACTTGAATGTAACATCTTCCGAATTGATTTTATTTGAGAAAATTATTTCGAAATTTTTCTTTCTTATAAATGTATACAAACACTTATTAAAACGTGAAAAAAGAAACAAAAAAAAAACATCAAATTTAAATAAAACATTAACTTCAGAATTATCCCATAAAACTTTACAGGTTTTCAAGGATCCATTTGATTTTCCGATATTCGATATTTATTGGGGCGATATTTTTATTGCATACTAAATTTTATAGCTGTTTTATTGGACAATTTTATACCATTCTTTATCCCGATTTTACAATTTCCCCCCTGTTTGTAGGGATGGTGAATTCTGTGATTGCATACTTTAGTTTTATTGGTTATTGACGCAGAAAAAATCCTTAGCTCTCATTCGCACGAGAGCTTTTTTACAGCGCGTTAAAAAAGCGTTCAAATAGAACATATCAACTTCCAAGCTTGTGTTCACACAACAGCGCCTTTATAACGCGACGCTTTTCTATTCAACAATGGTCTATTTTCGACGCTATATTATATACGTATACGCTATATTTGTGTGTCGACTACGCTAAAAAAATCGCCAACGCCGAGATTAATCGCAACGCTTTTTAAACTCTCCTGCGAATGAGGGCTTAAAAACAAAAAGGGCATTTCTGTTTTATATGTACTTTGGAAAGATGGACATATGTCGTTGAATTTGTATTTATATTTGGATTGATTTGTAATTGACTGCTTACAGTTTAAATTTACTAATTAAATAATTCAAAGTGAGAAAAAGTCAGCAAAGCTGAAGTGGGAAGGGTTTGGGCACGAGGCAAGGATTGAACCGCAAACGTGGGCCAATGTTACGACAGTATGGGCTCCCACCTGTGGCCGCCGACGACCAGGTAGGCCGAGGAAGAGGTGGTAAAACGACTTGGATACCTTGTCGGGAAATAAATGGATTCAGATGGGGCAGGAATGGAAGGTGTGGTTGGAGAAGGGAGAGGCCATTGCCCAGCTGTGAGACAGTATAGGCTAATAAAAAAAAAAATAATTCATTAGTAAACTTAAACTATTGCACGCCTAAAATGGCAAACAGTTGTTACCTTATTAATTGGAAGACCTATATATCTGTAGCGGCTGCTACATAACAATATGGCAATGATGTCAAGTGGAAAAGGTTACACCAAAGTAAACTAGATGGCGCTGTACGGATGACGACGACCGCAGTACAAGAGCTAACTCATGCAAGCGAAGTTTCTACTTACGAACACAAGTAAACATTTTTACTGTCTGTCTGTTTGCTTGCTCCGGATAATCGCCGAAACGGCTGGGTTGGTTTTAACGTGACTCTTACATTTACAAAAAATTGATTACAAGCACGTAATTCACGCGGGCGAAGTCGCAGGAGCCAATTAGTAATAAATAAGCTATGCCCAATTTTACCGTTTGCCTTCCAACTAAGTGTGAAACGTGTGTTAGGTGCGACAGAAGTCCAGAGGTCAGTGTTTGAACCGGGTCCTTGCAGATGTCAAACTAGTGCTTCCAATGTTGAACTATTGAAGCCAATTATTTCCCAAAGCTGGGCAAAGGCTTCCGCCTGCCCAGTCCATTTTCCTCTTCCCTGGGCCAATTAAGTTAAGTATTTTGTCAAATTTCTTTTACGGAGGAAGGCGATGATTACCGCAACACAGTTGTTACTTCTGCGGGACCATCGTTTCCATTTGTTGTGTACTACCTACGTTGTTTCAAAGTTTCTAAAATAAAAAAAATTAAAAAAAAAACAAAAAATAACTGCGCTTCTTTAAGCGCGGAGTGAAGAATTTTACATTATAATTAGCGTACCAAATATAAAATGAAGGGGCCGACAATCGCAGCAAGCTGGCTTAAGGAATTCTGCTAACATTAATCAACACGATGGGTAATCATCCAGACTATTAGCTAAATAAGTACTGGAGGCCAGGAGAAGGATTAATGCTGTACCGGTCCAGTGAGCTCGAGGCTAAAAAATACATACACTTGTATATATAATATACTCTCTCATAAATTTAGTATAATATCGTTTAAAATTTTATGTAATTAAACTAGCCCCGGTACCCTATGGGTGAAATATGGATAGGCATATAATACGTGCATATAAACCTTTTTCTTAAAGCACTCCTGTTTATTAACGAAAACTGCATTTAAATCCTTTGCGTAGATTAAAAGATTAAAGCGCACATGACAGTATATTAAAGTTATGTAAAGATATTAACTCCTCAGGTTTTAACTCTCCAGGTTTTTTCTCCTATGTATTTACAGGCAATAGAAGCATTTTGTTTTTATTTACTTGGTATCGTATATAAAGATGTTCTGTCATACTAAAATTAGTCAAAAACGAATTGTCTGTGGTGAAATATCAACTGAAATGTAAACGTCTCTCGGGAACGGGAACGGGGATAATATAGTAAATAGTAAGTAGCCCAACGTTCCGGCAGGACATCGTCTGCCGAGTCCGCTAGTACTAATATATAAAGCTGAAGAGTATGTTTGTTTGCTTGCTTGAACGCGCTAATCTCAGGAACTACTGGTCCGATTTGAAAAATTCTTACAGTGGTAGATACCCCTTTTACCGAGGAAGGCTATGGGCTATATATCATCACGCTAAAATTAAATCTATTTTTTTTGCCTAATTTTACGCGGACGAATTTGCGGACACAGCTAGTTTTATACATTACTGCAATCACATATTTGTCTCATGTTGATATTATGGTTTCTGTGCGATTTTGTTAAAAGCAAATAAAAATACTCGCAACTACGCAATCACTACAGAGGGCCTAGCACGAACATTCTCGATAGTTTTACTTACTTTTACGTTCGAAACGAAACGTCAAATGAAGGTAATTGCTTCCATTTTACCCGCATTACATGGCTGTAAGGTCGAGGATTCGATACATACGAATTCCGATTTCATTCGTTCTAGCACTTTTTAGCCATTAAGTTGTGTAAAACGGTACCATTAATGTTTAATTTAAGGTTAGGTTTCGAACTTAAAGTAAGTATAACTATCGTGAATGTTCGTGCTACCTATTTGGACTAGGTTTTCTGCTCATATTAATCGATTTTTACTAGAAGGACAATTAATTGAACTAATTTGAACAATTTTACCCCATGACGCTATCGAACAAACATATTTGGATTTAAATCCAGTATTATACACGTATCATATTGGATTTAAATCCAAACGTATTCGTGGTATATTTTATTTCTTTATACTGGTCAATGTATAGTCGACCAAGAGATTGACACGCTAAGGTCGAATGTCGTGTGCACGTCAATTAGTTAAAAGGCTCATTTTTAACAATTACCCTTAGCATTTTTTTTTAAGTAGGAGCTGTCATCCAAAATGGTAAAGCGCTTTCTTGGTCGACTGTACCAGTGTGAAGAATTAAAAAGTATAAATGTAGTTGTAGATATACAACAGTACTAACTGAGCCAGATTAACTTAACGTTATAACAGTTTCTAGGCGTCATCATAAATTATGTTAATATCAATTGGTACTAAATAATAGTAAATATTTACACTGAAGACAGGGAACAATATAAATAAAATATCAAAAGCTATTTTTACCAGCATATATTTTATATGACATGGAGCAAACAAACAGGAAAGGAAAGCCGGCTAGTGTAAATTCGCCCACAAATCTACAAATTTATATAACATATGCTTATTTAACACTATATACTAAAATTTTTAATTTTGGAACAGCGATATTGTTATATTTTACAATAAGTGTAATAGTACATAGGTTGTCATCATTGCTTTAACATCATCTTATGTTTCCCGCGCGTTTATTTTCGTAATGTATATAAATTGTTGCTCAAAAAATAATAATTAAAATTAGCTGTTTAATTACTTTCTATACTTAATTCAGTGAATAAAACTAGATGACTATGAATTTATCTGTACACCTGAGAAAATTTTGACCGTAGTTAAAAAAGTTACCGTAAATTCTTTTCCTTGAAAATAACAAGGCTAAATATTTTTTCCTTTTTTATGTTTTATTTCAAACACGTAGTCTAGTTGCAGAAAAGGTATTGCATGTAGCTAGGTCAAAAAAGATTCGTGGCGTCACTCTTTGCGACGCTCGGCAAGGCTCGAATCGCAACTCGCGCCACTCACGCCACTCGCCTTTTTTGACTAGATGCTTTTGGGGTATAATCGAAAATAAACGAGATAAAAATTACCAAGTATATGTAAATAAAAAAGATCTAATAATGCAAAGACAGTTAATAAAGTTTGCTAAAACTCAAAAAATGATAGCGATATCCCTGAAATATATGAATGAATGAAATTATATTTCAGGCATTTCTTATTTTCTGTTTCCATTTTTACGCAGTCAATAATTTCACATCGTAGTTGGTATCTGATACTACTGCACTATTAATAAAACAAGCAAAATATTTGTTAAAATCCCAGGGCTTTTTCGTAATAATTGATTTCGTAAAAACTTGGTCTTAGCAATCATTAATCACTTTTTTACACAAAGATGAATGCAGAAAACCGTTAGTATGTGACGGAAGTTTAAAGCTTCAAGCCTTCTGTACTTGTAGCCTATTTAAACGCCGTTTTATTTCTTTTTAGTAAATTTTTAAAACAGACGGATGAGTGCAATCTACTCCAATCTTCTCAGAATGGATAGAATATAATCTTTATCCATTTTTTTATTGTATAATTTATGGTATAGCTTAATTTTAAACGGTCAATTTAAAAGTGTCACCTTTAAAAATGAGGCGTTGAATATTTCCTGGAAGATATACTAATGTTGTTATTATACTATATAGTGCATAAAAGAAAGTGAACTATGAAAAAACAGACATTACCAAGCTATAGTTAGAAACAATGTACCATCACTTCGTTGCACTTTTAACTTTGCGCATCTACCCAAAGTCCTCGGCCACACTACAACACATGATCATTTAAATGAAGCGATGTCTGGCTCATCATGACATTATCCTATATAACAATTACTCGGAACTCTGTCCGTGCAACATGTGGTGAAAGATGCAGAGTGATGCGAATCTCTCTATGGAGCCAACGGTAAAAAGGGTCAAATTCAAAGTCAAGATCCTCCAAATATAAACCTTTTTTAAGCACATATGAACGTCATATACATAAGATTATTATTATTATTTTAAAAATTATAATAATTTATTGATGAAATTTACGACTTAAATGCTAAGTTTACAAGGGTTCCTCGCGCACCGCACTGACAAGAGCCCAAAATTGACTCAGTGGGGTAATCTTTTCCTTATCACCATTTTCACAATAACATTTTATTCCCAAGCATTATCATCATTCAAATAATCCTTTACATTATAGTACGATTTTTTAATGAGTTTACTTTTTATAAATGGTCTTAATTAATTTAAATTCACCTCCCAAATACTACAGGGGAGTTGGTTAAAGAAACGTGTACAGTTACTCTTGAATGTAGAGTTAATTTTACAGAGCCTAGTAAGGTGTATTACTAGTTGATTTTTATTTCTAAGATTTCTGCTAGTAACAGTTCTACCTTGGAATATCAGTTATCTGCCAGTGAAAGACCCATCGAAATCGGTCCAGCCGTCTCAGAGATTAAACAGAACAAACATACCGACAATCAAAAATGTTTTGATTTGTGATTTTGTCATCGGTATCGTATTTATAGTTTATTTATTTCTATAGATGCACATAGTATGCTGGTAGAAATAGTTGTATATATATCTGTTACAGAGATTTTACCAAAATATATAAATAGCATGTACACAACCTGATCTAAAACGCATCCAGATAATTAGGAACGACTAGTAAAAATTAATATGCATCTAATTTGTAAAGCAGGCTATTCTGTTAGAGTTAGTACAGTCTAAAAATGCACGTCCTTACAAGTAGCCTTTTATACGGTAGTATTAACTGTTATTAAGTGTATTTTTGTAACTTGTTTGAATACAACAAAGAATATATACTATTACACTATACTAGTCACATCTACACGCAAAATAGCGCGTAGAAGTAAACACGTAAGCTCGTCAATATCATTGACTTACAGAAGAACAGAAGAACATTGCGAAATTGAGTTTGAGCTTACAATAAAACCGTACACATGCACAACACACAAGCAAGCGTTGCAAATTACTAGTGGAGGAGCGTGCATTTTTAGACTGAAACATCTATACCTGGGTTGTATAACATATACGTTCTAGTATGTACTATGTGTTACGTACTAGTGGTATAAATGGACTAGCCTTTATGGTTATACTAGCTGAGTTAACTTCCTTTTTGTTACGACGGAGAAGTTTTTCCTAGCATTATCCCAGTCTTAGTTTATTATTTAGTTGAAATTGCAGAGGATGTGGTTGTGGGGAGAATTAACATTACAGACTGCCGTCTGACGTCATTCCCGCCATCCTCACAATCTCTACAATCTCACGACTAATATCGCTCAGTGACATTAGCCCCGATTAATGTCACAGTGATATTCGTGAGATTGACACCCACTGTTTTACGGGCTTTCCGAAAACAGCGAAAAAGTATATAATATATATTTTTATAATTTTTTTTAATGTTTTTTATTTATTTAACGATATATGTATGTTTCAGCGATCGCGTTGTATGAGGACTTCATTCTTTTGTCATGTTCTTAATTTCCTATGACCAATTTATGAAAAATTAATTTTGTTCATAAAAAATTTTTCTTTATTCTATATGAATCATACGCTTTTATGGTTTCCACTTTTAATATGAAATAACATACTGTTGACTATGTTAATTAAAACGAGAGAGATTATAATGATGTTATATCGACTTGATTAAAATAGATAAAATTATGTGCAATATTAGGGTTGTGCCATCTTTGATCTGAAGTCCTGGCACGAACATTTTCGATAGTTTTACTTACTTTTACGTTGGAAACGAAACATCGAATGAAGGTCCATTTTACACGACTTACGTGGCCGTAACGTTGAGGATTCGATACGTTCGAGTATATACATAGTTAGAAAAGTATAACATCGGCGTGAAGTGGCGGCAATATTGTTACCTCAAGTGATGGTATTGTTGTCGCGTTTCGTTCGGTTTGTGAGACTTCCCGGTGGTCTAAACTCGTCATTAAGGCCGGCAACGCATCTGCATGCCTCCTGGTCGTACAGATGTCTATGGGCCTCATTAGGCACTCAGATGCTTGCTGCCTGCTCGTTTGTCCATTGGAACATAGAAAAAAAAATCAACTGAAAGTTAATGTCCAAAATTTGTCGGTTTCATTTCGTCTTAAATATACATTAAACTAAAATGGATATAAAATAAAAAAATCTCGATAATGACATATTTAAAACATCTTTATATTTTTTGCTCTTGGTTTTTAATTAAAATATATACTTTCTGTATTTATGTACATCGAGAAGTGCAGCCGACAGCCCTATTCGGAATAAAGCCAACTTAATCGATTTTCTGTAGCGGAAAGTGGGTATTAAAGTACTTATGTACCCGGGAATTCCGTTTACTCTTTGATGAATATGTCTATTGTGTTCGATCAACAGCTAGAAATCTCTATGATGTAATTTCATTCAGAAAACATCGGTATGGAAATATGATTGCTTTCAGTTTTTTTATATTTTAATTTACTTAAAACTAAGGTGCTATTTTGAAAGTCACTTAAAACAAACAAGAAGAAATTCATCCTACTAGATTCCCTACAGTCTATAAATACACGCCCCTCCACAAAATTCCATTATTTTAAAGCGCGAAAGTAAATATTAATTGTATCACTTGCCTTTGTGTACAGCGATTTAGTGTCAATGACTGAAATACCAAAAATATTGATGATGATGCGTGTACTGAGTCTACACACTATTTTGCATATAGAGGTGAATTCTTTGGAGGAGCATGCATTTTTATATTGAACGCACTATGCATTTTTATATTATCACAAAAAGAAATTCCGAAAGTGTACCGTCAAAAACAGATAATATGAGAGATCTATCTTGCAAAAATCTCAAAAGATAATTTATATCTCAAACGACTCCTCCCAATTGATAAATGTACATACATTGAGCGGTATCCAATACATTCGTGTTTAAATCTGTATTTGGCGTAAATATTTTGTGAAAAATGTTTCCCTCGCGTGTGAATACCGGTGTTGCTATAGGATTGTTTCCTTTTAATCCGCCTCTCGCAACGGGTCTTTTGACGGCCAATTTGCTGACGAGTATACCATTGTCTATGAACACGTCGCCGCCATTTCGGACGCAATTTCGGACTGCGCAGGGCTATAGTATGGTAACACCATTTTTTGCTCTATGTTATTTATATATAACATTCAGTGTCAGGTTATTTGGAAAGGTCATAAAGTAGATTGATTAATTGGCTTATAAGAGTCGAGCCTAAATTTGGAAAAGACGACGTCCGTCGGGTCCTCTAGTAATAACTGTGAGTTCCCGTCACGAAAATCTAAGTTCAAAGAAACCTAGTAGGCATTCTTGATAGATATTTAATTTAGCATGACTAATCAGTCTTTCATTGAACGAGGTCACCGAATTCTCGCTTCTCGACATATTTGGCACAGATATGTTATAAATATAAGGAAAAGGCCTCTAGACAACCACACTTTTAACGAGAAAACTTCGCCGAGAACGACCGAACTTGGCACATCTGGAAATTGTGTTCCGTCCACTAACTCAGGAGCTTGCAAGAAGAGGTCACGAGATCACCGGGTACCAACTTCAACACATTAGTAGGTATCTACTAAATCGGATGGAAGTACCAATTTTTTTTTTGCTGTTTAGTTCCTGGGTGCTTTTTAGAGGCTGTTTTGTTTTTATTTAAAAATAATTCATTCGTTAGTCGATCGTTGTTACATGGCAAAAATCCTTGAGAAGCAGGGCAATAGTAGGACTATTTTTATGTCACAACTTTATGTGGCTTAGTGACGCCCATGGACATCAGCACGACGAGGAGGCAAGCAGGTGCGTTGCCGGCTTTTAATGACGAGTTTAGGCCATCGGAACGTCTCACAAACTGCCTGCACCGCTGAGTGATCGTGAACCTTTTCCAAACATTGAATATACCTATGAAATAAATAATGAAGTGTTACCAAAGACAAACCACTTCAAAGGTTTTCTTGTGGATGCCATTGGCGGAACGGGACCACACGGAGAGCACCAGCTTTAAAATAAAAAAGAATCAACCAAATCGTTTGACCTGGTCGAAAGTACTGAGGTAACAAACATAAGAAAAAATGCGCCTGAATTGAGAACCTCTTCCTTTTTTTAAGTCGGTTAAAAAGAGGTATCGAATCTGCGTGAAATAATAAATAAACGCCTATGCTTTCGAAGTACCATAAGTAAAAGTGAAGAATGTGGGGTTAACTTTTATTAAGGGTAGTACGAACATAAGGAGGGGCGTCACATCTGCTTCATTGTGAATTTCATTCGTAACTTAACATTCGTCTACGACAACCAGCGCCATTCTAGAAAGTTATTGGTCAATTCATCCACTATTGCTACACCATTTGTCTACACCAGCGCCATTCTGGACGGTTTTTGAACTACATATTATCTAAGCTATAATGTTGGACACTTGTTCAACTTTTGTCACTAACAGATGTTACTCCTTATCTAATTTCCATAACAAATCGGTGGCTTAGAATTTTGAAATTAACCAAAAAAAAAGTATGTCATTAAAATAAGACTGGTAAGTTTGTGATTTTTCATATTTAATATAATCTAATTTTAGATTTTACATAGTTATGTGTAAATCGTTTGGCATTGGTGTGCGTGACGTTTTATTTTAATAATTTAATGCATTAATAACACGTATTAAAAAATATATTAACATTCCACCCCTTCACATCCTCGTCTATATATACTATAATTGTGCCAAATTTCGTAATCCTTAGTTCGCGTAATTTTCGTAAAATAGTACCAAAGGTTTTCGCTTTAACTATTAATATATAAATAACATCAAAGTAATTTCGTTTTATTCCATTTATTAATTTTTATAGATATTTTTTATATAATGCAACGGACAAATGGGCAGGTGGTTAATCTAAGTGAAACTATATAGTAATACCATCGCCCATAGACAACTGTACCACCACAAGACTCGCGGATATTTGCATCTTGGCTTGTTTTAGGACTTAAATCTTAGATTTAATATCGAAACAAGTTTCATCAAAATCAGTCCAGCGAATTCAGTGAGTGGACAATTTTATTGTAGCATTCACTAATAAAGTAAGTAGCGATATGTATAGATTGTTTATTTTCTTTATTAGATAATTAAATTTAACTCTTTATTTTTATAGAGATTTGTAAAGTGCGGGTGAAACATGCATCCAAAAATAAACTGGATTTTTTTAAACATAAAAACCATATTTTTGGCTATGATATTAAACATAGTTAACCTACATATATGGTGTCTCAGACTTTGTTATGTAAAAGGAACATTATCAATTATTATTTTTGTATATTTTTACATGGCTGTTTCTCGACTTCGTCCGGGCATAATTAGCCTTTAGACCTTAAACAAGATCTATCGCAAAATCCTTTTTTAGTGTATGTCTATTAGCTATAAACAACCTCCTTACTAAATTTCATAAAGGTACGTCTCGCGGTTTTCGAAATTTCGCTATAGGTGACGTTTCTCTTTTATATAGAAAGAAGTGTGCTAGGTTGCGGATACGACTTAGGGACCTTCAAGAAAAGAGCGTACTCATTTCTCAAAGGCCGGCAACGCATCTGCGACCCGTTGTTGCAGTTGTCCACGGGCGTCGGTAGTCACTTAGGTGAATACTCGCTGCTCGTTTGTCCCTTGTTATATAAAATAAGGGTTCCTTTTTTCCTAAACCGATCATCATGAAATTGGTATTATCTTTATTTTAAGAATACTAACAACAATTTTTAGGTATACCTAATTATTCTTGTAACACTGAGCTTAAAAGGTTTGCCTGATCTGAGAGGAGCCCACAGCAAGTGTAGTCGGATAAATTTTTTGACATGAATTTCAGAGGTGTTAAAGTGTTAGATATCTTTATATATAAAAATCGACAGTACAAGCCTTTGTTGTTTTTTGTGTTACAATGGTCAAACGAGCAGGCGGTTCACATAAGTGACTACCGACGTCCATGAACATCTACACAACTC
This sequence comes from Charaxes varanes, assembly GCA_024363005.1. Classification (NCBI taxonomy): domain Eukaryota; kingdom Metazoa; phylum Arthropoda; class Insecta; order Lepidoptera; family Nymphalidae; genus Charaxes; species Charaxes varanes. Next base: position 2,273,490 of record JANCMC010033613.1, read on the forward strand.
GAAGGCTAGCCAATGCGTTACCAGCCTTTAATGACAAGACGAGGCCGGAAAGTCTCACAAACTATGCGCGTTCTCTGAAAACAATAATGCGAACGATTGAATAAAATCGACGCTTCTATGTATTTTTATTAAGCCAATTTTATATTCATAGGTTTATTTGGCGTATTCGAAAAAGTTTTGTAATTTATGTCGGTCTGTTTGTCCAAGTCGCGACATGAATTAGTTATTACATAAAGTGTGTGGTATGTATAAGTGTTTCATGAACCATATTTTTCCATTTTAACAGATAAAAATCTCTGTTAACAGAGCATAGTAGACCGTGTTTATATTCTGTAAAAGGTTCTCATCCAAGATCGAATTAAAAACAAATTTGCTCCCAAAATTGCAGCTTCCCAATCTCGGATACGAAACACGTTCGGACTACGTTCTTAGTTTGTAAGCAGTCAATTTCTTTTCTTGGTTATATTTCTTTAGATATAGCTTTGATTTAGATAAAAGCGTTTTACTAAGAATACTTTTTCGATCTAAGTTTAATCGTATCAAGGCCGATTTACAACAGACGAGTGAATGCTCATTCCACCCCTACTCTATCAAATTCTTTTAGCTCTACCCCTACTCTACCAAATTTTTTTAGTTCTACCCCTACTCTATCAAATTCTTTAAGTTTAAGACAGAGCATTCTTTCGTTGTTCTGTCTGCGTTCACAAAGATTCTAATTTCTTTGCTCTTTGATATTTTATTACATCTTTGATGTTGCTCAGGTAAACCACTTGCCCTCAGTTTCTTCTTCGAGAATATCAGTGAAGTATTATAATAAAAATTAAAAAAAAAGCTAACTTTATTATATCTAGTGCATAAAACGATTTTATGATACGCAAAGGGGCTTGTGGCGAAATATCTCTACTCTATATAAGTATATATTACACTCAGACTCAAGACGGGAATCGAACCCGTACTTATAACCCTAGAGCGGAAAACAATTTCACTACCAACTGCGCCAACAGGCCAATCCAAATTAAACAATGAATAAAGTAATGAGAATTTTGACAGATGGTCCGCCATGTTGTTTGGAATCAAGATGGCGCGGTTGTTTGGCGGATGCGTAGGCGCAACAGGTGTGTCGACGTCGGGATTTTTTTTTAGCAGTTTTTATCCCATGATCCGGCGATATGCTATTTGGGAGTCGTTGGGAATATTTTGAGATTGTATTCTTTCAATATTGCCATTTTTTATCCTTTGTAAATTGAGGCAATGTGACAGTTTTATCGAAATGTGTGTGTTTAACAAAGTATGTTAAACACTAGGTTAATTTTGAAACTAAAGAATGGTTAGGCTGATTTTAATGATCTTTGAATCTCTTATTGCGCATCCCTCCATACCGAAATCAATGAACATCACAAAATTAACAAATAAAATATAAACAAAATACATTCTCTTAACATTAGATCTCGAATTAGAAATAAGTAAATGACAAAAAAATTGAATCCTTTTCCGACGCTATCGTTTATATCAGCCAAAAACAAAAAAAAACTTCGTTTGATTGTTATTTTTTTCGATTCGGTGTCAGCAAGTATATGATAAACTGTTTTCTACGGTTTGTACGGGCCAGTTAGTATGTTATAAATAAAAAATACAACCTATGGATTTCAAGATAAGAACTTATTACAGTCAAAGGTATGAACCTCTGAGCATTTTGGTGATACAATTGTTTACGTACTTACGACTATAATCAGCGGTACCACCTGCAGGAATGAATATATTAATTTGCAAGATTTTTCTATGGCAAGGCTTTGATTGCTGGTTTCCCCAGGAATGCTATGTGCTTTTTTATCACCTTATTTATAAATAAAAATAATAAAAAATGTTAATGTAATAAAATATGACTATCACAACCGCGGACAATGGCTCCTATAAAAATATTTGACGATTTTAAATGTCTTGTAAGAGTCTTTTTGAATATAAAATCTCTTTTGATTTGATTTGGTTTGCTTGTTGGAAAGTTTATGTAAATAAAGATATTTTTGTTTTTGACTTTATAGATATCTAGTACAAATCCCGCAAGTCGTATGCGTCACATAATCTGCCGTGCGTGTGTGCACATCTGTGCGAGTGTGCGTTAATGCGCAGACGCAGCTATGCGGTGTTCCAAAGTTTCTGTTCTCACCCCCGCTAATTTAGATAGTGCGTATAATCTTGATACTTTTTATAACAATATTTATTGTTTTATTTGTTGTTAGAGTATTTATGAAGAAAGCAATGTACTTTTATTTGAAAATTAAAAATAGTATATTTAGAAAAGTGCCCAAAAAAACAATCTCCTGCTATAAACCGTTGAACTGTTGACGAACACATTTCATAAAAAAGTGAACGCTTAAGTAAAACACGAAAGCCGGGCATGTTGTAAAGTATTCTCGAATTTGTATAAAATATACATTGATGAACGAACGAAACTACTGATAGTTTTGTGTTGAAAAAGGTATTAATAAAAATAAGTAATTTTAATATAAAAACAATGCCACACCTGCTCATTACAAATTAACCCTATCCTGAATTATGAGAAAACTAGCGACCAGCCTCAGCTTCGCTCGGGGACAATGTAGATATGCATATACCTATAATAGATATAAACCTTACTCTTAAATTCTCTTTAATTTAATTATTTCTTCTCACTTTTCAATGACTTCTTTTGTTATTTATTTATATCTCTAATGTTATTATTGTTATATATGTACATTGTTATAACAATGGATTGTAAATAACTGATTGGATATTTGCACACCTTTTGATGTGTTATTGGGTGAAGTAACAAAATCAAGTATTATAACATCTTTACTTAACCCCTTTCAAGGCAAATAAATAAAAATGAATAAATGAAAAACGATCAATAATACCCATCCAGCTAAACCAGCAACAAATCGTAGGCGTAAGCAGAGGGTGGGTCGCATAAAAGCAACCTTTTTTTTTCCAACATCCACCAAGATTTTTTCTACCTGCGAACCAAAGTTTCTACCTGACGCTGTGCTCTCGCGCAGATTCTAACAGAATTTAACATCGCACGAGAATTTTTTTTTTTAAAAATCAAATTCTACTCGCACACGAGCTAGGGGGGCTTTTTGCTACAGTTTTTACCGCGATTTCACTTGCTACAAACACGAAAAGGTTTTTGCATTGCTTTTTCTGTATGTTTTGACTCCTTAAAGGATTGTAAATGTGACGTTTAAGTATGTTTTTCTTAACTATTTGAGAGTTAACTTTTATTACGATTTTGCTATTTTATTATGTACATTTTTCAATTGGTTTATTAAAAAAACGATTGTCTGTTCCTAACGTAAACTTTGTACGTTTTTTTTTTCAACTAGACAGTGATCTTATCATTATGAACTACAAACCCGATCCAAAACGGTGCGGAATGTGGTATGAAATTTCATTATTGCACTGGTTTTCATAAATATAGTGTTTTTTTTTTTTTTTGATATAAGTTTAATTATTGACTACAGAAGTTTAATGTAAAGTGTACCAAAAATGATGGATAGTGGTTCCAAAAAATACTCGCTGAAAATAAAATTCTATCGAATAATTCGATTGAATAAATTCACTCGAGCATCAACATAACACTCGTGCATTAATAACTCACTTTGCATTCGGTGCTACAATCTACTATTAAAATAGGATAAAAACATCCAACCCTATCTCTTGTATCCCATACTTTTAAGAAAAACCTTAAACTTGCTCCTAAATGCATAATTAAAATTAAGTTATATTGCTTAAGAGTATGGCGTTATTCAAAGGTAGTATACATATGAATTCCATATTGAAATTTCAAGTAAAAATACTGTAATCCCCTATAACACGGTACTCTTATAACACGTTAATATTATGCTATAATATTATATTATAATATATTATATATGTGCATTCACGGTCGTATAAGTGCGTTGTACGAGAATACTCCTACAACGTGTTTTGCTATAATGAGAAATAAATCTACCGTGCTATAGTGGGGATTCTGTATGCATGTTTTGAAGTTTCATACTAAGTAAAACTTTTATATATAGCCTATAGCCTTCTTCGATAAACGGGTTATCTAAAACTGAAATATTTTTTTAAAATCGGACCTGTAGTTCCTGAGATTAGCGCGTTCAAGTAAACAAACAAAGTCTTCAGCTTTATATTTTAGTTTAGTAAAGGAGGGTTCTAGGATTTTTTTTTTTAAAAGCCTGAGTTAGGAATGATCACAGGGCCTAGCACGTACATTCTCGACAGTTTTTCTTACTTTTACGTCAAATTAAGGTTCGTGCTTCCATTTTGTACGACTTACATAGCCTTAACTTCGAGAATTCGATACGTGCGAGTTCAACTTAGCAACTAAGTCATGTAAAACTGAAGCATTAATGTTTCATTTGACGTTCGATTTCGAACGTAAAAATAAGTAAAACAATCGAGAATGCTAATCCCTTAGGACGATAAGTTATTCACGGTTAGGAACGTGTACTATACCATGCATCCAATCCTTGAACCCGTAGAATTAAAGTATTATTTCAAACCGTACGCTTGTCTGATGATTTGGTGCGGGTCGCAGGAAGCCGTTGGATACAAGCGGCGCAACACCGCCATTCGTGGAAATTGATGGAGTAGGCCTACGTTCAGCAGTGGACGCACCCAGGCTGAAAAGATGATATCGATGATGTTTCTAATTTATATGTGTATCTAAATACATAGATTTCTAGTTAACGTATTCAGGTTGAACCCCAGGCTGGATAAAGAAGTCTTCCAAGATGCCCATGTCTGTCCAGTGGTATTACAGCCCAGCTTGCTCCGGCAATTCTCTATATATCCTCTTCCCATCATGACAGCGGTGTCCCTATACTTATTTTATCATGAGGTCCTTTTAACGCACGAACACACACACACACACATACCTTTTCATAAGATTTCTTTTAATTTGACAAAGTCAACGCAATTATTTTTTCGGATGGAGCAACAAATTTACAGTTTTTGCATTTTCTCCTATATATACTATATATTTACTATTTATATTATACTTTAAGGTATAGCTTCTTGCTAAATTTCATAATTCTAGGTCAATGAGAAGTGCTATAGCCTATAAATTTTGATTTCCTCTTCGAATGTACTAAGCCGTAAACTTTAACACCAAATTATGATGGTTGGAAAAAAAAAATATGCATATGACGTACTTATGTGCTTGAAAAAATGAATATGATGTATATGTCTATAAATAAACGATTTTGACCTTGACTTTGAAGTCGTGTGCATAAATGTTCTTTAATAGCTGCTGTCAGGGGTGACAAGAACAACAGATCAAGGAGTTTAAACTGTGCACCTGACGGATTTCAACCCAGCTTCATACAGGTCGCCTTGCTCGATGGAAATGTCTTCCAGAACGGCGCGGTATTGTATGAATATAGAAATGAATTGACCAATAAAATCCTTTTAAATACTACATTCTAATGTTGCGCCCCCCACATTTGCGGATTTCGACAGACCCTTTAATACAATGAGGTGGTCCTCCTTATCACAATCTGTGTAGTGTCGAATAATAGAGAAAAATTAATTCTATATGACACAGACAAAAGTCGAAAGAAGTTCGGTCAATAGTTTATGTTAGTTCTTTTATTACAGCAACTACTTTATAAATTATGAACTATAAATATAAATTATTAATACAAACACGCCAAACGTACAGAAATGCCAAACGATTTTTTTACCATAAGATAGTGTCAAAGCGTATATGTCGACCATATGACATATTAATTGCAAATACTACAATATCCTATGGGATATTTTGTATTTAGATTTAAATAAGCATATAGTGCGCAAATTTAAAGATTTGTGGTAGACTTTTGTTCACCAGGCGATCTCTAAAAAGCAGAACGTAACCTAACACGAAATTTCAAAAACTGCGGGCCGTACAAAAATGAAATTTGGAAACGACTACCTCCTTTATATTTAGTAGACATCTGCTATGAATTTTTCGATCGGGCGTGTTTGCGCAAAGAAGTACTTATAAAAGCCTATATTATCATTAACTTCAACAAGTAAACATGAGGCATATAATATTAATCATTCTTTCTACTAAAAAACCCAACTTCAAATTTTCAGAACTGGACCCAATTGAAAGGGAACCTCTCAGGATATACCAACTTAAATAAAAAAAAAATCACCAAAATCGGCTTACCTAGTCGAAAGTTCTGAGGTAAAACAAAAAAAATTGGAAGTCCTCCTTTGAAGTCGGTTGAAAAAAATAACTAGATTGATCTGACTACCTCTCGGATCTTAGTATGCTCTGGTACCATTGAATTAAAGAGACTCCATCACCGTTTGATACAGTGTGTATAATTTATCTAATTTGTAAAAGCACACTCGTAAATGTAAAATAATAATATAATTTACGGAGCATGTTATAAAAATACAATTTCACCAAATAAGTTATACAGAATCCATTATTTGGGCTTCTTACCAGCATCAAGGGTTTTATGGAACCCCAAAACAGCCTTAAATAAGCCTGCGTACTAAGTGATTACTTAGTAAGCTTTTTGATATTTGATGGAAACATCTTATAGACATCGCTACTTACAGATTTATCTCACTCCCACATAAGAGTATGTTTGATTTGGTGTAAATTGGCAGCTATTGCTTCCTTTAAAAGAGGTGTTATTTCATATTATCCAATATTATATTTATTTTTATTCAAATAGAGACAAATACATTTAGAAAAAAATGACATTTTACATACATATATAATATTTTGCAAACTCATAGTGTATGACATTAAAATCAAATTTTTACTTAATAAAAAACCGGGAATAACACTGACTTTGTGCCACAAACGTTCTTATTTCGCCTTCAAGGTAAGGTTTTCACAGCCGTCAGTTACAGAAGTTAGTACTTAAGAATAATCATAACTACTAACTTCGATTTATTATACTTTAGTATATAAAGCTCAAGAGTTTGTTTGTTTGCTTGAACTTGACTGGTGCGATTTGAAAAATTCTACTAGTGTTTGAGTAGCCCATTTATCGAGAAAGACTATACATAATATGTATAGTACACATAATATATTGTATCATCACGCTATAACTATTGATCGAGAGTTTTTTCAGTAAAGTGTACCACAAAACTGCTTAGGTTATGGGATAGCGTTAGGGCTCGCTTCGCTTACCCTAATAAAAGCCAAATGTCACCTTACGTGAAACCTCGGAAACCGCGGCACGTACAATGATGAAATTTGGCAAGGAGATAGTTCATAGTTTGAAGACGTTCGCTAAGAAAGGATTTATCGATATTTTAAGATTAAAGATGTCTAAGGTCCGACGCAATTTTACAAGGTCAAAGTCGCGGGAAAGAGCCTGTAATATATGAGGAAACCTCATAAAAGTTAAAAAATACTAGCAGACAATAAAAATGTCAACGTATGTTTTTCTTAGAAGACCTGCATCAGTCAGGTATTGTGCAAACGGAACATGTCATTTCTTCGCCCGTAATTGGAATTTTATTTGCGGGATTTTTGGATAATACCGCGTGCCATTTGGATTCTTGTGCGGCTTTGGTATGTTTTATTGTGTTCCACCACAAATGTCTATATTGTCATGGTTATTTCTGGGCTTTATAGGTATTATTAGCAATATATTAGAATGGCTTAAAATTTTAAACCTGTTTTTGTCTATAGAGATATTCTTTCTTTTTTTTTTCTTTTTTTATATAGGTATAGGGATATCCTAGATGTATAAACATATGTCATTTCTTTATCGTATTTTGAATTTCGAATTTCTATTATGCCGGAGCCAGACATAGCTTCATTTGAATGATCATTACTGTTTTACTTTACACTTTATGTAACAATCTTTAGAGCGGCCAGTATCGTGGTTACCTTTAATCTACGAAATGTATTTTGCGCAGTCTGTAAAATTTCGTTTTTACATTTTTATGTTATGAGTTTATGAAAGTCAATGCTTTCATAATGTACTGATCCATTTCTAATTTTACTGCTAATATTTTTCTAGAAACATAAAAAGTGCTCTACAATTTTATTAGGATAAAAACACACAATAATTGTGCTGTTTATTTTATTCAATTTTCTTTTAAATTACTCCAAAGATCTAGACTCTAATCAGTTTAGTATTTAAGTCAAGGTTCCACGTTAAGGTAGGTAAAAGTTCACCCCTTAGAGATTTAAAAGAATTCAGTAGCACGAATACTTAAGAATACATGTATTAAAGTGTTGCAAAATCAAAGTAGCATTTATATTCATCGTAACCTAAAAATAAAAGAGCTTTTATAGCACTGGCCAATCTAGGTGTCTGGGGACATAGCTCGGACTGCGCATCTGTTAACGAAAATTGTCCGCTTCTTTTGGAATTATTTGCAAAATCTGATTTCCTTTGCAGAGCCGGGATTGCTATGATTATCCCTTTTACAGGGAGTTCTCCCAGTTATTATTTTAACGTGCTCGTTATATACAATCACAAAGGCGGACTTTTATTTACATTTACATGAAGGTATATAGATGAGGTAAAGGAATTTTTTTAATTTTCCGCGCATACCAAAGAAGTCTGCTGGAATAATTTATTTCAGACACGTTTTCTCTCTATCCAAAAACGTCGGCTCTGATTATGTTTGCAAGAGTAACGTGATTAAAAGAGACCTGATTTTTAATCGAATATTTTCTGGACACTCCACAAGTTATGGTAATTTATCGCTATCAATTTTTATGTACCTGAAATTTATTATTTTTACCATAATTTTAAAATTACTTCATATTTTATCGTCAAGCATGCATGGTTTTCTTTTATGTATTAAAAAATAATATAACAACTGCTTAGTTGTTCCCATTAATAAAGGCGTAATATCTCACATGGAGAGGCCTATATCTTCACTCATACAAAAGAAAATGTTTGCCCTCTTTTGATTTATTACAAGGGGAAGATAATAGGGCTGAATTATTAAATGATAAATTCTAAGCTACTTCATTTATGACGTCATGTGTAGAAAAAAATTGCCGCGAAACTTATTTTCTTAAAGCCGCCTGCAGAGGTGAAATAGGAAGGATATTTCAAAAATTTTGTTGCTGGTGGTCGGTTGATGGTTTTTATCAATTGAATCGCTTACATTACAAAACTGTATTAAGAAAATAAAGAAATAATAGTCACTTATGATTACTTACGTAACGTTAATAATGTTGTTGAGAAAACTACTATACTGCTAAACTATATTAACACTGTGCGCCGAAACGATCAATCATGCAAAAAACAGCTGAAATACTAACAGAACATACGTAAGTAGAAATATGTCTCCTCCTAAGTGATCGTATATCATTTTCTTTCGCCCATTTTTTAAGCTCACATCTAGTGTGCTTCCCATTTAGCGTATTGTGAAAAGAATAAAAATGACGTATGTGGTTTAATATCTGCACAATGCACATTTATCACTTTCAGAGGAAATTCGTGTGAGTGGCTCTGATTTCTAAATAACTGCCTCTTTTTTTTAAAGCCTACAGTGCTTTGTCAGTTGTAGGTACCGAAACTGTATTTCATAAGTTCTTTGTGGTATTGGATATCTAGGACAAGCTTCCGAAAAAAAATTCGTCTTTACTCGATGGCATTTCAAAACGTATTTCCACTAGACGATTAAGGAGGCCCTGACGACAGACCAAGAAACGGCGCATAGATGACATATATCTAACATCTAAGTCTATAACAGCTTTAAAAAGTCCATAATGTAAATTATCCCAGTGGAGACATGGGGGACCTCTTTCTAGCAAACTTTGCCATCGCAACGCCTGAAGGCATCAAAAGTTGGAATTACCAAAGTGCTAAAGTACCTAAAGGGAAATACACTTATCCATATTCTAACTTTTTTACAAGGACTTTGCATAAGCATCTTTAGCAGTAATTTATTTGATATTTTGATATATATTTAAATAAAGTTTTTTAAAATTGACGTCACTGTTTTCCCTGTAACTAACATCAGACTTTGGATCGGGTGTTGCTTCGAATTCAAGATTGAATCAAACGTCTATAAAATCAAGATTTTTTTATTTTAGGTGATCCCATATACTTATCATCCATCATTAAATGTGTAAATAGACAACGGTAATGTTATATTAATACTAATATAGAATATAAATTAATTTCTAACATACTTAAAGTTATGTATTTATTGTAAGCGTTAAAGGCATTTATATTGTACTAAAGCATTGTATATCTACAGGGAATGCAATTTCATTAGAGCGGATATGTATAAGATACAAGAGAGTGGACCGAAGACTTGGGAATAAATTCATTTCGATATTATAAACCTTAGAATTTGTCTGTACTGAAATTTGTTTGTCTTACAACTACATTAAATTGATTCACGTCTTTAACAAAAACAATTTCTTATTATCTATCTATATTCTTTTATCTTATGTTATTCTTTAAGTAGGTATTATCTTCAAAAAGGTTTTGATATATAAAATTCTGCAAGTTTACATTTTACTTGCCTTTAACATGTTTTCGATCGCTTTACACTTAACTGACAACAGTCTGGTTCTGACAGTTTAAACAACCCATTAAAGAATCTTGTTGCTCGGGTTACTTGTTTAAAATATTTATATACTCCTATTGATCTTATTACTTATAATTTGAATGTTAAAGTTGTCTAAAATTACGCAAGCAATTTCGAATATACAGACAAATAATTGGTTGAACGAAATATCCAATTCAGTTCATTTTGAATGACGGCAGAATTTTTTTTTATGTTACAAGGGGCAAACGAGCAGACAACATATCCGCACAACCAGGAGTTGATGCGTTGCCAGACTTTATTGACTAGTTTAGGCCACCGGGAAGTCTCACAAACCGAACGAAACGCGACAACAATAGTATCACTTGACGTGACTCCATTGTAGCCACTTCACGTCGATCTCATGTGAGAAAGAGGTATATAGTTGTTACGGACAGATGATACAGGAACGTTAAGGCGGCGTCTTCGATCGTGGAGGAAGTCGGATGGACTGAGCCTGGCTGGTACTAGTACGGAACATTTTTTTTAAATATTTATATATTAAAAAGGGGGCAAACGAGCAGCCGGTTTTCACTCAAGTGACTACCGACACCCATGGACAACTGCAACACCAGAGGGGCCGCAGATGAGTTGCTGGCCTTTGAGAAATGAGTATGCTCTTTTCTTGAAGGTCCCTAAGTCGTATCCATTCGTAAATAAGTAAAGCTGGTAGTAAACGCACAAACAACCTCTTCAGCTTTATATATTTGTGTATAGAGTATAGAAGATAGGGTATACGACAATTTTAAATAACTTATCCATAGAAAAAGTATGTAATACATATAATAATATATATTTGGAAAATGATCAAATAAGAAGAGAGGAGGAACACTGGCAGAGAAGATATACATTTATGACCACATTAAAGGCATCTCTCAAACCTAAATCTGTGCCCAGGTTCCAAGTTCCAGGAACTGTTTGAGTTCCTTCCCCTACAATGCAATGGACTCATCACCCTATCTAATTGATTATTAATTATTCTCTTTGTTACACAACAAAAAAAAAAATTAATAATCAATTACACAAAATTACATGTAGGGTTATTCTAACTAGACAGGGAAAGTAACACTGGTAGTGAAGATAAGGGAATAGCTCATCATTATATGCTTATACTGGAGCCAGACACAGCTTCTTTTGAATGATCATCTCAATGATCATGTAATGCGGCCGGGGACTTTATGTAGCTGCGCAAAGTTTTTTTAGTACTTTGCAGTCTTCAAGGACAAAAGTGTACAAACACTTTGAGCTATGTCTGGCTCCGGCATTATATTAAAGGGATCTCTTAAACTTGTTATAACTGAATTACAGGTCATAAGTACTTGGGTTCCTATATTAGGAATGATTGTGATGGCTTCGATACCACCGTCATCTAAACTATACTAAACAATTTCTCTCTTTGCACTCCGGTGCCTGCTGCCTGCTCGTCTGCCCCCTTGTAACATAAAAAAAAATGAATACGCATAAATGGAATAGGGTGGCATTTTGAGCATCACAAATATCATCAATATTTTTGATTTTCCGTTCTTATCAGCTGTTTGTATAGCTTTAGTTTTTTAATTATATCCATCGCTCTCACTTTTTCTGCATTTAAATTAGTCATGTGACCCTATTTTTAACTGAAACCCAACTTGTTAACACATAAGACTATTTTAATTGTAAAGTGAAAATTGAAAATGAGGAGGTCTAATATATAATAAATCCTGATCAGTGGTCGGCATTTGAGTCGATCCCTGGGTTAAGCAACTCTTGCTGTGACCGGGTGCATTCCCGTATCCCCCACGATCTCTAGAATCTCATAAGCAATATAGAAATTGGTGTCGTATTCGGATATAATCAATGAAACTCTGTACAAAGTTGTACGTCGATTTTTCACTAATAGAAACCCACACACAAACTTTCACCCTACCGAATCGTCTATTTTTCCAAAAAAAAAGTTTGAAGTTTCTTTGTAATTTTAAGGAGTTCTGACCGGAAATTTTAGCCTTTTATAATTATTATAAATTTCAATAAAAGTTCTTCTTCTTCTTCGCGGGCTGTTTTTCCGCACTTAGTCACTTTATGGTGACCATTGTGCGTGAGGGGCTGGTGGATGTTCAATCCATCCAGCCCAGCTCCTGCCAGAAGTTAAGAATTAAGAATGGAATGATGTGCATTGACTATACAATAGCGTAGAAAACTAATGCTGTCTATGAATTGTTCTGATATATGATTCTTTTTAATGAGTCGCGTTTACAGTAATCTTAGAAGAAGTAATTATCCTAAGCTATTTATAATTTCGCGAAAAAAACAGTTAATTATAAAAGTATATCCTAAATGTAGAAAGAATCGATAGCTGTATGTTTAGAAAGAGTATACTAACATTAGTGGAGAGCTAGATTTAACCCCCAAATCAGCTTGTATACATCACTACTCTTTACTCTAAAGTTATGTTTAACGGTCATTCACACGATAGTTAACTTAGATGTTCATATATTCTATTTGAACGCTTATCTATCAAGTGAATAAAGAGTAGTGAAAATAATAAATAATAATAGAAATAGAGTAGCATACTAAAGAGAGGAGAGATAGAAATGTTTTAATTTAGATTTAAAAGTATAAAGAGATGGGTTATCTTTAACAGTTGAATCAGGGTTGAATTTCCACAATCGAGAAGCAGTAACAGTGAAGGAGTTTCCAAAAAAAATGTAGTGTTATAATGCAGCACTTCTGGGTGCTTTAGCCCTCATTCACGCGAGAGCTTTTTTAACGTGCGTTGAAAAAGCGCTCAAATAGAACACATGGACTCCCAAGTTTTTGTTCACACGACAATGCTTTTATAACGCGACGCTTTTCTATCGAGCAATGTTCTATTTTCGTTTTAACTCGTGTTTAATTACAACCTAGATCTCTTTGTCCAATTATTGATGGAATTTTGTTTAGAATTCTAGACGCGTAAATGTATGTCACCTAACATGAAATAGATTTTTTTATTATTTATTCTTTTATCAGCAGGTACATGAAAACATGCTAAATCTTGCATAAAATTCTAAATTACCAAAACTCTGGTCGATCCTATGGTTGCTAAGAACGAACTTGCACCTTTAGCAATCCAATGTGAAAAATAATATACAGCAGAGTTAATATAAATAAAATATATAAATCAAAGCGAAAGACCACCTAACACGAAATCTCGAAAATAGCGGGACCTACAATCATAAAATTTGGCAATGATGTCAGTTATCAACACAAAAGTAAGTTAAAAGGATAACCTTAACAACATAGAATGGAACGTTCAAATATTAGGTATATTATTCATCCGTACACACATCAAATCCTAAAGTATACATAAAGCTATGGTACGGGCGTAACTAGTATGCACTGTAGGCACGGGTATGAACACACTCGAATCGTCTAAAAGCTCAATTGGCGAGCGATATTTTATTTGTGTTTGTGTTAAAATGTAATGGTTATGTAAGAATGATTCAAATTACATTTCTTTTCATCGGTAAATTATATTTAATTGATAATTTACCGTTTTTTTTTTTTTTTTTGCAAAATTTTTATGGTCTCAAAGAGGGTTGCCAGAGGCTTGGGGTGGGTTACCCGTTCGTCCGTCTGTCTGCTCGTAATGTAGTAGAACATGCTAAAAACTCATTAGGAAAATTATTTTGAACGAAATCTGACAACAATTTTCGAAGTTATTTAACAAACACGTTTACAGCGTATCAGATACGGAACCCTTCCTATATAACCGTGTCATGACACGCTCTTGGCCATTGTTTAAACCTTAGCGGGAAATGTCAATGAATTATAGGAATTCAGACTTAGGGAGTTAATAAACCCCATGATTATAAACATCACATAACTCTTTAGACCTATATGGATATATATATATATATATATATATATATATACTAGCTGTGCCCGCGACATTGGAGAGACCGAGTGAGATCAGAGGACAAAGAGAGGTTCTTAGGTGTGCTTTCCAGTGGCTCACATAGCCTATCTTAGCTTTAAACGATATTGTAATACCGGAGCCAGACATAGCTCAAAGTTTTTGTACATTTTTGACCTTAATGTCTACAAAGTTCTATAAAACTTTGTGCACTTACACAAAATCCAAGGCCACACTAAATGATTATTGAAATGATCAAACAAACGAAGCTAAGTCTGGCTCCGACATAAGAAAAAATTGAAGTTATAGACATAATAAAATTGATCTTTGCGAGAGTGTATTGGTTTCCAATAGTCGGTGAACATCTTCAAGTTAATACAAGAAATTATGATATTTAAGGATGTTTAATAATAATTTCATATCCTATATTTACTTAATGGTTTTAAAATATTGATACGTCGTTAGTTACCTTGTCTACATTTAGATAACGCAAACATCTTAGTAAAAATCCGTTGGCTTGTTTTTTTACAAAACCTAAAATATTGATTAATACATTATTTCACTTGTTTATTTGTTATTATTAGATAAAACAAATCAGTACTTGAATTTGACTAATAAGCTCGCAAAGAATCGTTTAGAGGCAGTAGAAGTGGGTATACCTTCAAAATCCATCTACAACTTAGTAAAAGACCTTGGTCTATCAAAAACTATAATAAGGAAAGCTACCTATAGCCATAATAGTAGAGTCACGCCGAATTTGACTAGCCATAGCACGGAACACTGACAGTGAAGGCGAGCTTACGTGTGCACATTAAAAAGATCTCTCAGGATCATAAGAACCAGGAACCATAAGGTTCCTTCCACGGCAATGCGTTAACCCGGCACTAGCATTTTAAATCCATGGAATGCTAAGAGATGTGTCTCACCTAGGTACTTTAAAATGACGCAAGCATGGAATCTTCGTAGAAAGCCGTCAAAGGATTTATCTATGTACGACATCACGCTCGCTGCCGGTATGTGGAAGCATTATTTCATTTTCCCATAATTAGGCTGGTAGTATGAAGCAACACGCGAATTCATTAGCGTACCACTGTATAGAGGGACGTCGCAGGGGCGCGAGACAGACGATGCAATCGACAATGTATGGACAGCAAAAAAGCTACAAATTTTAGTACTAATTTAAATAAACAAATTACTAATTTGTACATATTTGCTATTCCGGAAATAGGGTACCTTCATATAGAGAAAATATGTTATAGACAAAAACAATACAGCAAAATTATATATATGAAAATAAAGAAAATATTGAAATAAAAATCAGGTAACTTTAAAAGACTATAGCTCAACGGTAGAAGTATCGTCTGAAAGGTTCAAACCCACTGATTTATTGTCATGGCCATTTCCAACACAACGAATTCAAAGGCGAGCATTATCTGTAACAGAATAGATTGAACATTCCTGACTCCGATGACATTAATTAAAGATATGCTAAAAATGCGACTGAAAAACTTTACTATGTAGTTTGGCTGGTTTTAAAAATATGTTCCAATGCTTTTGCTAACCATCCGAATATGTAGCAAAAAGGCAGGCAAGTTTCGATGCTATCAAACGCACACGTAACTAAGTTTCATGATTAATTAAAAACAATAATAAAAATAATTAGCTGTCAACGTGTAGGAATCCCGCCATGTCGCCGATCATTTCATAATAACCGCAGATATCTAGAAAGCGTTTTATATGCACGAGCTTAAAGAAATGCCTTGTGGAATACCATCACCGTTTTGCAGTTCTAGAAACGATTCGTGCTTATCACTTTCATTCCCACAAAGCTTAAAATTGAATAGCACAACGGCAAGTGTCATTGTTAATTCTATTAAGTTTTAAAGATAGGGCAAGCAGGTGTTGCCAGCCCTTTATAAAGGACATTATCAAATTAATTGGTACGTAATTACTCACATCCAACAATTTCCAGGGTAATTGATAACTTTAAAGGCTTAATTAACTAATACAAGTGTATATATACGTGAGTCTGGCCTATTTTTCTATAAAATTATCAATTCAATGAGCTGGGAAATGCAGCTGACGTAGACACGTCATGTTGTATAATATGGTGACAAATTCTACTTGTACTCGTGCAAGGAACTGTGGGTAAAAAAAGAGACAGGTGATAACTTTTTGGCGTAGTTCAAAGCAATATATTAGACGAAAGCTGTCACTTATTTTATTGTTGTTCCTAAAAAGTTATCGTAGTCGATTTCTTTAAATTATTAGCCAGCAAGTAATACAGTCCACCTGCTTTTAGGCTATTAGGATGCGTAGTATATGAACCCTCGCAAATACCACGGCTTTTAACTCGCGCATTGCTGAACATTAACTCCCCACAGAACTCCGACACAATTACCAACCCAACACCACGCCAATATTTGCCTGGGTTTTGTGTAGTAAATGTACTTATCCTATTGGACAACATCTATTCTCTAGGTCTAATGAGAAGGTTCCCAACGTACCTAGCAAGTGGATTACTAATGCAGCGGAATTTTAATTCTATACAAATGAAATGTGATGTCTGAAGGAAGAGTATATAAGTTGAATATTCTTTAGTTAGTTATATCCCGGCGCTCTGTAAAAATGGCTATTAATTTTATAAAACCACACAGTTTGTTCAATTACCAATGCGGTTAGCTATCCTTAATTCAAATAAATAGCCATTTCGGAAGTAACACGTGGCGAGGAAACTACATGCGGACAGCAAGATTACTGATCAAATTGTCTCTAACCGCAGCGTTGCGTGATTCACGTGTATGCGGTTTTGAGTCTCAAGATGAAGTAGGCTTTTTATTAGTAAATTATTTCTTGCGGATAAAACTGTATCCTTTAAAAACAAACTATCATTTGAGGTCCTACAGATTAAGCACCAGTTACTACACCAATATAAAGTCTATCGTCCGATTTAACGATAAGTTTATGACAACAGGCGTTTCATGCTCAGCCGCAGTTAGTGGCTCACTTGACCCCGGTCATAACAATTAATTAAAATACAATGTAGCTCCAGCCATCGTACACGAACCACTGTCAAAATGTCAAGATGGCGAAACATATTGGACCCTAAACGGGGTAAAACCACACCGGCTCGGAAAATGCAAATAGTTTACTATATTTTATAGTCAACCTTAATTCACATGGAAACCCACTAGAATAAACATTCTAGATTCTTCCATATCAAAGGATTAATATCTTAAAGCAAGACGATATCCAGTTTCAGTAAAATAAACAATACTTTCAATATTATATGACAGTAATACGGTATAGCTTAAGACTAGCTGTACCCCACGGCTTCGTCCGCGTATGCTACTCTTATCACTTAGAGGTTTAGAAACAGTTTTTGAATCAGGATTAATATTATGTTTATGAAAATGCATTATTTTAGAACAAGTTTCATTAGAATAAAAAAGATTTTATACTGAGCCAACCTTAAAAGATAGACATATGCTGTCGCGGACTTTTATTTAGAACTTTTAAAGGGGAAAAATTTTGTCATACATAATTTTTGCGAAACTTTAACCATTTACGTAGCGCACGCAGCGGAAGCTCTCGAATGGGAAAAAGAACCCCCGACTTTGAAACATTTTTCATTGGTGCTCCGCTCCTATTGGACTTAGTGTGATGATATATAGCCTATAGCCTTCCTCGATAAATGACCTATCTAGCGCTGAAAGAATTTTTCAAATCGGATCTGTACTTCCTGAAATTAGTGCGTTCAAACAAACAAACAAACTCTTCAGCTTTTTATATTAGTATAGACTGCAATAAATGTGACAATGTTCCTATTCCAAAATGGTTAAAAATATATAAGGAAGTAGGATAAACCTATTGTAATATAACTAAAGGCTAAAAATGGTTATGTGAAAATTGTGTTCAAAGTATGGTGCTACATTATTTCAAATAGGTTATGAATTAAACCGTGTCGTTAAGTATTTAAGACCGCTCTACACGTCTTTAAGATCTCTAGTAATTATAATTTGTTAGACCAAGAATTTGAAATCATAGTAGAAGTTTTTTCTACTGTAGTAAAGAAATATTGTTGGAAAACTTTCTGGAAATTTACCCTGTTAAGGGGTGAGATAAAAAATGGAATTTTCCACAGGCTGCATCATTTCCAAAGTTATAATCTTGGAAGATGATTTGAATTCTTTTATATTCAAAGTGATGGAGCAATTGCAAGTATGATCGTTTAAACTTATGTTAGCTGTCTATTAGTTGTGATATTATTATCATTTTTTTTTTACCGACATTGCTTTTAAAAGTGTTCCAGTTATTAATATGGTGTAAGTATTTATGTTGTATAATAATGTTCTTGAAATATTATCTGAAGATTTCTTTTGTCTAATAATGATTTAAGAAATCAATATCCATTGTTAACCCTTAAACTATAATGTAATTCGAGTGTTATTTATGTTGATATTTTCCTCTCCGTAAAAGTAATACTTACATTTTCTACTATTGCCAAACTATGTATTTGAGTGGGTCATTTAGGGTGAATGAATTTGTCAAAAATATAAGTGGCCCGGTCGCAGCCAGAGCAACTTAACTTAACGATCGACTCAAATGCCGACCACTGATTAGGCCACGACCTCCTCAAAGTAACCTATAATTAAAATATATAATTTGCTACTATAATGCAGTTTCTATGGAATTATAAGCGGAAGAAGCCGTAAATGACAAAACGTTTTTTTTTTTGCGATTTCCCAAAAATCTGCTTTTTTGAGGTAGATCAACTTATGTTTAAACGTGCGATATGTTGCAGGAAACAAGCTTAATCAGCCGTTCAATCAACAGCCTAGCCTCTTTAATAAATGGCATCGCTCACTTCCTAAATTATATTCAGCCATTTGATTAAAATTGCCTCCTGTCCTGTCCCAAAAATCAGGGCGATTACGTGTCCATAATAAAGCAGGTTAGAACCGGTTTACTTATCTAAGGATATTTATATAATCCGCCCACACATACACATATACCTATTATATATATCCTATCACGACGAAATCTCAAAGACCAAATTTATCAAGGAGATAGTTTCATATGTATCCGCTAAGAAAGGATTTAAGATATGGTTAAATTAAAGAGGGCTAAGGTCTCCTGCAAATTTTATTTTACGCGGAGAAAATTATTGAGGAGGTCGTATACTTATTGAGGAGGTCGTGGCCTAATCAGTAATCGACATTTGAGTCGATCGCTAAGTTAAGTTGCTCTGGCTGCGACCGGGTGATAGATGGGTGACCCATTCTAGCACTACAAAAGTATCGTGCTCTACCATTTCAAGCGGGATATTTATTTTGATATTTGATATTTTTTAAACGACTTCAAAAAAAACACCAAGCAACGGCACGGCAAAAATAATTGATACTTATAAACGATTCGCTAGACACCTACTGACATGTGCCATCGGTGTTAAAGACATTGCACAAGTAACAATTTTTTTTAAATAGTTCCTTGGTTTTTTTCAAGGTGCTTTTAATTTGATTTCAAAACAATTATTAGTGTTTTGTTCTTACAAATTCCCTAATTCATAAGCATTTCTTATACTAAGGTGTTGTTGTTTGGATATTACTGATTTTTAGCCCATGGATCAATAATATTCAGCCAAACTAGTGTTGTCAATGTTTTATTGCTAGTTTAGTTCTTTAGGAACTAAACTAGCTCTTAATAAAATAACAATATTACTAATTATAATAGTTTTACTATAACTAGTCAATTAGAGGTCGCCGGCTTTTTTTCGGTCAGAAATCTTTAGGTTTGCGTAACCTTCGCGTAGATATAGCTGGCTGGTCGAAATATGCTTACAAAGTTCTATTCACAGAAATATAACATTTGACATTTAATATAACATACTGTTGTCATGATTACACTTTGACATCAACCAATTCATGGGTGTGTAGATGATGTAAGTAAGATTTAGCCAGCGCAAGCAACTTTAGCAGACAAAAATACGTTTTTTACGAATGGCGTCGGGGACGGGGACGTTAAGATAACCGATTGCCATCTGACGTCATCCTCGGAACCCCCACGATCTCTACAACCTCACGACTAATATCACAAGGTGATATTAATCGGGTCCTACTTTTTTACGTGCCTTCCGAAAAACGGAGGAGTTCTGATATGACATATATACCAGCGTTAGAATGGGTCACCTATTTATCATCCGGTCACCACAAGATCAACTTAACCTAGCGATTGACTCAAATGCCGATCACTGATTCGGCATCAGTAGCCGGCACGCCACTGATGCCGCAGTATATAATGACATATATTATACATATACCGTATATAACGGCATATGTATGGCTGGCCCGTTGGCGCAGTGGGCAGTGACCCTGCCTTCTGCTATTTGTAAAATAATAGAGCTTCCATTAGCCTGTATACATGACCTTTCTTTTTAGTAACAATAACAAAAAAGAATCCCTTAGATGCATGACATTAGGAATTAAGTGCTTTTAACCCTTTGTAGGAATTTTTTAAATAGTATAACTCAGACAATATAAATGATTTATATACTGTAATAAAACTTAACTGAAATTCACCAGAGTGACTCTAATACCTTGTCATACTTAGTAGAACAGCTGAATTTACTTGAGTCGTGTCAGATAAATTACGGTATTCATATCGCCTATACTCAGAAACATTGTATTTGTTTACAGAATAGTTAACCGCAAACATGACTAAAATTACTAAAAGATTTCAATGTTCAACTTATTCCGAGTGAAATTATTTAATGAAACGTCATGTCGAGGGTTCGGGAATATAATGTTTTATGGCTGTTTGTTTCGAATTAGTTTTGATACTTGAGCAAAGATGGCGTAAGAAGAATAAAATATAAACTAGTACAATATTTAAAAAAAATTGTTAATAAACAATGTAGATAAATAATGTTTTAACGATGATATTTTCATTGAATTCATTATTTTTTCCGATAAACTTCTTTGGAATATAGGAACGATCAAGTTAGAAGAAACCTTGCATCATACTTAATGTTAAAGATGGCCCAGTACGCGGCCTCTAATTAATTTTTTGCGCAAAGGGATGTTATAGGAATTGTTTTGATTTATACATATATATGAATGAAATGTTTCATAGTTTGTTATTAGAATACCTCCCTCTAGTTATTAACTTATTTCAGTTATCAAATATTCTATTTTATTATCACCTTTATAAAAAAATGTTGATATTGTAAAACATTATTATATATTTATTTACTCACAAATAATTACTGAATTGTAAACAGATTCAACTTCAAGATCAGTTAATTTAGGTTCAGCCATGTCAATATCAAAGATTCTCATACGATTTTTAATACCAAGTACTAATTCTACACTTCTACTCCACTTCTTTCAATCTCTTCAATCTCTCAAACGCATACTTAATTTCGATTGATTTATTGTACTCTTAAAATCTGAATCAATTATTTTTGTCCCATTTACAACAAGCGTATAACATGATATACAAACAAACCAGTCGAGTCCGATTTTATTAACAACAGTAGATTATTGCACCGAGCGGAAAGTGAGCCGTTACTGCACGAGGGCCATGTTGGTAGAAATAACGAGTACATTAATTACTCAGTTAAGTAAAGTGCGTAATCTACTTGTCTTCCAACTACATCACTGTCTATTTCGATTTGTTAAACTTTTCTTGCTAATTATGTTGTATCAAAGTTTTACCGCGGCATAAAATGCCTGCCATTTGTTTTTTGTTTTTATTCATTCGGTCGATTTTTATTTTCAGCCAGCATCTTTTTGACCCAATGCATACATTTTATACGAAAGTTAATGAGATACATTAGACCTCTGTAGTAAGTTTGTATGACTGTTAATATAAAAAATATATATGAGAAATATATACGTATATAAATAATAAGTATCACTAAACCTGTGTGACCTTTGGAATTTATTTATAATCAAATTTAAATATGGTAAATAACAACGATTAGGAGACCTAACACCGTCTTAACACCGAACAAGATAGCGTTATCGGAACTAATTTACGCGCTATCTTTATTCAAATAGGTCCCATTTCCATAAGAAGACCAGCCGTCCGACAAACACGGCTATAGGGTACTCTGATAAACTTTTCCTGACCTAATTACACTGAACACAGCGTCGCCACTCCGTCACCACGCCGACACTGTGTTTCTAAAGTGAATACTTTTTAGGCACATTGAGAAATTTTTGAGATGGGAAAAATCCATCAATTCCCGTTATCGTCACCGAACGCTTTCCATGAGCCATATGTATACTTTTATGTGTGTGCTTTTTGAGTGCACAAACATTTTGGAATTCGCGTCATCGTCGCCGAACGCTTGACTTTGACTTTGTCATCACCGTTACCGACATTTCTGACGATTCGTTAACACTTCTGTTGGCTTTGTAAGAACCTTCGAGATGTTTGCAATTTACACAAAAACAAAATTTACATATGATGCTATTTTGATAACGATCGAAGATACTTCGCAAACAAATGCCTTTAAAATACGGTCTGAAGATGTCTTTTTATAACGCTAGTATTACATCAGACCAAATACACTTCACCTAGTTATAAATTTCCTAAAGTTGTATGTGGCTTCCACTTTCTCCCATTGCCACTCTTATAACTAGATAGACCCATTGAGAAGGACATCCTCCTCATCGTCTTCAATATAATAACTGGCCAAGAGCAAATTGATTATGTGTAATATGAATAGCGCTTCAATTAACAATATTTAAGTGTAAGAACATTATAGAGACATTCATTCTCATGTTTATATTCGTATTCAGCCAGTTTATTCATACAGCTATCATTCATAGAATCTATTGTTCAGTGGGGTCAAAACAGTTCTGTTTTTGAACAGTCATTTTTTATTATTACAGAATCAGACTTATTACGAATTCATCATGTGTTGTTCACAAACTATTAGTCAAATGTGACCCATTGTTTGAAGCTAATGCCGTCATTGGTTGCGATTTGCTACGTGGTTTCTAATCCTTAAGGTTCTTTATTAAATCTACTACTAGAACCACGAAGTTGAAACTCAACAACCGAACCAATAATGTTGGTTATCCTAACTTGTGCCGGTACGGAACCCCTGTTGTGAAATACAAATTTACATTTAGCCGGTTTTATCTGCAATTTGCTATGATAATATATTCATATGATGATCCCAAATGGCTTCATAGGTGTTGGTTTTATGTATGCACTCAACGATGCGACGTAGCGGTTTTTGGTGTTGTGAGCAAAATCGTAAAACAATAAATAACAAGAACTAGAAAAAAATGCCGTAGCAGTTTCTTAATTAAGTATTGCATCACACCAAAGTCTCAACAAGAATTAAATTGCTAGAACTTTACTGCTTTTTCCTTGTTAGAGTTTTTCAAATGTCAAAATTTAAATTATTTGTCATTTATTCACATACTACATAAAATAAAAGAAACTGTTGTTTTCTTGATAATATTTCTTGATTCCTCCCCCTTGGTGTGACGTCTATAATCATGTGAAGTAAACGTGTAAAATTAGTGTGACGTAATATATGTATGATCTCTTATTAAATAGACATAAAAAAGAGCAACAAATGTGTTTCTTATTGTCATTATTATTCGATTGTTTGAATCTATACTTACAGGTCTCCTGGTCAGACTTTGCCAGGTGAAGTGAAGCTCTCCGATGGTGGCCGGCACCGGCATCACGAAGTTTAATGCGTAGAAGTTGATCTGACCATCTCGCACGTAAAACAACTCTGCTGTTAGTCCTGTCAACAGAAAACATATTCATTGTACTATATGACAAGCGATCGTCGATTGCTATTTTACATTACAGAGAGCCTATCACGAAAATTGTCGATACTTTTACTTACTTTTATGTACGAAACGAAACGTCAACGTTCGTGCTTCCATTTTACACAACTTACATGGCCGTAGCGTCGAGGATTCGATACGTGGGAGTTCTGATTTCTTTCGTGCAAGCAATATTTAGCAACTAAGTTGTGTAAAACAGTAAGTAGCATTAATGTGATATTTCGTTTCGAACGTAAAAGTAAGTAAAGCTATCGAGAATGTTCGTACTAAACCCGGTAGGTAAATAAATAAACACGTGTTTCTTATCACTTTATATTTAAAATCAACAGAGAATGGACCACTTGATTTATGATATCCATAAGTTCTCTTTATAAGTACTCCCTATTTTTTTATCTACAAACATGTTTCGATATATATTATTTAAACGTAAAAAAAGCAGGAAATATTCCGAATTGGCAATGCAATTCTGGACATATGAGCTTTGTTCCCAGGATTTGATGTATGCAATGCAATGTAATGTGAAACCGCATATACACGAACAACCGGCATTAAACCAATACGCACATCAATAACACAAAATATTGGACAAAAAGATCGGATCGCACGCGTTCTATGGCGGTGAGATCAAAGCACAAAGAGACCGACTGCCGCCACCTGTCTACAAATCATGGGAACCGAAAAACTGCTTTAATTCATGTCTGAGTAATCGAATCATCTGCGGTCGGCTCCTGAACAAAACAGGATTTATCTAAAATACATCCAAATATTTACATAGCTTAGTCGTTAAGCATTTTGAACCGACTTTCGAAAACAGACGATTCGTTTACAAGTGTTTTTTTGTTGCATATTTTTTTTAAAACCTTAAAAAAAAAACACGAATCTAAAGGGAATCTTTTGAGTAAGTAAAGACATGAAAAGCAATTTTAAACAATAACGATATATACAAAAATAAGTTTAAAGTATCCGCCGTGACCATTTTTTTATACTTTAAGTAGCAGTTATTTTTAAAGAAACTCACTTGCGCAGACAAAAATTAAAGAGACTAAATATTATCTTTAAAATATTTATTACATGTGTAATTCTGTTTATTTCCATTTGCAAATCAGATTGTCCGGTAAAGATCGCTAGTTAGCGTTAAAGCCGCCCGATTCTACTGTTCTCCACTGTATGACTTTACTGTATAATAACTCTTGTGTATACAATGAAGATTATTATATCTATCTCTCCATAATTAAATATCGGCTATATGAAGACAATACTACTAATTACATTCAAATTCCCCGAAGCAACAATAACCATCGCAAAAGTACTATCATTCATAAGCTAACATCGATATCTTAAGGTCGTCTACTAAGAAAACGTTTTCTTTTTTCATAAAACTGTCACCAAGCTTATTGCTACTTGTTTCAAACATAAAACTTCTCAACCAACCACCAAAAGCGCGCCAACACAAGTCAACTGTCATCTTGACAAGCTCCATAGACATAGATCTTACGCTAATTTTATAGAAGAAGTTTAACATCAAACATTAATACTTTTTATAAATAAGATTTATATGATAAAAACAATTAATTTGACTGAAAATTATTAAACCTAACAGTATCTAGATCAGTCTAGATACGTACTCGTATGTGCTTGATGGTACTCGTAATCCATACGAGTACCATCAAGCAAACGCCTTATATCTTCTTTCACCTAGTGTTATCCCGGTCTAGTACCAACGCTCGCTTAAATTGCAAAGAATGTGGCTGTGGAGTGAGTTAAGATGACCGAATGCCGTTGCAAGGTGGTCCTCTGCCTAGGATTTCCAAAATTTTTGAATTAGAAACTTGAAATTTTCCATGTTGATAGAACATGCTATGAACTCATTACAAAAAATATTTTGAACGGAATCGGACAACAACGATTAAAGTTATGTAACTAATACGTTTATAACATATCAGAAAAGGAACCCAAAAGGGTTCCGTATCTTATATAAAATATACATAGTAATATAAGCTACAAAAATAATAATTATAAGAAACTTCTTTTCTTGATTATGAGATGTAAAGGGGTTTCGCAACTGTGACAACCTGTGACAAGGACGAGGGAAAAATTAATGTAACGTAATTTACGTGAAGTAGGCACCTACCACATAATGTTTATCGGACGCGCCGGCCCAATTCGGCTACAAGCGTGGCGCTACCTCTAATTACTATTAATATCACAAAGTGACATTAATCCATCTGTTTACCATCTTTTGATTTTTAAGCCAATTTGCACCATTCAGGCTGCCTTAATAATGTTTTAGGCTGTATCGCTAATAAAGCACGCGATCGAGCTGGATTGCTGCGGTCGTCTGCCGGAAGCATTGTTGGCTTACAGCGAGAGTCTGCGTTATTTGGTAAGTTGAGATGAACTTCTTAGAATTTCATGGATTCACCGTGCGGGTGCCGGGCCTCCTTCCCATACCGACTAAAATTATGTTAGCACACTCTCTTCTCCTGTCTATTCTCGACTATGCTGACACTACACTGTTTATAAAACAGACTTGGCGGCGAACGGTCATTGATGAAGACCTGGAGAGAAATAAATAGGGAGGCTGAACATCGAACGACATGGAGATGCACTATGGACGCCCTATGCCCCTTCTAGGATCTACATGTGATTGAATTTGAAAATTTAGTTTTTATTATATTACTTACGTTTTGTATTTCTTGATAACCTTGTTGTTTACCAGAAATAGCTGAATTAGAGGTATTAGAGGTATTACATTGTCTGAATTAGAGGTAGCGCCATGCTTTTAGCCGAGTTGGCCCGGCGCGTCCAGGTACCAGTACCTCTTTCTCACATGAGATCGGCGTGAAGTGGCGGCAATGCTGTCACGTCTAGTGTTACCCACTCCTGACTCAAGCTTTACGCTTAGTAGGTAATATAAATATTAGACACTAGTTGTAACCCGCGACTTCGTCCGCGAAAAATTTTAGCGTGATGTCTATAGCCTAGAGTCATCCTCAATAAATGGGCTATCTAACACTGAAACAATTTTTCTAATCGGACCAGTAGTTCCTGAGATTAGGGTGTTAAAGCATACAAACAGACAATAAACTCTTCAGCTAGTACCAATAGATAACAAAAGTACTATTAGTACTCGTACTCTCTTCTTCTTCCTTCTAGCCTTATGGGAACCACTGCCCTAGGCATCCGATTGCAACTGAACTCCACCGAGGAGTTCAGAACAGTCTCAGCCCATTTCCGCGCACGTAAGCACACCGTCCACTATAAATATACGTTCATAACGACTATGGTTAGACACAATCTCATAGTAAAGTGTACGCATGTGTGTGTAAATCGTTTAGCATTCGTGTGCGTGAGGTTTTGTTTTGATAATTTAAAGTAGTATTAGTAAAGCATATTTAATAAAAATATTAGTATTCGCACACTCTCTTCTATATAAACTATAATGGTGCCAAATTTTATAGCGTCCGTCCGCACAATTTGCGTAAAATGTTTTCGAAAATTTTCGCTTCATGCATTAGTATTTTTTTATTTTTATATATATATTAGAGGATATATTTAATTAGAGGTAGCCCCGTGCTTGTAGCCGAATTGGTCCGGCGCGATGTGGCGAAATAAAAGGGAAACTATCCTTTGTTAGGAACTATTGGGGTTTGAAAGAAAAACATGATAATATTTGAAAAAAACTGTTACTTAGACAATAAGATGTATATGTAATAATGTGGTGCATTTATATTTTCCTAGATAAATGTATGCCACATAATGCAAAGATTAACGGGTCTGATCTCTCTCGCTTAGTCAAAATCGAGCGATTTTGTGAACTAAAAATCACTCTATTCACAACGTATATAACTAAGATTAAGATGAAGGTAGTGTTTTAGCACTTTTGATACTTGAGAAGGATGTTTATTTGATTTAGTGTAAGAAAAAACTGATTTACAAAGTATTTTCTTAGTCTGTGTGTGTGGTAACACCCCAAAGTCCCTTGTTGTTGAATGTCGTAATGTGATATGGAAAAATATATTACCTAGAATTAACTTTAGTCCTTCAAAATAAAATAAAATCCTGTGTGGCTTTTCACTCTTCGCTAAATAAGGCGTGTGTGTACATGCTATATGCTTGTAGCTAAAAAGAATAAATAAAAAAAAACAATATCTATGGTCATACCATTTTTCGACTATACTTTAATACATGAATACTTTTATAATGTCTAATATTCTCGCCACCTGTCCAACTAATAATACATAATACGTGAATACATAGGACTATATGACATGCGAACGTCTATTCCTAAGGTAGACATAATGCCTGTATTATATGTAACAGACGCCTAAAGCTGAAGAGTTTGTTTGCTTGAATGCATTATCTCAGGAACTACTGGTCCAATTTGAAAAATTCCTTCAGTTTTAGAAAGCCCATTTATCGAGGAAGACTATAGGCTGTATATCATCATGCTAAAATTGCATCTATTTTTTTCTTTACCTAATTTTACTTGGACGACGTCGCGGGCACAGCTAAACATATAGAAATATTCAATATGACACATAACAGTAACAAAAATGACGGCGTGCCGCGTGACGTCGGTCTCATGAAACAGGCAACAAACACGAGCTTTTTATAGCGAAAGCTCTGTTGTCAAGAGGTTATACAGTTAGCGCTACCATCTGATGGCATGTGACCGAGCATTACTAACCTAATAACACAGGCATTAAGTTGTCTACCTTAGGAACAGACGTCTGTGTGTCATATAGTCCTATATATTTATTTATTTATTTATTTATTTAAATATTTAGTCACTCGACTTTAGCCGGACGCTGTTGAGATGTTTGTGTAAAATGTAATTATAAACAAGTAACAGTACAAGTAAAGTTCTGGTAAGCAAGTGAGGTTTAACGGATTACTTGAGTGAGGCGAAGTAATCGTGTCACAAGAATGGTTGGTGTTAAATTTATTGATGTTTCCTTAAGAGCGCTATCGAAAAAATTTGGTACAGTGATAAATATATAAGTAATTTAAAAGGTGCAGTATTTAAATGTGACCATTAAAGATGACTTGTTTTACAAGTGATTTATGATATATTAGATGTATATGCGCGGTATATATAAATGTTTATATTTTTGTGAGCTTATGACTCGGGCCGCGGTAAAATAGTCCTCGGTCAATGTTTATGGGGGAAAAACTGCGATCCGTCGTACAACGGCCGTCCTCATTGTAAATAACAGCCCAGCGGATACCGATTCTGGTGGTACCCTACATGTATATGTAATATGTCTACTACACAACATACAAATCAATACACTGGTTTGTATGTTGTAATTGTTTTGACATAGTCGAAGTTTTTAGTAATACTATATAAGAAGGTTATAGAGCAGAATCTGAGTTTTTTAATAATGCTATTTTTTTATTTTATGGTAGTGCTATTATTGTTGGCTCCAATTCCGCAAATACTATAATATACTGTATATCTTGAGTTACCAAAATATTTAACTAATCTGTATAAATAAAAATGAACTTTCAAAATGAATGTAAGCGCATAATTTCCGAACGACTGCACCAAATTGGATAATTCTTTTTTTTGTTGTAGTCATTATTGTTAGAACAATTCTCGTATACTTAAAAATGCCTGTCTGACTGTTTGCGAAAATATTCGAAAAAGGAAAGGGACCATGAACAATATTATAGGATAATAGAATGTGGTAAATATGTAGTAAGTAACCCAACGTTCAGGCAGGACAGCGTCTGTCGGGTCCGCTAGTAGTAATTTACATAGCATAGTGTAGTGGTAACGACTACAATAGAATAAACAATTCGTTTAGATTGTAGAGCGTTAGTGCTGCGTCACCTGAGGGATGGGTCCGGCGTCTGAGGTGTAGCGGACCGCACTAATTAGCTCGAATCAGAAACACGCGCACAAAGCCCAAGGAAAGACCACTTGCGGACATATAATGAAAATACTAGCAGTGTCGTTACAGGCGAAACCGGTGTCTGGGCTAGTTCACGAGCGACAGCGGTTACTGAACTAGGGACTGGAAGATATTGAATGAAAAATACAGTTAAAGTAGTTCCGTACTTGAGTATGAGGGCTCCCGATTTTTTGGAGAAAAAAGGAAAATAGTTTAGAAAATCCAAAGTGAACGCTTCATATTTTTGAAATATTAAGAGAAGCAGCTCAATTCTTAATAGTACGGTAATATTGCGCTAGGTGGTATTTCCAGCTGAAATTTAGTTTTTCGTTAACCTATACTTCCTTATGCTTATATGTTTATATTTATCCTTAGATATTATATAAAATAAAGTCCTTCGCCGTGTCTGTCAGTTTCTCTGTCTGTCTGTTCTCGATAAACTCAAAAACTACTGAACGGATTGACATGCGGGTTCCACAAATAGATAGAATGATTCACGAGAAAGGTTTACACGTATAATACATATTTATTGTAGTAAGTATATAAAAACCGAGAATTTCATTGATTTGTAACGTGATGTCGTAGAAGAACGTAATATTGTGCGCTTATATTGCGTGCGTTGGCTAAACCTTACGAGATAAGTCAAACTAATTTACTACGGAATAGTAGGTCATAAAAAGATCTATAAGAAAGTCCGCGATGACATATGTCTATCTCTTATGCATAGCCCGCAGTAACCATTTTTATATTTTACGTATTACAAAAAAATGAACTAATGAATTGAATACGCTAGATACAATGTACGTTTTAATCAGATCAAAATTGCTTTGTAGAGCATACATTAAAATTAATATTTTAGAAAATATAACAGATTTGAAATACGGAGCCACACCGGGCAGCCGGCGGGCGGTAGGTGCAGTGAGCGACCAGTAGATGGCGCTATTATTTTAATATTCAATTGTAAGAGTAAGCTAACGTCTGGGCAGAACAACGTCTGCCGGGTCCGCTAGTAATATGTAAAGCTGAAGAGTTTGTTTGCTTGAACGTGCTAATCTCGGGAACTGCTGTTCTGAATTGAAACATTCTTTCAGTGTTAGATACCCCATTCATCGAGGCAGGTTAAAGGCTATATATGTAAGTATAATCACGTTAAAATTTAACCTTTGTTTAAATTAATTTTACGCGGACGAAGTCGCAGGTACAGTTAGTTATAAAAAATGATACCGAATTACTACACACTCACTTTCAATAGTAAACAGCGCGCCGTAATTCTGATTTAATGCATTAACGTGATAAGTTGACTTTTTCGTACGTGATCGTGCCAGATCCACACACACAGACATCCAGACGTGTAAGGAAATTATTTTCAAATCAGTATTTTCTTACACTAAATAAAATAATTATCCTTCCGAATTATCAATTTCCATCTTAATCGGTGTATTAACATTATCAGTAAGTGCCATACCATATGAATAGAGTGATTTTTAGTTCACGCTCGCTCCCTTTTGATTAAGTGAGAATAGAGCACACCAATAACGCTTAGCGTTATGACACGTGCGACCTACCTAATTGATAATATTCTTATAAAACACCCATCTTCCTAAACATTCAGCAATAGGTGTACAAATAACTACACCGGCTTTGTAGGCTCATCATCATCAGCCCGCGTCAGTTCACTGCTGGACTAGGGCCTCTTCATGCGCACGCCATATACTTTTTGCTTAATTTTTTGAGGCTCACGCATAGATATATCGGGTTTGTCCGATTATTTTCGAACCCGTGCGGGTTCGTTCCACATCAGTTGGGCAATCCCGATATATCTACACGTGAATCTAAAAAGCCGTTGTTACATGAACTATGAATTCCGTTCACGAAAGTCTAAGTATTTATTAATTATAATTAACCTGATGAGTATTTTGATAAAAAGAATCAAAATGGCCAAGAGAGTGTCAAGACACGCTTATATAGAAGGGTTCCGTATCTGATACGCTATAAACGTAGTTGTTAAATAACTTCAAAATTTGTTTTCCGATTTCGTTCAAAATAATTTTCCTTATGAGTTTTTAGCATGTTCTATCAAGATGGAACATTTCAAGTCTCTGCATCTAATAGTTTGGAAACGCTAGGAGGAAGGGGGCACCTTACGGGCAGACATACGGACGTAGGGACGGACAGACGGACAGAGCGAAATTGTGCCGAACATTTTCTGAAGGCTCGAACTCCAAATGAAAACATTTCATATGCAACGAGTACCAGTACTTTCTAGGAGATCTACACATATACTAGTATTTATAGCTGAATAGTTTGTGTTTTTTTTGTTTACTTGAACGCACTAATCTCAGGACCTACTGTTCCGATTTGAAAAATTCGTTCAGTGTTAGATAGCCCACTTATCGAGAAAGGTGATATATTATATATTATCACGCTGAAATTGTTCACCTAACTTTATCCGGACGCAGTCACGGGTAACAAATAGTTTAAAATAAATGTGTTACGGAAGGCACGTAAAACAGTGGGACCCGATGAATGTCACTGAGAGATACTATTTGTGAGATTCTGAAAAAGTTAAAACTGCGTATCAGTTGTCACGCTCACCTCCAGAAACTTAGAGCTAAAACAATGTTCCAGCTAAATATGATTTGTTAATAAAAGTGATTTATAAAAAGAAATTGTGAAATTTATACATTTAATTCGTAAAAACTAATTGTGAGATTATGTATGCAAGTGTGTACGTGTCAATTTTGAAAAGTATGTGTAAATTATATACGTGTGTGAGACTGAGGGTGCGTATAATTTGTAAGTGTGTGTGTGTGTGCAAATTAGTGAAATGTATAATTGAGTATGAAACTTTGCTTTGCTTTGTTTTATTGTCGTTTGCTTCTATACACTATTTTGCATGAAGATGAGAACACTTTGGAGAAATTTGTTTGTATAAAGCAGTTATTTTGTAGGAGACATATTAAATTACAATAAACATAAAATCACTTTATTTTCCCGCCCATTGTACCTGAAAAAATATACGTGCTTATTGTCACAGAACAAAAATTTATATATACACAGTATATATTTCATTATTAGAAATGACATCTAAAGCCGCACTAGTAGGATCATACCGGATTTGGCTAGACAGGGGAGGGAACACTGGCAGTGATGGTGCCATGAATCACAATGCATTGTTATAGACCGCACTCGGTATTATCTAAGATATAATGATTTAGTTGTGCGTTTCAAAATGGATTTATGACGATCTAGGTAACTTAAATAGTTGCTATTGACGATGTTCTAAAAGTAATAAAATATCGTAGTGGGTCACAAAATTTATTGCTGCCATTTTAACGAACTGCTAGTTAACTAATCCCCCGTTTGTTAAATCAATTAACGTCCGATGTTAAGAACAAAATAAACAGTAAGAATGTAAAAAGTGTCTTAAAATCCTTTTTTTTTAACAATTTAAATAAGTCTTTATTATAAATTAAATACCTTGCCCTAATTTACCCTTAAATTTTAATTTAATTATTTCTTGTAAGTATTTCCTTCAAATTTTGCTGAGGAGGTCGTCGGCCTAATCAGTGGTCGGCATTTGAGTCGATCGCTAAGTCGAGTTGCTCTGGCTGCGACCGCGTGATAGATGAGTGAAATTTTTCTACCCAGTCAGTGTTGCCAAAGAGGCTCATGTTAATAATACGCTAAACTTTATTTAAAATTTTACCAAAATTGTCCTAAATATACATTTACAGAATAACAACAAGATGTATGTAACATGATTTCTCACACTTTTATGGTAAATAAATATACTACCATTTTTAGGGTCAAAGTTTATACTAGCAAAAAGTTAAGCTTAGTGGGGTCTCGCTTATTTTTTATTTTTTTATTTTTTCCTTAAAATATTTTATAACAGATCTGAGAACACATCTGAATACGAAGTTAAATTACTATGTGAAGTGAAAAGGTTGTGAAAAAGTGTGAGTGCTCGCTTTGCTTACCCTCGCCCCGTGGTTTCATTTCTAGAAAACCGACGCCCATGGACAACTGCAACACCAGGGGGATCGCAGATGCGTTGCCGGCCTTTGAGAAATGAGTATGATCTTTGCTTAAATTATTTATAAAATTCATTTTATCTTGATTTCATGAAGTAACATAGAGTGAGTAAACTGTAAAATAGGTGCGGTAATTTCCGATTCTATCCGATAATAAACTCATTAATGCTTCGAATCGTGCACAAGTTAAGTATATTATACTAGACATACATTTAACTACGAATATTAAATAATACACAAGTGTTATATTGGTAAAATTTAATACACATACAAGTTAAAGGTTAATGCTTAGTTTAAATTAATAATGACATATAATGCTTTCGATTTCAAAATGATGCGGTGATGATGATGACATGGTACCATTGCAAAGCCAGTCTAGGCCTCTAGTAAAAGGGGAAAATTTGGACTTAATTGTAGCAACACTAAATGCATTAGTAACTTCTCTGTCAATAATTATGTAAACGAAACAGTTAGGAAGAATTCGGGACTGAAAGAAATATCATTTTTACCTATTTGAATATTATTATCGAAGTAAAAGTTTAACTTTGAGGTAAAAGTCACTTTTCATAAAGCCAAAAAAGTGTCCAGCTAAAACGGATGGCACCGACTTCAACACATCAGTAGGTGTCCACTAAATTGTATGAAAGTACAAATTTTTTATATCTAATTTAGAGCCTCAATAGCTCAACGGTTTAAGGTATGGTTATTTACTGTTTAATTTTAGTAATACTACTCTTTGGGTTTATTTACATCGCTTGTTCGTCTGTTGACATTTGACAGGTTCGTTTTTTTAAAGACCACCAAGTAAACATGGAAAAACTAAATAGAATTTTAACTTACTTTATAAAGTCCTAAACACAATCATGAATCATGATTAAAAAGATTCTGACAGAACCCAGAGGAATAATCTGTTGGTACTATTTTTGAATTATACTATGAATTCTCCTAATCACTCGACACTGGCGAAATGCTTTGCGCACAATAGCGCGTGCGAAGCCACTTTAATAATAATAGCATGTGCTCACGTAGTGTATGTATCAAAATATATTATTTTATTAAAAGTTATTATTGTTTTTAATTTTTGTTCGATAGGTCGGTGAAATATTATGTCATATTCATATACCATATGTCACTGTGGAACACATTATTTGGGAATAATGAGCAGTGCCCAGTCGATCCGATTAGCCTTAAGGGCGCTAAGACTTGTTGTTACTATTTATTTTTGTCTTAATAAATAAAAACAAAAACGAACTGGCTATCCGGTAGTCGGAGTGCGCCGTTCGGTGACGATGATGCAAGTTCCACGATTTTTGTTCAACCTAAAAGTACACATATATACATACATAGTACATATATATATTCTTGCAGATTCGATTCTATCTTATTAAGTTTATTTTTTAATAAATATATTAATCGATTTTTACTAGAAGGTTTTTTAAAAGTCACGGCCACCCACCGGGAGTACACGGCATCGACGTGCGAGCTGGCCGCCTTGGGGTTGGCCACGAGGTCCAGCACGTGCGCCAGGTACGTGCCCATGTTGCGCTCCAGCCACGCGCCGCCCATGCTCTGCACGAACACCACGTAGGCCTGCAAGGCAACACGTACGTTAGACCCGACGAGATAACTCGTTTCTAATGTGCAGCTGTCCAACTTAGTGCTTCCCCTCTACAGAAGACTGCCGTCTGACAATTTACGATATAATACACCTAATGCCTCGGAGAGTCCGCTAGCGTGGCGTAGTGTGGTGACACGTCGCCACGCGCCGTATGAGTACTAAAAGAAGAACAGTATACGAAGTCTGTTTGAAGACTTCCTGACCTGCCAAAGTAATCTATGTCCAGACGGAAGATGTTCAGAAGGTACCACACACGGGTTAGACAGCGAGGCTTCCTCTCGCCAAAAGGTACTGAAGAACGGATAACTGGTGGGGATCATAGGTTTTGGGATGGCCACCTACACGGTGTACCGATATAGTTAGGGTCGCGAGAAGTCGTTGAATATCATTAGCACAATTTTGGGCTCTTTGGGAGTTAATGGAGGACGACAATGTACGACAATATCGGGCTGAAAGAAGAAAGGAAAGAGCCCCCATAAGCCAGCGGTATAAGATACGGATTAAAATCTGTAGGTATCGGGTTCAAACCTTGACATCGCTGGGCTACTGTCGCATCCACTCCTAAAACAACCTTTTAATATTAGAGGAGGACATACGACGTCTCTCTGTATATATTCTTACTCTCTAGTCACTTCTTTAGCTTGTCTAGTATGTTTGTACAAATTTTAAGTCGATCTAATCAGAAATCTTCGTTTTTGAAAGACGGTTAAGTATCCGACGCGTAGTCGGTGATTGAAGTTTTATAGTTTCGAACGTCGCAGTATCCAACCGTTATTCAAAAATTAGTTAATAAACAACACAATGTATCTTCGCACACTTGGTAAAATATAAGTTGACATTTTTACACAAGCTATAGAATGGCCGATGTACATCAGACGAGCGAATGCTCATTCTACACTTACGCTATCAATTTTTTTAGTTTAAACAGAGGTAGAGCAATCTTTCGTTGCTCTGTCTGCCTTCACAAAGATTCTAATTGATTCTAGTTCTTTGATCGTTCACATTTTGGTGTAAACGCTAAGAACGACCTTTTGTTTAAACTAAAAGATCGAGAAAGAAGGCTCTTGTTTTAGCTCTAGCTCTATGTTCGTGGTATGTGTGGTCTAAACATACCTTGAATAAAACTCAGCGCCAAATACACGATTTTTAGTCTCTCTATCTCTTTATTAGGGTTCCGTAGCACTACAAGGAACCCCTTATAATTTCGCTCTGTCCGTCCGTCCGTCCGTCTGGCCCGTAAGGCGGTCTCCCCACTAGCATTTCCAAACTATTAGACGTAAAGACTTGAAATTTTTCATGATGATAGAGCATGCTAAAAACTTATAAGGAATATTATTTTGAACGAAATCGAACAACAACTTTTGAAGTTATTTAACAAATACGTTTATAGCGTATCAGATACGGAACCCTTGTATATAAGCGTGTCTTAACACGCTCTTCACCGTTTTATATAAAGTGTGTGTCGAACTCTTTTCTCCGTGTATATAAACCGGGCGAAAAAGAATATTGTTCCGAAAATCTATAGTTCAAAATACACAGACCGTTCCGACAATAATTTGGCGATGTATATTTTACGTTTCGAAACCTCGATAATCGAAGTAGGCCCTTAGCTATTTATTCTCTATATGTAGGTTAATAAAATAAACAATGCAAAGCTACTAGGCGTTGCATAAGTAATTTACGGTACGGTACGGTCGAACATTACGGTATGTGTGTTATAAAGGATTATTATGCACCCGAGTAAATCTTTGTAAAGTTAAGATTTGTTCGTAAGATTAAAAAAATACGTTGGCTTTTGGAAACGGCCAAATAAATTATGTATAAACTAGATGTACCCTGCGACTTCGTCCAAGAGGGCCACCCTTATCGCTCAGGGGTGTAAAATATAGTTCACGCGACCGATTTTTTGACCT
Organism: Charaxes varanes; assembly: GCA_024363005.1. Taxonomy (NCBI): domain Eukaryota; kingdom Metazoa; phylum Arthropoda; class Insecta; order Lepidoptera; family Nymphalidae; genus Charaxes; species Charaxes varanes. The sequence goes on from JANCMC010033613.1 coordinate 2,311,213, forward strand.
ACCATATATGAACAAAAATTTTCGTAAGAATCATTCAAGCCCTTTTGGAGGCGCTTAGCAACAAACAATGTGATAAAAAATTTTTATATATTAGATATCCAAATAGTCATTGTTTCAGATTAGGGTTTGCGGCTCAGTAGCAGCGAGTCGTAGTCGATTTCTCAGAAGAAGCAGGTTCTAATCCTGTACCCGTTAAACAAAGTTTCGAAATCCTTCGTATAATTTCATTTTAAAATCATCAAACTCGTAATGTTTTGATTCATTGAGATTCATTAGTCGTCGCGGGTCTTAATTAAATATTTAACCGACACCAAATACAAATGCGACCAATTCCTCGATACCGGTCATAAGCAAAATACACGCGTATAAAAATAGGTCACGCCAAAGAGATCGCATCGCTTGCACGATCGTGCGATTCCGCGTATAACTAAATTTGATCGTGAGTAACGTTTATTTTGGCGTGAGCTGTGACGTCACTGCTCGCACGATTTGAATGAAATTCAACACAAAGTACGTTGCACCGAACGTCGTCACCGAAAACAGTATCTTCTGTTGTGATTCATGTGCTTGCGACCTTGGCTTTGGATTCATTGATCTTGTGAATCAGATATGCCCTCGTTGGGGTTACTTTTTCGTGAAATTTTAACCGTTTTGTTTATATTTTGCTTGATTCGACACTCCCCTCATTGTCATCCAGTCGTGCTTGTTTGATTTCAACCAAATAATTATGCTATATTTCAATTGTTATTAATTTTATATGTCGATTGAAAGAAGTTATCAGTTGATATGACCCTCCGTAACTTTGTCTTCTTCTACTTGCTAGTGCTATCCCGCTTAGATTGCAGAGGATTTGGCTGTGGGGCGAGTTAATATGACCGATTGCCATCTGACGTCATCCTCGGAGCCCCCACGATCTCTGCAACCTCACGACTAATATCACTCAGTGACATTAGTCGGGTCCTGTATTACGGGCCTTCCGTAACACGGAGGAGATCGAATATCAAAAACAAACCAGTATTGGAATGGCTCACTCATCTATCACCCGGTCGTAGCAAGAGCAACTTAACCTAGCGATCGACTCAAATGCTGACCACTGATTAGGCCACGACCTCCTCATGACCCTCCGTAACTATGTAATCTATAAACTTACGAAAACTTTATTATCTTCTATTTATATAAAAGCGAAAGGTCTCTTGAGAGGTAATTTCGCAAACCGCGCTACGTACAAGGATGAAATTTGGCAGGCTATGTAAGAAGGTAATTTTCGATAGGGCCAGATTAAGAAGGTCTAAAGGCTCTCGCAATTTGATGCGGACGAAGTCGCGGAAAACAGTTAGTTCTAATGTAATTGTAATATTGATAGCTTATTTGTTATTTAACGACGCGCAGCACCGTTTAACGTTTTTATAATTCCGTGCCAATCGTTTTTTTTACGTAGACAAGGGGCCGTTCAAGTATTATGTAACGCAATTTGCGGGGAGAAAATTGGGTCAAAAATCTTCAAAAATTGAAGAAGCATACAGTATTCCGTCAATCAGGCCTAGGGAGGAGATTCTATAACTTATTAATCTGTGGAGAGACTACGTGGTGTTTATAACTACTTTTGGCTTAACAATTATTTTCTAAATTTCTATTGTTAAATTGCTTAAAATACATGTAGAAGATAAAACAAATTTGTAAAATTTTGTACCTTCATATAAACCTTCAAGAGCCCTTAGGCTCTTAACTTGGCCCTATCGCAAAAATCCTTTTTTACAGAACGTCTACTAACCATAACCTACTTCTCTGCTAAATTTCATCATTGTACGTCACACAGTTTTCGAGATTTCTTGATAGATGACCTTTCGCTTTTATATAAATAGATTTAATTATGACGGTTGATTCCTACAGTAAGTTGAAATGCGACGAGCGCTCAAAGGAGAAATGTTTGACATCTCGCCGTTAATTAATTGAAGACCTTTCGGAGCGAGAGTCGGAGGTATGTCCAATCTGAAGTAGATTTATTCGTGCATAAAATATTTTTCCGAGCGGACCAGGCAGACGTTGTCCTGCCCGAACGTTGGGGTTACACGTATATAGTGTATGAAGGAAATGCTTATCTTAAATAGTCCGCGACATTAACGCCAAAATAGTAAACCATTATGGAATGGGATCGAGAACGGGAAACCTTAGGGACTTCAGAAATAGTTCACGACCGAATCTCAGACCTATCAAAATATACACAAAAAGTTTCATAAGAATCGGTCCAGCCGTTTCGGAGTGGTCAAACCCCTGGCAAACATTGTTTTACGACCATTTTATAATTTAATAAATCTTCGTTGCGGTTCGTAATTAAAAATGTTAAGTTTTCCCTTATGTATCATAGATGGCGGTATGACGAAAAAGTACGAGCCCTTATTAGACTCTATTGTATATTTATCCATCTCCTGCCATATCAGAAAAGCTGAGATGGAAGCCCGTCGTAAGGCAGAGGAAGCGGAGAGACTCAAACAAGAGGAACAGGACCGAATTGCGGCGATGAAGTTACAGCAACAGCTGGAAGAGGCCTCAAGAGCTGACCAGGAGAACAGGGAAAGGTGAGATGCACATGATTTTCTTTTTTTTTTTTTTAGAGAATATTAGGAACACTTTTTAGGTATGTCTAATATTCCCTTTCCTCCTCCTACTAAGCTTAAATGAAAAGCTTGTATTAGGAGTGGGTGCGACAATACCCCAACGGCGGTGGGGTTTTAACCGGGTACCTTGCGGATTTCAGATGCTTACCGCATTCCGCGCAGGATATCTAGCATAGCTTCGGCCCTTTGTTTGTCACATTCCCTACCTTGTATAATCACTTTTGGACCTCTATTCATGTATTCTATTTGAAAGCGGTTCTATTAGCATAAAAATTTAAGCGATTTGATAATATCACTATCTTCCCTTACGATTGTCTTCTTCAACCTAGATTTCTTGGTCTAGGTCCTGGGATCCCTTAAATTCCAGAGGATATAGGAAGCCCCTCAATCTCTACAATCTCACGACTAATATCACTCAGAGATTAAACGGAACCCACTATTTTACGTGCCTTCGGAAACACAGGAGGTCGGATATTTGAAAACAAGTGTTAGAATTGGTTACCCCAGAACAATAACGTCAAAATATTTTGAACCTTAAGAAGATATCGATAAATTTAAAATTACATCGAATTATTTTAAACGCACTATTAAAGTAACAAATAACCCTTAGTGGGCTGTGTGGGGTTCACAAGCCTTATTTGACGTTACATTTTTAAAATTAAAAATGTAATTCTAAACTCAAATGAGGCTTTAAATATAATTTTTTAAGAGCAGAGTATTTAAATTTTCAGCCAGTTAATAACATTAAAATAAATATACTTGTAAACTGAAAAAGTATGGATGTGAGCTTCTTTTTTTAACGTGTATATTTTATTCCATATTTCGTATCAAATACTATATAGGTATTTGAAAAAAAATTCTAATATATATGATTTCGCTTTGACACCATCTTGTTTTTGAGTTGTGTTCTTACTTGTCTATGTTAAACATGTGTGTGTAAATCGTCTGACATTGGTGTGCGTGTGGTTTTATTTCAATTATATAATATATTTAAAATGCATATCTTATGAAAATACTAGCATTCGCACGCCCTCTTCTATATTAACTATAATTGTGTCATGTTTCCTACACTTTTCTCCGCAAAAATTTATTTTAAAGTTTTTCTTTCACGTATGAATTTATATCTATACTAATATATATAGCTGAAGAGTTGGTTTGTGTACTTAGACACGCTAATCTCAGAAACTATTGGTCCGATTTGAAAAATTCTTTCAGTGTTAGATAGCCCATTTATTGTTTTTTTTAACGAATACTCCTTTATCTTACAGTATTTGCACATAAAGAATGTACGGAGAACGGGACTTGGTGGCGTCATCCAATCTCCGGAAAGCCCTGGTCAAACTATACCACCTGTATAAAACCCGAGGATGTAAGTAAAACTTCTACTGAACATAATTATATTTAAAGATGACCATGCCTCAATCGATCAACGGTAGAAGGGATGGATTGAAGCCCACAAGGTACCCAGTTCAAACAACGACGCCGATGGGATATTGTGGCTCTAACACCTGTCACAAACTTATTTATACGCTTTATTGTACACCACAAAAGAAATTAGCACATAAGAAAGTAACATACAGCAAGAAAAGAAGTACAAAAAAATGAATATTTGTTCACTTCAAACTGCCTTCTGACTGCCATCCCAAGCTAAATAATTATTTTTTACCACTTTCAGCCAGTATTACTTTTATGGGCACTACATAAAGGCGATTGGTACTGGCTAATAGAAGAGGAGCCAAAATTTGGGCAAGACCCGGCAGACTAGAATTTAATAATTATTTTTATAACAATAAAAGCTGGAATGTATCAAAGTTGAAAACCAATGAATGAAATTATTACAAAATTTTAAGGGGTGTTTTGTAGACGCTAGTTTCTAAACGCGCCTATGTACATATTACATTACAGTATTAACTAAACGTAGCTCGAGATAAGGACCTCTGTGGTCACATGTTAGCGATACTTGTAGTAGTAACAAAACAACTTCGCTAAATATTTTTACTAAGTCAATAGAAGTGAAAATGTAATTTAAAGAGTGATGTAAGGTGCAATTTAACGACTTACTGAAACTCCTGTAGTTTCGTTTTCATTATTTATAACAAGGAGTCCCTACACCAAATTTCAGACTGCTAGCATCAATATTTGTGGAAGTCTCAGAGAAAGAATTAAAAATCCAAGTTGTATAATTTTTCTGTTGGTTGTGTATTAATATTAGCATATCTGCAATTCCAACTTTATTTGTTTAATAAGTTCACAATTAGCATCATATCCCGAGAATTTCGTTCAATCCAAAGCAATGAAGGTTCAAAAAAACAATGTAGCGTTTCCAAACGTTGCCGTGATTAATTCATTTAGGAAGGATTCAAAAGACAGAATTAAAAAAAAACGAAAACTATCTCTTCGGCAGCCACCTTTTTGGACCAAATTACACATTAGCATTTATAATATGGTGTATGTTGTAAGTTTGTGGATAAACGAATTTATTATTACTACAGATCCTCTTTAAAATCTTTAGACTTGCGTACTATATGCTTATTTAAAGTTTACAAAATTTTAACTCTTTGTTCAACGATTAATATTTTTACCGTCTTCGTGACTCCGCTTGGACACAATGTTATAGTAAAATGTATACATGTGTGTGTAAATCGTTTGGCATTGGTAGGCGTGAGGGTTTATAATGTGTTAATAATTCTTAGTGTGACATCACATATCAGTGTTGGAGTGACATCTCGTGTCACTCTGACGTTCAGCTGAGTAGCTGCCATTTTGTTGTCGTTGCACTGCTTTACGGATACTATGAATTTTGTGTATAATTTTTTGGCATAATTTGATTCATTGTGTTTTTATTTTTTTTTATTACGCAATTTGTGTCTTTTTCACTAATTAAGTTTAAGGGTTATTTCCTAAGTCTGTACTGTTTATTTGTAACTGGTCTAAAGTGGTGGCAACTACAAATAAATGCATTTCATTAACTTCACATATTATTAAATTTTATGCATATATTACAAAGAATGAAAAGGAAAAGGCAGTTTCATTCTTTTTTTGTTGTCACACAATGTCACATTTTGGTGATACTCTAACCACCCCCCCCCTATTTATACATGACCCTTAAATAATTTATAAATGACCCGTAAACACGTGCTCTTTTCGAAGATTACCCGAATCAAACAGATATATAGAGAGACAGACAGAGAATATTTTAATCGTATTCGTTATAGGTATAGCATATACTCCTCCTATAGGTACAGTCATAACTCATAAACTAGTGAAAGAATTTAGTTTCGACGTTACCAACAGGTCCTAAATTCGATTTATATGCTTAGATATTGCCAAACCTGCATCAAAAGTGGCTCTAAAGACGTGAGTTTCCCCTCGACTCTCTGATAAGTGATCGAACAGTCCAGCAAGAGTACGGTTGGATTTGATATTTGTTTCGGCATTCCTCTGCAACAAAACTTGTTGTTATTATATATTCATATGACAAATATAACTTTAAAAATATTAATAAAATTATGAATAATTTTCTATAAAATTTTTATTTATTTCAAAAAATTATTTTGTTCCCGCTGTCCCCGTATGACAATTGAACTTTATCGAACAAGTGTGATGAAAAAATATTAGCATTCGCACATCCACAAAGGGGCAGAGCCAATGGGCTCTTCTATCTGCTGCTGGAGATAAAAGAATGATGATGTATAAAATTTACAGCAGTGGGATAAAAAAGGATGATGATGTATGAAATTTAAAGCAGTGGGATAGAAAAGGATGATGATGTATGAAATTTAAAGCAGTGGGATAGAAAAGGATGATGATGTATGAAATTTACAGCAGTGGGATAGAAAAGGATGATGATGTATGAAATTTACAGCAGTGGGATAGAAAAGGATGATGATGTATAAAATTTACAGCAGTGGGATAGAAAAGGAAGATGATGTATAAAATTTACAGCAGTGGGATAAAAAAGGATGATGATGTATGAAATTTACAGCAGTGGGATAGAAATGGATGATGATGTATGAAATTTACAGCAATGGCATAGAAAAGGATGATGA
>JANCMC010033613.1:2317976-2340042 GCA_024363005.1 Charaxes varanes
TGGGATAGAAAAGGATGATGATGTATGAAATTTACAGCAGTGGGATAGAAAAGGATGATGATGTATGAAATTTACAGTAGTGGGATACAAAAGGATGATGATGTATGAAATTTACCTGTGAGCAACATTTTTGGAGATCACCACGCCGGGTATGACACAGCTATCTGTCATACAACCGCCGGGCACCTTCTTGATCTGCACGTAGTTGCGTACGTCGATGTCGTTGCTGAGCATGTCTACGTTATAAAATAATAATTTCGATAATTTCCTTTTACAGTATTACGAATACTTTTTAAGAGTGTCATATACAATAGACCTCGTTATAACACGATACTCTTGTAACGCGTTAAACTCGTATTACACGATTATTCCCCCATAGAACGCGGGGATTTCCCATGTTATATAGGGGCGTCGTTAGGCGTATGTCGTTTTAGACATTGAAGAACGGATTATAAAGGCGAAATTTTTTTAATTCAATTATAATATCGAAATCGCATTTTTATTAATAAAAACTATCTTCAAATAACTAAATAAGATTCTTATTTGAATTTATAGGGTTCCGTAGTCCTATATAGAACCCTTACAGTTTCGCCCTGTCCGCCCGCAATGTGGTCCCTCCCTAGGGTGTCCAGACTACTAGATGTGACTCGAAATTTTTCTAACTCATTAGGAAAGTCATTTTGTGCAAAATTTGACATCAACTTTGTAGTAATTTAGCGAATGCCTTTATCAAATACGGAACCCTTTTGTACACGCTCACTTGGCCACTTTTTTAGTAAATCTATGATAACTATCCATTGTTATATATTGTATAAAATGCCCTAATCTCTTACCCGGCGCTGTGAGGTCGGCCGCGCGCACACAGAGTGGGTAAAGTGCGTCCAGCCAGATCGCGGGGAGACCTTCCCGGGCGAGCCACTGCCGCATCAGAAGCTTCAGGTGTTCCTCCCCTGACACTTCTATCGATTTGCACACCTGTTTTGTGTCGTTACCATCTGGAGCGAACATTTAATTATGTCAATTAAATAAATAAATAATAAATATGTATATACTGGACTATATGACACACGGACGTCTGTTCCTCTGTATTAAGGTGGACAAGCGTTCAGTGACGATGACGCGCGTTTCGCACTATTTGTTTACCCAAAAAGTATCCATATAAACACACTATGTATAGTATATACTAGCGCGCCTAAAGATGTAGCCACTTTTGAAAAAGCCTGGCGAAAGCTTCACGGGATTACCATCAAGATAATGCAATGTTAAGATAAGTTAATCACTGGCCCGTTGGCGCAGTGGGCAGTGACCCTGTTTTCCGCCCCGAGGGTCGTGGGCTCAGTTCCCGCCTCGAGTTTGCGTATTATCTATGTGTATATATTTATATATTTCTACAAAAAATATATATAGTTTTGTATATAACAGGCGTTTGTTACCCATAACACAGGCATTCGTCGACCTTAGGTATAGACGCCCTTGTGTCATGTGGTTCTGTATATAGTTATTTATGAAAGTAAAATTCTTATGTACATCATATGTATAATTAATTATTATAGTTTTTTAATTATTTAATAATATTATTTGGTGATTAAGATAGCAGCTTGTCTAACAACATATATAACAAATATAAAACTAAGGGGCCGAAAGTTTACTTGGAACTATAAATATAGAGAATGCAGCAATACTATTGTTAACTAAAAGTAAATTAAAATTATTAATCTTACTTTCGTTGTTGTCCATAATAGGCTGATCTTCGTCGCTGGAAGGAGTTGATACCTGTTCTAAAATAATAAACATAATTATATACTAGTGGTATATATAATAACGATTCATTGAAATAATGTATCTATTTTCAGAAAAAATACCTACGTAGTGTAGTTTAGGGGTGAGGGGTCATTCGTAAACGTACACGATAAAGTGGGGGACATCACACGATAAAGGGTACAAGAAGAGGGCATTTTGGTAATAACTTTTTAATCTGTGTATATTAAAATAGTTTGGAAAATCCAAAGTGCACGTCTTACAACGCCAACATATGGAATTTAGTTTTTCATTAATTAATTTAAAATTCAGATCCACAGAAACAGACATCGGGACGTCCAAGGAAATTTTTTAGTCATTTTTTTCTCACGCTAATTAAAATAATTATCTTTCCGAAGTATGAAAAGTGTTAAAACACTAATTTCAACTGTGTATTTATATTTATCAACAAGTAACACCAAAGAAATCCAGTCATTTTAAGTTCAGGAAATCGCTCGAATTTGATTGAGAGCAAAGCACTCTCCAAATGCTTCGAGTTCTGAGAAAGCAACGAATAAATATGGTCGGAGCACGTAAATATTTTCAATGCAAGTCTTCGATTCGATTTTATTCTTTATTCAGTCAAATTTACTGTTCGCAGCGTCGAAGTTAGGTTTCTTTGTAATTTCATTGTTTTACATAAAAATTTCACCATGAACACCATTTTAATTAATTGCTTGCTTGTTTGCTTCAGCCCAATGACGTCCACTGCTGTACATAGGCCTCCTCCATTGACTTCCACAGAGCTCTATTTTGTAATAAGGATATCCAACGGCTTCCCGCGACCCGAACTATATCGTCAGTCCACCGTGTAGCAGGCCTTCCAGGTCATCGTCCACCAGTACGAGGACGCCATTCTAAAACCTTTGTAAGCATTCAGACATCTATAATAAATATCGGGTCAATAAATAGAAGCCTCCTTAGGTCAATGGTAAAAGCGCGAACTAAAATCCGTATAGCTTATTACTTTATTCTAGTATTTCACAAGGTCTTTAATATCTATACCAGCATCATAACACCAGTTTTTACAAAACCCATTAATTCCAATTTCCTGCATTCCAATTTATAAAAAGTTAATTGAGCAGGAGCTTTATCTTTTTATGCTATTGTTGTAGGTATGGAATATTTTCACAAATTTATGTTATTTTAAAATCAGTTCACTAAATTTAAATATAATTCTCTCTCTCTATTCACATTGATATCCTACTATTTAACCGTTTCTAGAAAAAACCTATATTATATTATGCCCACTCGGAGTCTTATCAGCGCGTTGTTCGAGAATACTCTTGCAACGCGTTTTACTGTAGTGCGGAATAAACCTACCACGTTATAGGGGGAATTACAGTATTGTAAGACAAAAGGGATTAAAGATTTATGTAATATAAAAATATATTTATTCTACATCGAATTTACGATTCACGTGTACCTTATGAAAGTAGGTTACTTTAAAATACAGTTTTAACACTTAATTAACATTTATGATATTAAATTACCAGAAACGCCGTAATAAAAGTGTACGCTTTTTGCTCTTATTTTGAAGATTTTAATTGATAACAAATTGTTGGTTGAGGTTTGTAATTTTTTTAATTTAGACGGGTATTATGCGTACAGACTTGAAATTTTCCATGTTCATAGAATATGCTAAAAACTCTTTAAGAAAATTATTCTGAACGAAATCGGAAAACTTTTGAAGTTATTTAACAAATACGTTCAAGACGTATCAGATACGGAACCCTTCTATATAAGCGTGTCTTGACAAGCTCTTGGCCTTTTTCCATATATATAGATAAGAAGAGTGTAAAAATAATTAAAATATTGCGTTCATAGATGTAACAAAAAGCTTTTTACCGAAAAGCAGAATTTTAATTAGCTCTATAGCTCAACTTTTTTTTTTTGTTATGTTACAAGAGGGCAGACGAGCAGGCAGCAGGCACCGAAGTGCCTACCGGTGCCCATGGACAACTATTACGTAAAAAAATACTATTTACGTAAAAAAATATTTTACTGGTATACAAATAACATTTTGGGATTATTTTTTTATAGTGCAACGCCAACGCCGAAGTGAATGTAAGTCAAACCAATAAGTAGAAGCCTATGACAGTTACATCATAATCCACAAAATGATTTGAAAGTGTGCGAGCGGAAACGTTTAGGAAAGACCTTAACTTTATAAACATAAAGGTCATTATCGCAAAAACCTCATACCAGTTAGTTAATTATTATGTCGAACTTTCGCTACGGGACGGGTTAAGAATTGAATAAAAGACTTGCACAGGTCCACGTAGCACATAATAACGTGACGTGAAGCCTTAACGCCTGCTCTAGTCGCGTATACGAAAGTTGGGAAAGGTTAAATTATTTTGTTTTACAACGCCTTTTTAAAAATAAAAGAATCTATACACAACTAAAACTTGACTGTCAGCGACTTGACTCGACAAACCACAAAAAATAAACCACGTTTGTTTATTTTTTTTTATCGATAGTAGTGCTACAAGTCTGACGAAAAACCCCAGCTCTGAACGTGAAAGGAGGATAAACTATGTTTTTAATTTTAAAAAGTTGTAATAAGACAAACACGTACAATTTTCTACGTTATTTCATTGATGAAACATTTTATATATGTATCTCTGAAATTTGATGCATATTTCACGTATCATCACTGCAAGGCGTGTGATTAAATTCAAATTGTATCTACGAATGAGAAGAATGTGTGTGTTACATTAATATTAGGAATAGCTAAAATACATTACATATTAACATTTAAAAAGCATTTAAATATACAGGGCGTTACTATGCAAGTAACTATTTTCTCGGCGTTTATCTACCTAATCAATCAAATATATCTATATAGTTGCTTTTTCACAGAATAATTATTTATAATACATAAAGGTGTGGTATAAATGAGACAGTGTGACTATTTTTTGAATGACAAATAAATTTATAGGCTTCCTTGGTTTAAAATAGATTATTCAATAATAGAGAATACATTCCGGTAAGTCGCTGCAGGAATAGTCCTATAGAAATGCGTCAGACATTTATGTCATAAAGCGTTGGTCTATGTCAAACTATACTTTACTTATTATAAGGAAGTACCGATATATTCGGCAAATGCACTACAATAAGGTTCGTAGATGCGTTGCCATCCCTAATAAAATTAGTGTGGTGTTTTCATTGTGTGCTTTACCTACATTTTATCCCTACGTCGTATAGTTTTAGGATAAAAAAATTACCAACACTTAAAAAGTGTCAGTGTATGTTTATTTAGTACGTTTTATGGTGAAAATTGATGTATATAGCCCATATTTAAAAATAATGCAAACATCAAATAGACGTTCATTTAGAGAAACTTAGTTCAAACAAAATTTAACTACGCCTTTCAGGAAGCGACGCCAACAAGTTATTTACCCCCTAATTGAATGATAGATGCGTCAACCATTCTAACACTGGTTTAAATTTGATATCCCACCTCCTCCGTGTTTCGGAAGGCACCTAAAACAGGGGGACCCGATTAATGTCACTCAGTGACATTAGTCGTGATGTTGCAGAGAATGTGGGGGTTCCGAGGATAATGTCAGATGGCAATCGGTGATCTTAAATCTAAGCGGACCGTGGTAATGCTAGACCGGGATAACGTTAGAAAGAAGAAGAAAGACTATCAGTTCTGGGATGTCTATTTATTGGTATTTAAAGTAATTTTCACGATTTTCTTTCATTAAAATTAATGGTGGAGGAGGCGACTAGGTGGGCTTCTATTTAATTGTATTTTATGATTCATTTCATTAACGTTAGATGAATGCGTTAATAAAGATTGTTGGCGAAGTAATCTTCGCGCCAATCAAGACAAATGGCGTGCATGAAAGGAACGAACACTCGTACATACGTCTACGTCTGACGCGGCCTGTGACTGATTGGCAATATCGCGTAAAACATTGTCGGGAGACGTTTTTCTTCGCGCCGACAAGTATCGAAATACTCGTATGTGCCCCGCATACCAGATGTGCGAACTTAGGGCGGTACCACACTGTGCGATGTAAGAACTGTTTTTAAAAGAGTAGCTAACGTGTTTCTTGCTGAGTCTACTCGTGGCTCGACTTTTCGTAGCTTTAAAACGATTTCACCATTCAAAAGAGCTTATAAATAAATTTATACAGGACTATATGACAAACGGGGGCCTGTTCCTAAGGTAGACAACTTAATGCCTGTATTATAGGTAACAGACGTTGGTTATACATAAATATTTTAATTAAGAAATATCAAGATACGTATATTAAGATAATACACCCAAACTGGAGGCAGGAATCGAACTCACAACCCACGGAGCGGAAGGCAGGGTCACTGCCAACTGCGCCAACGGGCCAGTCAGTCGGTAATACGTACATTACTGTACATAGATAATTGTAGGTAATAATATTAATTTTCTCCTTAATAATTAAGATTCCGTTTCCCAGATTGTTCTAATTCTCCTAACAGACGTTAATGGGGGGTACCCTAAACAGGTTTACAGAATAAACTTACTTATCACGAGTTAACGCTTACGATACTGCTGTGGGAAATATTGTCTCTGTATCGGCTGATACCGGGTGCTCCGTTTTACGTTAGTCACGTTGGAGACAAAGAATAAATCAATGACAAAGACAAAGACAAAGTCAAAGTTAAAGACAAAGACAAAGTCAAGGTCAAAGTCAAAATCAAAGTCAAAGACAGACACAGAGACAGAGTCAAAGTCAAAATTATCCGATGGTTCTTTAAATATGATGTAAGTCAAATACTACTTAACTACTTGAATACTTAATGAACTTTTTCTGATCATTTATAAAATCATAAATAATTTCGAAAATCTTTTTTATTTACATGAAGTGACATTTTTGCCGAAGTAACATATTTTGTTCGTTACAGCCATTTCGGCAAAAATATCGTATAATTGGGCTTTTTATTGTCTTCCTGGTCGTGTACTTTATTAAAAAATAACAAAACAGTGAGTCAAATACAATATGGTTTCTTATTAAAGCAAGGGTACATGTTTACTTAAAAATGGAGCTTGTATTCAAATTCTTCAATTTGTGATAATCATATATCACCAAGATATGGACATAATAACATCATATCGTAAATTAGTAGAATATGTATGTTTTTCACTCCCGAACTTTTGTTGAAATAAAACAATTTCCCACTTTTATGCCGATGAAACATCCTATACAAACGAGCAGTACCACTTCCAAACTTCGTAGAAATCATACCAATTTCCATACTTGTGCAGAATCAAAGCAACCTGCACAAACGAGCAGTACCACTCCCAAACTTTGTAGAAGTGAAACAATTTTCCATATTTGTACAGAATTGGAGCACCCTGTACAAACGAGCAGTACCACTCCTTTACTTTTGTAGAAATGAAACAATTTCCCACACTTGTACAGAATCAGAGCACCCTGTACAAACGAGCAGTACCACTTCCTATTGGACGGTAAGTAGCCGTGGGTACGGATCGGGCGAATGCACGGGAAATTACATTAGCAAATTGTGTACACGTCGAATGTGAGAACGCAGCCTTCCCATAGGCCGCGTTCACACCTGTTGGCTCCTAACTGTTATGGCGATTGTTTGCTTATTGTTTGCTCATCCGTTTTTGGCTAAAGGAACTACTGTTAATTAATATTTTACTATTACTAGTTGTTTCCCGCCACTTTGTCCACGTAAAATTAGTGAGACCCGCTTAATCTAGTCCTATCTCAGTGGATATCTAATACCTAACAACTAACTCTATGCCTTTCATCTTTGTACGTCTCACAGTTTTCGAGATTCTCTGATAAGTGCCATTTCGCCTTCTTATATATAAATAAGAAATCGGAAACGTTTTCATTTAGTACTTAATAGGGGGTATTCAGTTCTATTCGTCATGAAAATGAAATATTAATTATATATATATATATATGTGTGTGTGTGTGTGTGCGTGTGTATGTGTGTGTATAATATATTTAGAAAATAAGAACAATGGTAATATAATTGCTGTTAGTTCGTATGAACCTCTCGTAATATTGAATAAGCACCACCCAGCACTGATGTTGAAAATTACACCTCGAGGTCGGGACAGTCACTCCCTGTGTTGATTTAAAATATCTGTGCTTGTTCCCGACTGTACCTCTAGTATATTTAATAAGCACCCTTAGAGCCAAAGTTTACCTTACACTTCAACCTCGGGACAATCGCGCAATGAGTTGGTTAAATATAATTGTGCCTGGTGACGACAGTACGTACTATTTAATAAGCACCACCTAGTATCGATGCTCACATTAATTCTCTAGATCGGGACAGTCGCGCCCGGAGTTGGTTCGATATAATTGTGCCAGGTCGCGACTGTACATCTCGTAATATTTAATAAGCACCACCCAGCACCGATGCTTATATTACACCTATAGGTCGGGACAGTCGCACCCCGAGGTGCTTTTAACGGGATAATTGCGGCTGGTCGCGACTGTCCCCAGGCTCTAATGACTTGTAATAAGTGCCACCCAGTAAGCAAGTCTTACTGGCTACGTTAGTATGGAAAGAGATTCACAAAAAAAACTTTCTTTTATTTCATGTATTAAATCAAAACTTTATTTACAAATTTATAAACAAACCGAAGCGAAATATATATAAAAGCGGTAAAGTCACTTATTACGCAACCTCGAAAACAGCAGGAGGTATGAAGATGAAATTTGACAGGTAGTTTAGAGTTAGCAGACATCCGCTAAGAACGGATTATTCTATAAAACCTGACGAAGGAGCTCTAAACGCAAGTTTAATTCGCGGGAAACCGCTAGTAATATATTAAAATAGATTTCCGCGACAGCGGAGCAAACAACCGATAACTAGTGCTATAAACTGCTGTCTGTAATTGTAGATCCAACAGGCAATAGCCTATACTGTATACTGTGCGTTATAAATTGGAAAAAAATAAACGCCTGATACGTGTCGTCACATGTTGCCGCACGACAACGGACTGACACAATAAAGACTTCAAAGCACTGCCATATGTGGAGGAGTCGACTAGGTGGCCTCCGAAAATCAGTGTTGGAAGTGGGATTTGTCCCTCTTCCAACAAAAACGCTGAGAGGTTTACCTTTTTGGGCATCTCACTGTATATACATATAATTTATAAGGTTTTTTGTTTTTTTTTTTTCGTTTTTATGTGTATCTTTTTGTCCAGTTAACGAAGATGATTATTTACGTGTAAAGATGACAGTAGTAGAACCGACTACTCATAATTGCCATATAACTCTAGGTACTTTAAAGATGTTTTTATATAACAACAGGGCAAACAGAGGAGGTCGTGTACCTTAATAAGTGGTTGGCATTTGAATCGATCGCTAGGTTAAGCAGTTCTTACCGCGGCCGGGTGATGGATGGGTGACCCGTTCTAATAATAATTTTTAGATATCCGACCGCTTCCGTGTTTCGGATGGCACGACCATGGGGCCCTGATTAATGTCACGGAGTGATATTAGTCGTGAGTTTGTAGTGATTGTGGGGGTTTCAGGGGATGACGACAGACGGCAGTAGGTAATCTTATTTATATTGTTCAACCATAACTATTTCATCTGGCTTTCGTCGTAATCATAACGTATATAAACTACGCTCCACGTTGTTTGTCCGCGATGGGCTCCTAAACTGCTTAACCGATTTTAATCGTATTTGCACATCGTGTGCAGTTTGATCCTACTTGAAAGATAGAATTGCTTACATCTCAATTTATTTTAGCAAATAAAAATATAGTTAGGACAAGGTTTGTGTAACAAAAAATGAAAAAGCGAAAATGAAAAAGAAATGGAACGGAAACGGAAACGGAACGGAGACGAGAACGGGGACAGGAACGGGGACGGGGACGGGAACGGGAACGGAGTCAGGAACGGGAACGGGGAGTGATGTTGTATTATAATTAGTCGATACATTTTCAAAATTAATTGAATTATATAGTATTACTGATTTTTAATTACTTTCCTATTGAATGCTAGCAAAAGTCGGTCATGACAAACTGCGAGTCTTTAATTAAATCCTCGAAGAACTTATTTATAAAAAGTATTATATTTAAAACAGAAATTCGTCATTACGTTAAAATATCAAGTCATGTCACTGTGACTGTCACTGTTTTGGGTATGTATACATATATGAGAGCTGTAAGGAGCTATAAGGACTTTGGTAATTAGTAATAGTAATCTATACACACACACATATATATGTAGTTTGTTATAGATAGAGTCAGGAAGTCTTCCTTATGATTAAAAAGAGAGGAAAACACCGTATGGTTATTTGGGATATTAAATAAAATAAGTCACTTAAAATAGATACTTACAATAGAGCCTCAATAGCTAAACGGTATAAGGTATAGACTGAAATCCGCAAGGTACTCGGTTCAAACCCCACCACAGTTGGGGTATTCTCGCACCCACTCCTAATACAAGCTTTTAATTTAAGCTTAGTAGGAGGGAAAAGGGAATATCAGACATACCTAAAAAGTATTCCTAACATAACAAAAAAAAAAAATCGGTTGTGTTGCAGCAATAAAACCCTACTGCAGTCGGTCGCCCACCCTCATGGGCGCCGTCAAAAGGCTCTGTACAGCGTTGGCTATGCTAATACGTCTCTGCGATGAGGTGACCGTGTGGGAATGCTAATATAATATATTTTATATATCACATATTCAATTTTTAAAATAAAACCACACACACCATTGCACAATTATATATGTAATTTACACATACACATGTACATATATCTTTTACTATAAGATTGTGTCAAAAAGTAGAGATGACGACGGTATAAATATTCATTGTTAAGTACTCGTATTACAATTTCGTTGCACGAAAAATTGAAATTATATAATAAAAATATATAAGCATATATTAAGCTAATGTAAAGATTTTTAAATGACCGTACAAGTACAAGTTTCAGAGCCTCAATAGCTCAACGGTATAAGGTATGGGCTGAAATCCGCAAGGTACCCGGTTCAAACCCCACCGCCGTGCCGTTACGATGGATCCAATGGTGTTACATACCTGCCACATACATATAAATAAAATACACATGACTGCCTTTAATTTAGGCTCTTGAAATTATTTTCTGCTACTGGTACAGATTAAATCTATCCCGACTTAATGAAATCGGTATTACATTCATAAATAGAATTATAAACATTGTTCAACAGACAAATTGGTTCCTAATATTTGTGTTTGTTTTGCCCATTGAAGTTATAATAGCAATATGGCGTAGATTTTAATGAAGAACCCCAAGTGTTCGATACCCAAAATGTACCTATAGTATTTATTGTGAACTAACTAATAGCTCTCATGACCCCAATCACTCCTTAAAATGGACATATCAATATGCACAACCTAACAAATCTGACATAAGAACGCTGACCGATCACAAAATGGAGAAACAAAATACCCCGTGGGAACAAACAATTATTTTGCCTTCGCTATCCCCTTATGAAACCTTAAACTTTTTCGAACAGTGTGATGAAAAAATATGTGACGGACTCTCAGAAGTGCTTATTGAAAGAAACAAATCCCTGTTCTTCATTCCCTATATTTATTTCTCATTCAAAGCTGCTCTTTTACATGTTTTATTTATTAAAATCGTTTCATATATTATAATTATTCTAAAACAAAATTATTCCGTCTTAAAGTTGACAATACAGTTTTTATACCACATTTTCAAATGCCAGTTACACAGATAGCTTCTTTTAGTTTGCTCCCACGTGTTGTGCTTCGGCTTCCAGCCCTTCCATTTGACGTAGTACTCCACCTTGCTCTGTAACGAAACAAAACGCTCGATTAGAGAGCTATGGGTATATTGGGGGCAATCTAGTGGTGGAGGAAGGCAAGAAATAAACTGAATAAGCGTGCAATGACATTGTTCGTTGTTAAGTACAAAAATTGTACATGAACCATCAATAAGTCTGTGTAAAATAAGGGACTAAAGTCCGTTAGGTCCTCGTTTCACAATCTTTATCGAAATGAAAAGAAGTTATTGCTAAAATATAAAATCGTATCTAATTTATGGTTTTAACAAGGTATAATCGTACTCGTTATCACAGTTATGTTTGGCCCCTGGGCAATCAACATTCGCGCGATGCTGACAATCCTTCGTGAAAATCGCAACGAAATAGACGTGGAAGATGCTGCTTGTTAAAATTTTGATTTGCCTTATTCGATATATGATTCGAACTGTCTTTGTTAATTGTAAAAATTGCATTTAGACCTTCTATAAAGAAGATATAAGAATTAGACATTATTATATTGAGCCCAGTGGCAAAATTTTATTTCACAGGGCCGTGAATGTGGATGTGTACTCGTAAACCCCGCGCGAAAGAGGCCCGAAGCCGTTGCCGCGGGACAAAATACCGACTGTGATCGGGGAACAGGCATGAAAGCGGAACACCGCGAAAACCGTCCACATTCACATCTGTTTACGGAGTAATTTTCTCAACAACCAGAAAGGCACATGCCTATTACTGACAGCAATTAAGGTACGTTTTCTTAAAATTGCCCCTTATTGTCCCTTTTGCCCTGACAAGTGAGAAATGTGTTTAATTAACAAGGTACATGGAAACCTTAACATTCCTTATGAATAGAATCGAGCACCTTGTTAGGGCTGGTGCAGATCTCTTACATACCCTTTGAAGTCTTATTTACAACTAGCATGTGCCTGCGACTTAGTCCGCGTGGCTTAAAAACAAGAATATTCCTTTGCCCTCTAAACACGCATAAATCCTTTGCTAAGAGTGTGACAATAGCCAAACGGAGTCTAGCATTGAATCAAGAACCTTAGTGAAGTCACCACTTAGAGAGTTGACTATTGACAGCTTGAAGGGACCGCAAACCTCAGTATCCGGTATTAATTTCAACTTTGCACGCGTTTCTGAGAAAAAGATCTTAACGTACAGACAGTCTTATAGACAAACAGACATTGATGCAACAAAAAATTTACGAACATTTTTCTTTACTTGTGCCACAAAATTGTGCTTCTCGCCAAATTTAATATTTCTGTGATCTTTTGCAAATGTCTCGGTTATAATCTGATGTGACATGAATGGCAGGCTGGCTCTACTATAGGGCGAACGGAACGGCCGCTCCAGGCGCCGAGTCACAGGAGGCGCTTCAGCTATGGATAACTCCTCCTATGTATTAAAGAATAAAAATAGGGTTGATAAATGGGCTATCTAACACTGAAAATTTTTTTCAAATTGGACCAATGGTTCCTGTAATTAGCGCGTGCCTTATAAATAAAATAGCGTACTTTAAAAAAATCAAATAATATACAACTTTCGTAAGTAGCCAGTACTTTATCGACTTTTGCTGGTTAAAGATAACTACCTAAGCAACGACCATACGATAAAACGACCGAGCCAGCTAATATTAAAAACTATAATTAAAAACTACTTAGCGATAAGTTTTCTTTGTAGGGGCTTCCTTTAGATACGGCGTGTAAAGTGTTGTAATAATTACTCAACCAGTTATGATTACATACACTTTTTTATAACAAACTAGAGGACCCGGCAGACGTTGTCTTTCTTTTTTTTTTAATTTAAAGGTGGGTAAAAACGCGGGCACGGCTAGTTGTATAATATATTTCGGTATTTAGCGACGACGAAGGTGAAGGTTCGGAAAGCTGCGGCAGCGTGGCCGCGGGACCGTTCGAGCAGAGCCGCCTGCTTGTGGCGCAGCTTGGGACGCTGGGGGCGGCGAGACGTGCGCACGCGCAACTGCTTCGGCGATCCGACCGACTGCTAAGAGAATTGCGCAACCTGGATGCGCAGAGGTATTTCTTTTAACTATACAATTTTTTAGATGCTCGAAACCTTTTCAGTATGCCCAATATTTCCGTTTCACCACCTCCGTCCCCCCCGCCCCCCCCCCCCCCCCCCCCCCCCCAAATCCAAAAGTGCACGACTCATAGCCATTTTCCATTGGTGACAAAGCATATCTTAGAATAAATTGGGCCAGCGAGTTATCCTCGCGCACTAAGGTTTTCGCACCATCACGAAATTCTTGATCAAGCTATTTTAAGTTTTATACTTTTGATAACATTTCGAAATATAAATACAAATTTGCGGGTTTCGGATTTTTCCTATACGCGGTACAGGTAGTAGCAAGGGATGTACCAGCAAAATCCGTATACAAGCTATTAAAAGACCTTGGCTTGTCAAGAACTAGCATAAGTTCATTATTAGAAAGGACATGTAAAGCGTACTAGTAGGATCATGATAAATTTGGCCTAGCCAAATTTATCATGATCTATTCGGCATCGGTGACTTGTTTACACGGGGCAAAAGGGCAAGTGGTTTACCTTATAGGTGTCTAACGAGGCCTATTGGAATAACACAAGACTCGAATGTGTGGTTTTGGAGATTTTAAAAGAAGTAGACAGAGATGTGTTTATCTGTCAAAACAAAGAAATTAAATTTTAACTAATTTTATGTGCACATAAGTCTATATATTAATACATGAAGAATAAACTTTGGGTATCATTTTAGGGTAATTACGCGAACGGAGGAGTCTAAAATTTGACACACTTACAGTTAATAAAGAGAAGAGAAAACTTTTATAATACGCAGTATATTAAAGTATTAAAATATAACCACACACACACCAATGCTAAAAAATAACTCTTTACTAAAAAAATGGCCAAGAGCGTGTCAAGACACGCTTATATAGAAGGGTTCCGTATCCTATACGTTATACACTTAACGTTAAATAACTCTACTGTAAATCTGGGAATTTGGGGTTACAACAATTTACGTGGGAGGTATCGATATGTAAGTAGTGTGTTTCTGCTAGTTTGTTTGTAAAGCATCTAACTACTGCGACCTGTTGAGGAAAAACAATTAATTTATTATTAATATAATTTAGATTCAGAAATATAGCGAGTGTATGACTGTTCGTATGTGTGTGTAAAATATCAGTACGAACAGCTCTACAAATGAAAAGGACGCCTATAGACGTCAGACAATCTACAGTTACATGGTACCTCTTTCTTACATTAGATCGGCGTAAAGTGGCGCCAATGCTATCACGTCAAGTCATTGTCGTCGCGTTTCGTGCGGTTTATGAGACTTTCTGGTGGCCTTATATCGTCACTAAAGGCTGGCAACGCATCTGCTAGCCTTTTGGCGGAGCAGATGTCCTTGGACATTGGTAGTCACTTATGTGAACAGCGTGCTCGTTTGCCCCTTGTGACATAAAAAAAAAGAATATGTATTTAGTAAAATAATGCTATTCTAACATATGCTTCTATTTACATATTTATATCGATTCCTGCCATGTCAGTTGTTGTGACCCCAAATTCCCAGCTTTACAGTAGAGCGTTACAAACAAGTAAATTGTGATATACATAACTATATTCCGAGCATACATAGAAAGTGTTCCACACGTAGCCGTCGGATCTATTCCTGTGAAACAATGCCGTTGTTGAGAATCGAATATATTTATATATAAACGACTATACATGATTTTGCCACTCTCTCCTCCTAAATCGGTGGACCAATGGGGATTAAATTGTGTGTGTACATTCCAAAGCGGTTGCTTGTTTGCAGAGAAATTGGACCTGATAGGTGGCGCTGCTATCGGTATGTAACCGAAATTGAGTATGTGTAACTCAAAAACGGCTGGGCCTATTTGATTCCTGTCCATTTTGTTTTGTTCGCATTTTTTCTGAGAAGGTTTAAGAAAAAAGGAAGAAAGTAACTCAAAGGTAAAACGAAACTGTTATTTCTGATGAGAAGTATACAGGATGTAAAAGACATCGTACAGATTCCCCAGTACATGAATCTAGCCTCCCCAGTGGTGAAATTTTTCGTCGTCTTTTTCTTAAAATATACATTTTTTTTACCTTTTTTTTTAACTGAATACTGCACAATATCATTATTACTATCTGTCCCAATGCGATTTTCAATCAGAAATATATTTTTTAAATGTTCTTCTATCAAACCGCAATGTAAATAAAACTTAAAAGCACGTAACAGGGTAGCACGGCGCGCGTCGTTGACTTGCGGTACGATGTCTTTTAACCCCTGTAAGGGGCAAATAAGCAGGCGGGAATACCGCCTGCTTATTTGCACCACTAACACTCACCTTCACTGCCAGTGTTCCCTCCCCTGCCTAGTCAAATGTGGTATGATCCTGCTAGTGCATTAGTCACAAATATAGCAAAAATTCCGAAAACCGTAAATTCGTAATTTCATCACAAACACATAATAGCGGTCACTATGTGAAAATATAAGAAATCTTTGAAAAAAATAATAATCTTAAAATAACCTGGTAAAGTATTACGGAACCCTTAGTGCGCGACTTTAACTCGCACTTTTTCTTTGTCATATTCTCCGCGTGAAATCCAGACGAAATCGGTCTAGCCATTTCGGAGATTACCCAGACATATAGACACACAGACATACAAATATACTTGACTTGTGTTTTTGCTTTAAGAAACAGCGCCAAAAAGTAGATATCACTATTCCGATACCCCAGAGGTAGCGCCACGCTTGCGGTCCTTTTGGTCTGCAGCCAAATTTGGCCGGCGCCTCCGGGTACCAGTACCTCTCTCACATAAGTGGCAGCAATGCGGTCGCGTTATGTAGTGGCATTACAGTCGCGGTTTTTGAGAGTTTCACGAATGTCAAACCTTCCTGGGCGTATTAACTCAGACCATCGACCTGAGCTATAGTGCCTGAACTGCCCCTCAAACTCTAGCAGAGCTATACTGTGCCCACGATAATATATAGGCGACTAATATACATCCACATATATACTACACATTTACGTATGTCGTGGTCAGTGCCGGATTAAACGGGGTCGTGGGTTGGATTGCGGCCTCGAGTCTGGGTGTGTTATCTATATGTGTGTCTTTATATATTTCTACAAAAAAAATATTTGTGTATAACAGGCGTCTATTACCTATAACACAGGCATTGTCTACCTTAGGAAGAGACGTCCGTGTATAGTTCTGTATATATTTATTTATACTGTTATATATTATAGAATGATATTAATGCGTTATAATAGCTCCATGTTATAGGGGGGATTGCAGTATATCCCATATCTTATACTTTAAAACAAGAAGGCTATTTTACATCTACATTGTTTGTAACTCGTTTTAATTTTTGGCACAGTTGAGTATTACCCAAACGGCTTCCCTTCGATCTTTCCGCCAATAAAACTGATATAATTTATCAAATCGGTCGTTCAAACAACTCCTCAGCTATATATATATTAGTATAAAATATATACGTACAATACACTACAATACAACGCAATGTAGTGCTGTACGGTATAACGTAATATTTTAAAATATCATGCAGAATCGTGCAATATAATGCAGGGAAATGCAATAAAATATTCGAAAGGCTATAAGACACGATATTGACCCTCTACTGAAGAGTTTGAAACTGCGCTGGTCACGATGCTGAGCATATGTACTAAGCCCGCACATATATACCCGCTCCATCCTAAAATTTTAGGATGGAGCGAGATCCAATTATGGCGCCTCTTACTTGCCTTGTTCATATTTGTTAATATAGTTTGCCCACTAAAAACTAGGCTTAACCCTCTTCGCCACTAGTGTTCACGGCAATATTTACAACTAGCTATTTCCCGTGACACATGCGAGAGGTCTTAGATCTCCTTAATCTGACCGTATCTACCCTAAAATCCATTCTTCAGGATGTCTACTAACTATAAAGTATCTCCTTGCCAAATTCCATCGTTATACATCACGCGGTTTTCGAGATTTTATAATAGGTGACCTTTCGCTTTTTTGTATATAGATAGGGAGATGTAAGTTGGTTTAATATTTGATTACTTTCTAGAAGTATAAACATTCAGATGATTTTAAAATGCTGGACAGGGTGGCATGATACGGTTTGATAGAGCACCGAAGTATGAGTCGCGGGGCGCAGCTAGTCTAATATATAAAATTATCGTGTCACGGGGTGTGTTGCCAAACTCCTTCGAAACAGCTCGACTGATTTTTATGACATTTTGCGTGTATATTGGCAAGAGTTGAGGATCGGTCAACATCTATTTTTCATACTCGTAAGTGATAAGGGTGGCCCACGCGGACAGAGTCGCGGGGCACAGCTAGTGATTGTTATATGGATATAATTACAAGTTATGAGCCCGTAATTAAAAATGACTACCGACGCCCATAGACATTGAAACAGTCACAAAACTCGCAGATGTGTTTCCGAATTTCTTTATATATTTGTAACCGTTTATCATATTTCGCTCGATTAATTATTGGATTGAATCATTTTACACGGACAAAGTCGCGGGCACAGCTAGCAAATACAAAAATAGCAAACCTTTTTCCTGAGCAGCGGGTTCTGCTGACATTTTCGTATAAATCTCGCGAGTCTTGGTTCTCTGGCGCAACACTCTTTGAACACCTCCACCGCGTCGCGATGTCGCGCGCAGAATTCACCTGAAGGATTATAGCCCAGTCAAATAAGGGTTTCACCTTATAAGACGAGATACCAAGCCATTTATAAACTTGTATAAATCTTTATTTCGACACCCCAAAAAACATGTCGTAGGGTGTCGGCGTTTAAGGCCGTCCAAAAATTAAGCTGTCAATATGAAGGTAGGTATCTAGATTTATGAGATTATTGCCATACCCCAAATATAAAGGAAATACCTTTTTTTTAAAAATAAAGGTAGCAAGAACGAAATGCCACACCGGTTACCGTCAACACAAATCGACCTATTGCAAGGCAAGTTATTCCTAGATTTTCGCATAGTTTATCGGTATGCAGATTCCATTGCAGACTTAGATCTATCTCTATGCCCAAATGGAGCTATTCAGCTTTTATTGAAGATTTCTTAACGACGGCACATTACATCATGAGCATACTGAGGTCTACATATGAAGGTCATTTATTAATAGTGTAAATAGTCCAGAGCAAGGATAGGGATCCTATTCCCTAGGAGGGGTGGGGGGGACCCCGCTCTTAGTAACAACTCAGCAGATTTAATAAACAGAATGTCTTTTCTTTAATTTTTTTTCATTCATGAGAACCTTCTGAACACAAAAAAAAAACAGAATTAGCAGTTCAAAATGACTCTACATTTTAGTTATAAAACGTTTGTATAGGAAAAAGAAAAGGGCTGTTTTTAGGGTTTTCCCAGCAATTATTCGATTTTTCTCGCCGTAAAAACCATTCTCGGACTTAAACGAACATTTAAAGAAAAGAATTGGTTAAATTAGTCCAGGCGTTGTTAAGTTATGCACTTACCAACAGATTTTGTGATTCATTTTTATATATATATAGATTAAAGAACTCCAAAAAAGGATACACATATTGCATACAAGATCACGACGAAAAAACTGTGTGCTCCTTCTTTTGTACAATGTACTTTTTGTACAGTGTATTTAGTCAAAAACGGTTGTACCGATATAATATATATATAGTTTATTTTGTTTAATTCCCCTTATTTCAGAGAAGGTTTAGAAGTAAAAAAGGAAAAGATATATATATATACATAGAAGAATATTTTAAAATATTAAAATGAAGATGCACTCAAGGTGTTATTTTGTTAGCAAATATAACATAGAAATACATTTGCTGACAAAGTAAGCGCCTCGCAGCCACATATATAATAACCAGCAACTGCATTCTACCTCAGAACATCTCGCTATAACTTAAAATTTCACCCTCATCGATATCCTAAACTCTACAACCGTGCGATTCTCAAGAGGCCTCACAGTCTAATTTCTACATTGGATATATTGTACGAATTCCACAACACAATTTTACTTAGTGTGGAATTGTTGGTACAATTACATAAGTTTTGTTGTCAAATTTATTTGGAATAAAGACATTTCATTTGAAGTCATAATTGGCCTGTTGGTGCAGTGGATAGTGACCCTGCCTTTTGCTCCGGGGGCCGTGGGTTCGATTCCCACCTCGAGTTTGTGTGTATTATCCGTATTTATGTATTTCTAAAAAAAAATATTATTTGTGTATAGCAGGCGGCTGTTACCTATAAAACAGGCATTAAGTTGTCTACCTTAGGAACAGACTTCCGTGTGTCACATAGTCCTATATATTTATTTGTAATTTTAGATGTGCAGATGTCCGTGGGCGCCGGTAGGCACTTCGGTGCCTGCTGCCTGCTCGTCTGCCCCCTTGTAACATAAAAAAAAGACCGTGACTTCATCCGCGTAAAAGTAGGTAAAAAAGTAGAATCAATTGTAGCGTTATGATATATAGCCTATATGGTTGGCATAAAAGGAGTTATAGGGAGCCGACCTTTAGAGATAGACATATGCCGTCACGGACTTTTATTTAGAACTTTTGAAGGGGGACAATTCCTTCATACATGATTTTTGCGAAACTATAACCGTTTACGCAGCGCACGCAGCGGAAGCTCTAAAAAGGGGAAAAAACCGCCGATTTTGAAACATGCTTCAATGGTGCTCAGCTCCTATAAATCTTAGCGTGATGGTATATAGCCTATAGCCTTCCTCGATAAATGGGCTAATTAACGTTGAAAGAATTTTTCAAATCTGATAAGTAGTTCCGGAGATTAGCACGTTCATACAAACAAAGAAACTCTTCAGCTTTATATATTAGTATAGAGTAAGTATACATAAAAGCGAAAGGTCACCTAACACAAAATCTTGTAAACCACAAGACGTACAATGATGAAATTTGGCAAGCAGTTAGTTTATATTTGCTTGACGGATGTCTTTCTGCTAAGGATGGATGTTTTGATAGGAGAGTATTGAGGAGGTCTAAGGACTCTCACAATTTTAGGCAGACGAAATCGCGTGAAACAGCTAGTTCTAAAATAAATGTAATATATAAAATTTTATTTTGATTTATATAACCCTGGTGGATCTTACTTTTTATTTGTCCGATAACTGGTTAGATCCACTACGGGTACGCGATCCCGGACTACTCTCGCTGCAATTGTCACTCCCCCTGTCCCACCCGGACAGTAATATCCACAGCCTTTTCTCCTTATCTTCCTTTATATCCTTTTACTCCATCGCTTCCTTTACTCTTATTATTTATCTAATCAGAGGTAGGTAACACCTCCTTTTGCTCTGCAGCCGAATTGGGCCGGCGCTTCAGAGTACCAGTGCCTCTTTCTCACATAAGATCGGCGTGAAGTGACGTCATGTCAAGTGACGATATTGTCACGTTACGATTCGGTTTGTGAAAGTTTCTGGTAGCCTAAATCTCTCTTTAAAGACGACGCATCTGCGAGGCTCATAGTGGTGCCGATGTCCATGTCCGTCGGTAGTTACTTAGAGGACCCGTTTGCTGTTTGTAACATAAAAAAAATAGCTTTAGTTATATGTACCCTATAGTTTCAGAAGGCTATATGTGTCTCGCGACATACACGAAGCCGAATAACTACCTATTTGAGCACAATAACGAAATATTGAGCGTGGATTTCATATAAAAGTTGACGTAGTGAATGTGAATGTATTTTTAAACATTATATTATGTGGGAATTAATATCTAAGGAGATTCGAGGCGACGCGAGACATGCTTAAGGAAAATTCATCACATTTTCAGAGTAGAGAAAGGCGAGTAGCTTAAACGTGGTAAGTCCGTCAGGTTGTATGCTTCACTGTATATAATTCTTTCGTACTTAACTCGTGTAAGCTTTTGAGGTGAATACGTGTTTTTGGTTTTTATACTATGAAAATAGCCTAGAGGATGATCAAAACTGGTACATTTAGGCTTCCAACTTTCAATTATAGACAAACTGTATTTGGTTGAAGTTTATATAACTTGGGAACAGGCAGGTGGTTCATTTGAGCAATTAAAAAACAATTAAACAACCTATAGCCAATTTAACCACTTGAGGGTTAGCAATAGCGTTGCCTGCTTTTAATAAATTGGTAAGCTCGTTTCTTCAACATTTATCATACACCATCTATACTAATATATCAAGCTGAAGAGTTTGTTTGTTTGAACGCGCTAATCTCAAGAAGTACAGATCCGATTTGAGAAAATCTTTCAGCATTAGATAGGTCATTTATCGAAGAAGGCTATAGGCAATATATCATCACGCTAAGTCCAATAGGAGCGGAGCACCAATGAAGAATGTTTCGAAATCGGGGGTTCGTTTCCCCATTTGAGAGCTTCCGCTGCGTGCGCTACGTAAATGGTTAAAGTTTTTCAAAAGTCATATATGACAAAATTATTCCTTTTTAAAGGTTCTAAATAAAAGTCTGCAACAGCATATGTCTATCTTTAAAGGTTGACTCAGTATAACTT
>JANCMC010033613.1:2340142-2394882 GCA_024363005.1 Charaxes varanes
TTATTCCTTTTTAAAGGTTCTAAATAAAAGTCTGCAACAGCATATGTCTATCTTTAAAGGTTGACTCAGTATAACTTTTTTTATGCTAATCAAAATTGTTGTGAAATATTGCATTATTTGTGCAAGTCTTTTTATAGACATAATATTAATCCTCATTCAAAAACTATTTTTAAACCTTTAAGTGATGAGAGTGATAGACGCGGATCAAGTCGTGGAGCACAGCTAGTACGTTATAAAGATTAACAATGTAAATCAGGTCAAATTTTTTACTTGTCTTAGAAAAGCTAAAAAATACTTTAATAATCTAAAGACGAGCTTTTTTCCTTTCTCTGTAAAACAAAAAACGTCTCGAAACAAAGCATTCTTTTGCCAAATTATGTTTATTGCTAAAATCGAGGGCGCGGGTCGCGGGAGAGAATAATTTCTCGTTTGTTTTTCATTAATATGCTACCTACATATTTTCGAAATTCGAGCAAATTTCACCGAGTACTTTATGATAATACTTTTTACTGTGTTTTAAATGAAACAGTTTTATTTCGTCACCGATTAAATGGCGACAACGTCCTGAACTGTGATAGGCGGGGCGTCTTTCTACCAGAGGGACTGGCCATGTAGTCCTCGTCGCAGAAAAGCGATGGATCCAAACAGTACAACAACGCCATTCGTAGATAATATTGGAGCAGGTCTATATCCATCAGTGGACGTCCCCAGGCGGATATGAAGATATAGAATCCTGACCTCAGAGACAAGAGTTGCTACTTCCGTCGATCGTGTACGTCTCATGCCATTGCGTAGGATACAAGCTGGCTTATGCCCCCTTCTATCTGGTCTTTCCATCTGTACTTGGGCCGTTCGACTGGTCATTGAGTATTCGTTAGTCCCAAGTACGCTTGTTTGACTTCACAATTATCCCCAAATCTTGACACATCCATAACAAATGGTGATGATGATACAAAATACTTTCACTCAAATATGTATCTGATGGGCATCGTTAACGACCCAGCTCTTTCTGATTGGCTAGAACCTATGACTCTGCGAAGAGATGACTGATCACCGAGGGACTTTCACTACAAGTATCACGGTAAGCTTTGTGAATTAATGAGATTAATATCGTCAGTTGAATTTCATCATATTTATCTAATTAGAAGTGGCGCAACGCCTGCAACTCATTTGGTCTGTAGCCGAATTGTACCGGCGGGTATCTGGCAACTCACCTGCGAGCCTTGTGGCGGTGCACAAGTAAACTGTCTGTCCGTTTGCCCCTCGTAACATATATTTAAAAAAATATGTTCTTAGAAGGATAGTCATATAATAGATCGACCCCGAAGGCAGTGATTTTTTTTTTTTTTTGATTCGGACCAAAAGGCCCTATCGTTACTGCGACTAGTAAGATCTATTGTAACTGCCTCAGTTTATAGCTCATCCTCAAGACCAGCAGAGCACATAACCCCTGCAATGGCTTGAGGTGTGAGCGCCCTAACCGCTCTCGGGGTCCCCATCTATCACCTGGTCGCTGCAAGAGTAACTTGACCTAGTGATCGACTCAAATGCCGATCACTGGTTAGGCCACGACCTCCTCAGAAGAGAGACGAATTGAAATTTGTCAGTTCTTACTTCGACCCCGCTAGACCACGTTCTCCTGCATAAGCTACTAAAAAAACGTAACTCAAACTGGATGAGTAGCGAAATTTTTAGAAATACATATGTAAAAATATCTAAAGATTGGCGGCGGATCGAAATTCGGCCACAAAACTGCAGATTTCAGTACTATATACTCTTTTAAAGCTATATACAAAATTTAAATTCCCTGCAACAAGAACATAGTCATATTTGACACTTAATATACATACGGTTGTCAGTTGTTTGGTCTGTAGGGATCTACTAATGTGGGTAATGTGGTGATGACAGAAATAATACCCGATTGAGTAGGCTCTACTCAGCTTTGTTGATTGGTCTTTTAACATCATCTAGGAGCTACCTCTAGAAATAATTGTTTCTTTTACCACATATATCACGGAGAGCGTTCCGAGGAATTATTCGAACTAATACCGGCAGCTGCATTCCACCACAGGACATCTCGTCAAAATTTGAAATTTCACCCTCATCACCTCGATATCCTGAAGTCCACAACCGTGCGATTCTCTAGAAACTTCTTACCTCGGACCCTTCCCCTGTGGAATCAGTTGCCAGCTTCGATATTTGCGAACGGATACGACTTAGAATTTAATTGTTTGTAATGCTCAACTGTAAAGCTGGGAATTTGGGGTTACAACAATTTTCGTGGGAGGTATCGATATGGTTATAGTATCAAAGATTATAGCAATTCTTTCTGCTGATGCATTTCTCGATCATTAGGCAGTCGCCTTAGGTGTTAGGCTCGCGTATTACACTACTTAGGCAATCTTCTACCTAGCGTTATCCCGGTCTAGTACCAGGGTCCACTTAAATAGCACCTCTGCTATTTACTATTTCAGCCACATCCTCATGTGGCTGTGGGGCGAGTTAAGATGACCGACTGCCGTCTGACGTCATCGCCGGAACCCCCAGAATATCACTTGTGACCTCTCTTACATACCGTTCGAAACATAGTTTTTTAAAGCCTCAAAGGCGAACTGATCCGTCTCCAACTTACTGATCACCGAGGTTGAATCCTCATTTTTTTATTGAGCTGTAAAAAAAACTGGTTATCTGTTAGTATTGTTATCAGATACTTCTGAAGATTTTGTTACAACTATTATAAATAACTACGTAACTACAAATCAGACTCGTGCACTAAGGACCGTACCATCAAGTGCTACTTTACCAGGTTATTTTATGACTTGTACTTTTGTTATTTTGACAAAGTCCCTTCAAATTTTTTGTTGTGATATAACTACAAATTAACCCTTTTCAATAGTTCAAGATATAGCTTTTTGCCAAATTGCATGTTTCTAGGTCAACGGGAAGTACCCAGGGGGATCGCAGATGCGTTGCCGGCCTTTGAGAAATGAGTATGCTCTTTTCTTGAAGGTCCCTAAGTCGTATCCTGATCGGTCGTGTCTCAATGGCGCCCTAGCGGTAAACACCAACATTACACACTTGTACCATAATGTACTATTACAGGTTTGGTCGCTCATTATCGGACCCTACATTGCGGATTCTTCACATGCAAGGCCACAATAATATGATCAGCTTCATAATTGGCATGGCGAATGGTTACTTGGTGTACCACTTGGAGCAGAAAAAAAGGGATTGGTCGACATTTAAGGCAAATAAGTCATGTTCAAAATTAATAATTAGTATAAGACTATGGCTAATATGTACCACCTACGCAACAAGGTATCTGCGAGCCCTTTGGTGTTGCAAATATCCATGGGCATCGGTAGTCTTAGACGAAACTTGGGTAAGCCGCCTGCCCGTTTGCCCCTTGTTTTATAATAAAAAAATTGCTAACACTAGGTTACACATACAATGTATAGCTATAAAAATGATAAAATGCAATCTAGCTGCGAGCATTCCCCGTGCGAGGACACCCGTGTGATGGAGTCTTGCGAACAGATAAATTATCATTAGTACTCGCCGCCAAGGCAGATGCACCTCTACGATGTGCGAACAATTGATACGACAATAATTGTACAAACAAAATGGGCAAGTGCGAATCAGACTTTCTTACAGACAGAGAGACGAATTTCTTAGCATGTAACTAACACGACTTTCTTTTATATATATAGATTTGTATATCCGTAAATCCGTATATACTCTCAGGGGTGGATCTTCCTCTATCTGTACGATAACTGGTCCGATCCACTACAGATACGCGACCCCTGAGTAGCCTAGCTGCTATTGTCTCACCCCCCATACCGTCCGTGACAGAAGTATCCGCATCCTTTCTCTCCTCCCCATCTAACTTTATATCCTTTTTCTCCATCCCTTTCCCCTACTCCTGTCTTTCTAATTAGAGGTAGTGCCACGCTTATCACCGAATTGGGCGGGCGCGTCCGGGTACCAGTACTTCTTTCTCATATGAGATCGGCGTGAAGTGGCGGCAATACTGTCACATCCAATCTATCTAATAGCCGCTACACGAGTATCGATAAATCGTTGCGATTTAACTATGCAATTTTTTTTTCAAACTCTTTATTTAGGAACTTTTATACAAATCGTATATGACAGTGCTGTAGTTACTTAATACAATTCTACACATCACCTTCTCTAATACATACCTAATAATAAACACTACTTAATTCTTAAACAGTTACACAAAAATTGGAATACCGCACTAGCTAGGTCAGAGTTTGGTTCAGCCAGAATGCTATTGAGAAATCCAATATCTAATTTATTTACGCAACATACTTGTATAAAACGTTTTTTAAACGCCTATTCAGGGTACATTCCATTAATAGGTGTTGCAAATATTCTACTACCCCAGGAATTACCGGGCCTGTCTGCAACAATCAAATAATTTACTACATTGCCTTGAGAAAATAGTCTGATTATATTTTTAGCGTAACCCTTAGAGTATTTCTTTTACAATGAAAAAAAAAAATCGCGCTCGAATATTTGACAAGCGAGGATCGGACGTTTTTTTACAGCTTAGTGACTCTCCCATTTTCTTATTTCACGGTGAATTCGATAGATAAGTGAAACATAAACTTATCTCCGTGTAATCAACTTACCTTATCCTAATCTGTCGAGCCCGATTTTCTATAAGGGGTCCTATAAGGGTTTTAAAGAACCCCCCTATAATGAGAGTTCATATTTGGTGGGTTTAGATTATAGGGTGCAAGGATATAGGTTCGAACCCCGCCTTAGGCGTTTTATGTACGCATGAATTATTATTGAAGGGTGAATATTTTTTGCCACTAACTCTAGACAGTAGACGTTTTGTCTGTTTTTTTTTTTAAATATTACTGCATCATTGTGACTTAGACTGTAGAATGTAGAGTCTTTGTTTACATGATTATTATATGATATTTTACAACAATTTGTTTGTCAATATTGTAGGAAAGTATCAATAAATAACGAATATCGCAAATATTAGATAAACGATAACTATATTAATCCAATTAATGTAATTTCGGTAAATTATTTTTTTTTTTAAAGAATATTAGGAATACTTTTTAGGTATGTGTAATATTCCCTTTTTCCCCTCCTACTAAGCTTAAATTAAAAGCTTGTATTAGGACTGGGTGCGACAATACCCCAACGGCGATGGGGTTTGAACCGGGTGCCTTGCGGATTTCAGTCCGTTCCTTATACCGTTGAGCTATTGAGGCTCTAATTAAAAAGTGGCCAAGAGCGTGACATGATTGAATAGAATGGTTCCGATTCAAATAGTCGTTAAGGCAGGGTTTTTTGTGGGGGCACGCGGGAGCACTCAGTGCCCTTAAGTAAATTTAAAAAATAACGAAAAATTGCAAAGTTTATAAACGTATTTGTTAAATAACATCAAAAGCTGTTGGAAATCTCGGAAAAGGCACCTGACAGACCGAAGGACGGACCAAGCGAAACTATAAAGGTTTCTTGAAGAACTACGGAACCCTAAACACGGAACCATTTAGGCTAGAAACGGGTGTCTTTACTAATAGAAGACATTCTTCTTCTTTCTATCTTCTTCTAACTACTAAAAGAAGATAGGGTTTTGGCTCTTTCTTTCACAAAACTTAATTTGAAAATTTTTTGTTTTTTTTTTTTAATAAAGGACAATAATGGTTTTTTTTATGGAAATAATAAAAAAGTAATAAATATAGTTATACAACGCATGATTAAATATTCAGGGAGCGGCCGCTATAAGCAGACAGAAATATCATTATAGTGTATTTTAGTTCGTCCAAAACCAAGGCGTAGAGGTCACTATACATTAAACTTCTGGAATTTACGTATACAGGGTGTTTTGAATATATATTTGATAATTGCCTTTGCGGGAAAGAAATGGATGTATGTAAGTAGCCTAGGAAAGGGTGTGGTTGGAAAGGGGGAAGAGGTTTGCCCAGCAGGGGGAAATTATAGACTAATCAAAAAAAAATATTTGTTAAGTGTTGTGAAAGCTTTCATATGGGACACTAAAACTGTGATTTAATTGTTTCATAATATGATATACTAGTTGTTATTATTTTTTTGCAAATATGACATGTTCAGGGCAGGTTCACGGACTCATGTCGTGCCCTGCGTGCCGTAATAACTGCACACAGAAGAATTTAATGGTTGGATGAGATAGAGCGATTAATGTGGCCACTTTCTGGACCATAGCTGTATAACTAGTAATTTTATGAAGTTTGTTATTGAATCGAGAAGAAGAAGAACATATTTTTTTTATCTGCTAAGTGGCAGAAAAGCAGTTCACTAGATGACAAGTAACAAATATTAATCATACCCGTTATGACTAAGTGTTAAGCTTTTGTCAGAATATAAAAGGCATTATGACATATTGTTAAAAATAGGTTTACGATGTTTTTATTTTTAAATATTCATTTATACTCCTTCAGAACTGTATGCTTCGGTTTTGAAGCGTATAGTAATGGGGTAGATAATAAATTATCTGAATTTAACTAACCTACCCGATTAGCGTATCGGAGATTTTCCACTGGGTAAAATCTGATTCAATAAATTATTTAAATCAAATAGTTCTCTATATAGTTCGTTACTGACATCGGCCTTGCTAAAGTTGTCAAACTGAATTTTAATTTCGACATATCAATCTCAAACATCCTGTATACCAGATTTTCGCCGGAGGCTTGCTCGTATGATACGGAACGGTATAATTACTGGACCTTTCGGGGAAGAGGCTTTGTTTGCTACCGTGATTAGATGCTGTACAGATACCCCGACCAGTATAGAGACGAGAGACCACAAAAACTCAGCACCGACATATGAAACACTAAGTTTTTTTTTAAATATAACATGGGGCAAACGAGCAGGTGGTTCACATGAGTGAGGCTGCCCCATTTCAAAACCTAGTAAGGGACACGTTTTACAAAAATCGTTTTATTGCACAATCTTGATAATTTTTTTATCAAGATGTTTTAAAGTTTTCCCTTCCTTCTAAGCTTAAATTAAAAGCTTTTACTAGGAGAGGGTACGACAATACCCAAACGGCGGCGGGGTTTGAACCGGGTACCTTGCAGATTTCAGTCCATACCTTATACTGTAGAGCTATTGAGGCTCAACTGTAATTTATCCAAAGTGACTTACTTTCAAACAAAGTTTATTGGAAACAATAGAAAATATATAGATATAAGTAGATATTTATGATCTATGATTCAACCTCCATATAAGCTATTAGCATCCAGTAATAGGACACCACTGAGTCGTAAAGGGCAGGTGTAAAACCACGCTTCTTGGTCACGGGTGGTTAAAAAAAATTGGTACCGCTTTTTTTTATTTATTTAATAATAAACTGAAGTGGGAATGGACTAGGCATGTGGCTCGAATGGATCTGCAAAGGTGGGTCATTATGGGGACTTCCTGGATGCCCACAAATGGCTACCGACGACCCGGTAGGCCGAGGAAAAGGTGGAGCGACGATTTGGATACCTTTGCGGGGAAGGTATGGATGAGATTGGCCCAGGAAAGAGGAAGGTGGATCAAGAAGGGGAGGCCTTTGCCCAGCAGTGGGACATAACAGGCTAAAAAAAACTACGAGTCCCGATTAATGTCACTTAGTGATATTAGTTAGAGGATTGTATGACGTCAGACGGCAGTCGAACGTCTTAACTGGCCCCACAGCCACATCCTCTGCAATTTAAACGTATCCTGGTGATAGACTGAGATAACAATAGATAGAAAAGAGAGACAAAGTATGTTATAGTAGATTTCGTTGCTTTGTTCGCCTTCGAATGTTTCTAGGCGTACTGTTTAAAAGCGTTTAAATAGAGTAGGTACTCTATTCGTTAGTATGTACCAAAATTAAAGTATGTAATTTCTAATAACATCGGCTGCCCACCAGTGAAGGTTCCTTCGTGATTACGAAGATTATACTATTTATTTTATTATGAATGAAATAGTTTTATTTTTAGAGTGGGAAATTATTACTTTTAATTCTATAAATGTTATATATATAATATCATTATATTTTTATGATATTTGGTTCATTAATTTCTTCTTCTGTAATTATATATAACGACTCGACTCGACTGGCCCGTTGGCGCAGTGGACAGTGACCCTGCCTTCTGCTCCGGGGTCGTGGGTTCGGTAAAAGACATCGTACCGTAAACTTTGTGATAATGCTACATTTAATATCCTAAATAAAATCACAAAAATCATTCATCTCGGAAATGAGAGGTTACAGATATTGCCATCGTCATCCCATTCTTGAGCGCGCAATGTATCGTGATCATTGGGAAGTGATCGTCAACAAAATGTTGACGCGCAAAACAAGTCAACGCCCCGCCTTACCGCCCGCCGCGCTACCTTTGTTACGTACTTTTAAGTTTCATTTACATTGCGGTTTGATGTAAAAATATTTAAAGAAATTTGTTTCTGATTTAAAATCGCGTTGGGACAGGTGATAATAGAGATATATTTCAGTATTCAGTTAAAGAAATGGTAGAAAAAATTACTTTTGTAACGTTCTACTATAATTATGGGAATTTGGAGTTATAACAACTTACGCGGGATGTATCCATATATTAAACTATTATGGGTTACACGTGTATCTTTTTCGGTAATTATGCAGTTTCAGGACTGTTCCCAAAAATGCATATTTTTGATTTTTTTTGTTCTGGAATTTATTGTTTACACTCTGATGAGTGAAATTCCGTCGGAATTATGAGTGATCGCTCGTCTCTTCTAACCTATCCGTAGCAGAGTTACGTTTTGCGCAGAATGTCAGCCTCCCCCGACGGTATATGACTCCTTCCGCGCGAAACCTAACTCTATTGTGGATAGGTTAGAAGTGGACTGGCAAGCGGAGAAAATGGGTTTGAACACTTTTCTCCTTATAGACTATACAAATTATTAAAAAACTTTGCACACCTACTCAAAGTCCCCGGCTATACTACATGATCATTGTAATGATCATTCAAATGAAGCTATGTCTGGCTCCGGCATAATGCTATTACGCTCGGCCGTAATTTTTGTGAGATAACATGGTTCATCTTTACTGTGTCCTGAACTATTAAAGTTGATAATATAATACCACGTTGTAGAACCTTAAGTATCAAAGATTGTTATCAACTGTGACAATACAGAAGGATTGTAGTCTACTGTGTTGTTTTTTGGCATTACAGCAGCGGGGGCTCTGGGCGGCAGTTACACAAACCTGTTCGAGGGTGCTTCGCGGCAGAGGGGCCGCGGGCCATCCGTTGCTGAACGCTGCTATAATACTTTTTACCCTTATACCCCTCTTTAGCAATTATGCTTCTCCTAATGTGATACCATATCATATATGAGTCTCTCAGAACTCGGTCACACGAACAGCATTTTGCGATGCATGGAATACCTGACAAATCGCACGGTTCTGGACTGTTGGACAACTAAGTGATAGGCGCCATCCTAATGGAACGTGAATGCGCGATGCGATCGAGCTTAGTACCAATGTGCGTTCAAACAAGAAGCGTCCTATTTGAGTACGATTCGATCGCACGACCCGTATTTATATATTTCCAAAAAAAAAATTGTGTACAACAGGCGGCTGTTACCTATAACAAGAACATTTCTGGATAAGGTATTGCTTCGGATATACCGAAGGTGGCAGCTGGTTTACAATGATGCAAAAAAATCTGTGTTAATCACACGTTCGCATATTTCAGTTTTCAAGGTGGTGTGGGAAGAATTTCAAGTTCTGACACTAAGTCCGTAGGTGAAATTAAGATGCTGGTAAATATCGCCCTTATATTTACAATATTCCAAGCACTGTTTGGACCAACGTCCGAATGGTCTTTGAAAGAATTCCAAGAAGTACCAATAGAAGACGAATAGTCTCCTTGTATTTTCACTATTACTTATATCGTAGACCATATGAAAATAAAGTGGTCTTTGCAAAATATGGTTTGATTTATAAGACTATATATTCTTGATCTGAATTAATTTTTTATTTTAATTTTTAAATATTATTTTTACCCTCCAGTAAGGGTGTATTATCCATATGTATGTATTTATATATTTTAAAAATATATATTTGTGTATAACAGCCGGCTGTTATGTATAACACAGGCATTAAGTTGTCTACCTTAGGAACAGACGTCCGTGTGTAATATAGTCCTATATATTTATTATTTATTTATATTTTCAAACCTCTAAGTGATAAGAGTGGCACACGTGAACGAAGTCGTGTGGAACACCTAGTGTATGATATAGGTACTTAGCTGGTTTAGTTCTAGTTGGTGCGTCTGACCAAGTAGGTGTTACGTACTCTAAACTTTATTGCAGAAACTGTTAGAAATTTGAAAAAAGGTTTAAGAATTCTAAATCTATACGTATAAATAAAATTGAAGGGTCTTTTTGTCAGGTTGAAATTAGGGATGTGCCCACTAGTCGGTAAAGCGGACAATCCACTAGTGTAATCGGCGATTAGTTGGCAAAGAGCTCCGACTATCCGACCTCATTTCGCAATAATATGTTTTTTTTTTAATAAAACAAGGGGCAAACAGGCAAGCGGTTCACCTAAGTGACTACCGACGCCCATGGACAACTGCAACACCAAAGTGCACGCAGGAGCGCTGCCAGCCTTTGAGAAATGGGCCCAAATCAGCTACAAGCATGGCGCTTCCTCTTATTAAAGTTATATTACCTTGTGAGAGTGCCCGCGACTTCGTCCAGGTAAAATTTGTTAAGAGAAAACCTGATTCAATTTTAGCGTGATGGGATATAGTCTTTCTCCATAAATGGGCTATCTGACACTGATAGAATTTTTTATATTGGACCAGTAGTTTCTGAGATTAGGGCGTTTTCGAATCGACTTTACGAATAACCTTTGCAGAGTCTATCTCCTGATGATGCTCCTGTCGAAGCGAAACGAGCATTGAGGCACATCGGAAAGCCAGTGTAGGCTGTGCTTTGGTGGCGGATTACGTGGTGTAGCTATCGGGTTGCAGCATTGCAACGATTTTCCCTCATATTTATTCGCGGATTTAAGCCCAATCCAATACCAGCCTCCGAGAACCACCTTTAAAGGCTGGTTCCATAGAGATGTTAAGCAATACAAGAATTTTTCAAAAAATTGCACAGAGGCCCTAGCACAAACAATTCGAACCGTTCGAGTCGAAGAGTCGGCTTTGAAAATACTCGTTCTGGGCTTAGCGGGCCCTTCTTAGCGTCAATGCGGATTGCATTAGCGTTGATTAAAAGCGTGACACGATAAAGACTTGCCTCCTGGGGTCTACCACGAACAATTTCGTCCTAAGTAAAGTAACTTTTCGACTTCGAACGGTCCGAATTGTTCGTGCTAGGGCCTCAGTATTAAATTTTAGACATCGATGTCTTGAGTGTCCAATTTTGTATTCAGAATCGAAACAGAGTCGCCCTCGTTTTGATGGTATGGTGATATATGGTTGCCGGAAATATGATACCCTGTGACACCCCCTGGGGGGGGGGGGGTTTAAAGAAATCGTTCAAGGGTCTATTTCGTTCCAATAAACGTCATACATCTTACCTCGTATGAAACACCATCCCTAACACCCGCATCCCAAGGATATAACGGTATAATGCTGTGCTCCAACCAGCCGAGTTTAGTGCACAGCTCAAATCCTGATGTACCCAAGAACCAGTCAGGGGATGGCTTCATAGCTATTACGACTGAGAACAGATGATGTATTCTGTCTACCCTGAAGAGGGAGTCTACTGGTTCAGACATATGCGGATGGCGCCGACGTTTTCCTCTGATCAATGTTCGGTAGAATTTTCTCCTACTTACTTGACATTTATCATTACATTTTAGACAATTTACACAATATCTTTATAATTTATAGCCTATGTGTTGTTCTCATGCATATACTATATTATTGTAAAGTTTTATTAAAATCCATTCTGTAGTTTTTCCGTGAAAGAGCGTCAAACATACATCCATGTGTACAAACTTTCCGGTTTGTTATTACAAACCCCAAAGCGTGCTGCTAATATTTTAGCTGGATGTATTTGCATATCACATTTATGACTAAACGTGTAAGAGAGAGTTTTTTTAACAGATAAAGTGAATTCGAAATTTGTCTTTAAGAATTTGCATTTTTGGTATCTAGAATCAAATACGTTCTGAATATAATACTCGTATATTTGAGGTGTTTATTTAATTTTGCCCACGAAATGAATCATTATGAAGCACCTGGCGTTGAATTAATTATAAAACGGACTACCAACACAACAGCTATAATTCCAATATTAGCGTGTCGACACGACGATTTCCACTCTAATATTAATAAAGGCGTGTAATATTGATGTTATTACGACCAAGTCATTGTGCTACACCTACATTACTGTGATTCACCCGAACCTTCCGAGAAAATTGTCTCTATAATGATGCTCTGAAATCGTATGACAGATTATCAGTGTCTTATGGCAGGGTTGCCCCATCTAATAAAATGATGAATAATAAGATTACGTTTGTTTATTTAGAAGGATGCTTCGAATACCATGGACTGCCAAGAGAACCAACAAATCTATTCTAAATCAACTTCACATAAAGACCAGACTCTCAAATATATGTTTTCAAAGAATACTTTCCTACTTTGGTCACGTTGCTCGTCGACAGCCAGATAACTGAAAGAGAGAGACTGAAAACCGAATGGATGAAAGTTGTTAACAAGGTGAAGGAAGATTTCATGGGCGCGACCTTCAGCAATGAAGAAACGACTCTGAAGAGAAGAGATGTTTATTTAATGCTGGGAGTTGGGTAAAATCTATATAGATAAAAAATAATTTCCAAAATGTATGCGCGCGCATAACTTCTGAACTTTAGTTTTGCGTTCGAAGTAAAACGTCAAATGAAGGATCTTGCTTCCATTTTTCAGGACTTCATGGTCGTAACGTCGAGGATCCGATATGCGCGAGTTCTGACTTCATTCATGCTAGAAATATTTAGAAACTAAGTTGTGGAAAACGAAGATATTAATGTTTCGAACGTGAAAGTAAGTAAAACAATCGAGAATGTTCGTGCTAGGCCCTCGGATCTTAATGCCAGCCATCCACGTTAAGGTCTACCGGAGAGGCGAACATGTACAGGCATACCTGTGCAGGGAGACCGGAGCGTGTGTTGGACTACATTTAAACCTAAGCAGGCGACCGGCGCAAAATCGTAT
Source organism: Charaxes varanes (assembly GCA_024363005.1). Taxonomy (NCBI): domain Eukaryota; kingdom Metazoa; phylum Arthropoda; class Insecta; order Lepidoptera; family Nymphalidae; genus Charaxes; species Charaxes varanes. The sequence continues at coordinate 2,353,351 of JANCMC010033613.1, forward strand.
ATCAAAGTTCAATACATGTTCTACGGTACACCGGAATGTCTCCACACAAGTTACCGGCACGCCTTCGGACTACGATAGCAAATCGCCACAAAAATCCATCCGGTACACCGTAACGTGGATGCCAGGCATAAGATCCATGCGTACTCTACATTGCCTCTTTAAAGTAAATGTCAATTTAATAAAATTATACACGAATAGCAAACTAAACTATGCACTTTATAACGCAACAAATATGCAAGATACAAGTAAATTCACGAACATGAAACCTTGAAGTGCCTACAACATTTGCAAACGCGTTAACTGTCCCGTATTAATTATATTAACATATTTATGCATTCTGCACCCAAGCCATTATTTCTGAATAATTAAACCCGATCTGATACAAGTAGGTGGGTACGCTGATTTCTCTACGTAAATATCATGATTCTTTATGAAAATAATTATTTTGTATCGTGATATTTATAAATATAAATAAAATTGAAGGGTCTGTTTGTAGCGTCGAAATTATTGTTTTTTACTAATTGCATATGGCTGTTCATTTCTTATACCAATATATAGAGCTGAAGAGTTTGTTTGTTTGTTTGCTCGGGCGCGATTTGAAATATTTTAGTTGTAGTAAGCCCATTTATCGAGGAAGGCTATAGGCTATATGTCATCTAATTTTACGCAAACGAAGTCGCAGGTAGCAACTAGTCGTATATATACATATAAGATACATATAACAAAACGCAACTTAAAATTTTATTTTCTTAATTTCTGTGTGTCTGTTCGTTCCGCGTAATCTCCGAAAGGGCTGGACCGATTTCGACGTAAGTTTCACTGGATGTTGCAAGAAGCAACATAGGCTTCACTTCAGTTTTACATAAATAATAAAAGTTTCGCACAAAGAAATAAAAACCCTCAAAATTTAACAAGAACTCTGAATTCACGCGGACTGAGCCGCGGCATACGGCTAGTTTATAAATATAGCTAACTATGCGTGGGTCTTTGGTGTGTTTCCTTGTACACTTTATCTGACTAGTTAGAAACTGACTTAATTGCGATAAGTAATTTTCCAAATGCCTAAAAAAGTCATCGCCGGTATACATAATTACATATACTCGAAATTCACTTAACAATATAATTAAAATTATCTACACTTTGTCAATATTCTATTTTGTTACTAATATAGTATGTTATTTGGACCCCGGGAGGGGTTAGGGAGCTCAGACCTCAAGAAATTACAGGGTTTATGTGCTCTGCTGATCTTGAGGATGAGCTATAAAATGTGGCAGTTACAATAGATCTTACTGGTCGCAGTAACGATAGGGCCTCTTGGCCCGCCTCAAAAAAAAAAGAAAAAAAATAATTTGGAACTTGTACTGAGTTGATTGGTCTTTTGCAATTTATATCTCATGATCACTTGACAGCAAGTTAAAACCTGTAATCTATAACTAACGAAATAAACGCCTTAGATTGAGTTCAAATTTCTTTTTAACTAAAAAAGTTTGTGAAGTATCTCTTCTTGGGGTTACGTAGTCCTACAAAGAACCTTTACGGTTTCGCTCTGTTTGTCCGTCCGTCTGTCTGATTTTTTTCTCTTTTTTTATGTTACAAGGGGCAAACGAACAGGCAGCAGGCATCAAAGTGCCTACTGACGCCCATGGTCATCTGCACGATCAGGAGGCAAGCAGATGCGTTCTCGCCTTTAATGACATGTTTAGGCCGCCGGGAAGTCTCACAAACCGTACGAAACGTGACAATAATACCATCACTTGTAACAGCTTTGCCGCCACTTCACGCCGATCTTATGTAAGAAAGAGGTACGGGTACCCGGTACCCGGACGCGCCGGCCCAATTCGACTACAATCATTGCGCTATCTCTAATTAGAAATACAGGAGTAGAGGAAAGGGATGGAGTAAAAGGATATAAAGGTAGATGGCAAACCTTATCTTCCACGTAATAACTCCAGTGACTTGCTAAAATGGCTCCAAATTTAATTTCGCTTGACGTTTAATACTCGATTTCCGCCTCATATATGGATGTATTATCTACATGTATATCTATATAGACAGGGTTTTCCTTGTAAATATATAAATATTTATATATGTACATTATAAAAATATTTGTGTATAGCAGGCAACTGTTACAACACGTGCATTAATTTGCCTACCTTAGGAACAGACGTCCGTGTGTCATGTAGTCCTATGTACACACACCGGCAGAATTAGCGGAATACAAAAAAATATAAACGAAACAAAACACGTTATTCTTGGATCGTTTGCAGCATGCCCAGATGGATGGTAACCTTAATCAGTGCACGGGGGTGGGGGGAGGGGTGGGGGAACACTGGATATTTAACATTCACTTAATTAATTGTAAACTCTAAAACCGAACTTCATGTGGAATTAACAATAAGGACAGGCAGGATATCTAAAAACCAGTGCTAAAACGGGCCACCCATCTATCGCCCGGCCGCGGTATGAACTACTTAACCTTAATCGACTCAAATGCCGTCCACTGATTAAGCTACGAGGTTTTCCTCTTTTTTTTAATTTGGTGGCTTTTCTTTAATTGCAGTGGGTACCCGGTTCAGTATGGGGTCCACTACCGACCGCCGCCACGGGCAGTACCCAGCAAGCGGACGATACCAACTCCTTGGCGGAGCAACTTGCAGCACTTTCCCTAAGAAGACCTCCCCGCCCCACTCTTACTTTATTTACGACTAACTGTACCCCGCGACTTTTACTTAGCCAGCAAGATAGGTATGAATCTTCATGACAGAGATATCATATACGCCGAAAGGATAGGCAGACCACATCAAAACCACCGCGTTGCGCTCTTGTATATATAGATACCTCAGTCATATGCCCGTGAGATATACTGAAAAATATTAAAATACTGCGACACTGAAAAAACTAAAAATTTCTGGATCACTAAATTAAACTACCCTAAGTGCAACACTCTTTGGTTTTCAATTAAAAATCTCATCAAAAATGTGTGGAGTTGTTGACTACAAAAACAGACAGTACTATTATGACTGTCCCGTTGGCACAGTTGGTATTGACTCTGCCTTCTGCCCGAGGGTTGTGGGTTCAATTCCCGCCTTGAAGAAAAAATCTTTCAGTTTTAGATAGCCCATTTATCGATCATCGCGCTAAAATTTCATCTACTTTTTTTATCAAATGGCTGAATATCATTCAAGAAGCTAGTTGAACGGCAACGTTCAATAAAATGGCTGTTAAATGAACCGCATCTTAAGCTCTCTGTTTGCGACATATACATACATATGGAGTTAAAGAAGTCTTACTTCGTCTTCGTAGTTGTGTGGCCTAAAGCACACTCGTTTTTTTTTTAATTTGCATTTTTGTCATAGGTATCATATACATACACAATTTGTAAAAAAATAATTGACGTTGTAAACAGACACTTCAATTTAATTTATATGTATAGACTAGCTAAATAAGTACCATTATTGGATGGGTGACCCACTCTTACACTTGTTTTAAATATTCGAAAGGCATATTAAACAGTGGGTCCCGATTAATGTCGTCGTGTTGTTAGTCATGAGTTTGTAGAGATTGTGGTGGTCAAGGGATGACGTCTGCCAGTCGGTCATCTTAACTCGCCCCACGGTTACATCCCCTACAATTTAAGTTGACCCTGATTCTAGACCGGGATAATGCTAGATAGAAGACTTTTGATACAAAGGATTTTAGGCTAGTTTTGCAATTGTTATTAAAAATTTAATTTAGACATGTGTATCTCAGCCAGCTTGAAAAAGAGCATACCTTTGGCCAGATGGGAAACAGTCTCTACCCTGTTAGGTACAGTAACAGTAACTATATAATTAATAACACACAAGAAACTAATCAATATTAAGATGACTGAAACAGAACACCTACATACGAGTATGAATGGCAAAATTACTAAAAATAATTATGAACGGCACCCTTTTTGTCTGATGTTACTCTTATATACTTATTTAAATTTATACTTTATTACTTACATTAAAACTCAGATCAAGAACTTTTTCTACTTTTTTTTAAATATTACAAATGGCAAACGACCATAGTGATTTATTACCTAAATGACTTCCGATGCTAATGGACATTTACACCACCAGAAGGCTCGCAGATGCTTTGCCTTTAAAGAGGGGTATTAGCTACCGGGATCTCGCCCAAACCAAGCGAAACGCGACAACGCTTCATTCTGCATCTTTTACCGCATGTATCATGGGGAGTGTTCGGAGGAATTGTTCGGAATTATCTCGGCAGCTAAATTTCACCATAGGACATCCCGTCAAAATTTGAAATTCCACCCTCATCACCTCGATGTCCTAAAGTCGTTGTTTAACGCTGAGTTCTTACTTGTGTGTGTACAGCGTTTTTATTGTAAATTCAAACTCAACCACGCACTGCAAGCTAATGATATTGGCCTGCTTGTGTGTTTGCGTCTACACGTTATTTTGCGTGTATTCTAGAGATGAATATTTTAGAGAGGCATGGGCTAAAAACTGATAGCACCAATGAAATTAGAGCTTGCACGTATGTAATCCTCGACGTAAGCGATTTTTCCTTTAAAACACTCGTGTTTTATAATGAAAAAAAATACAGGGGCTAGACAGAAGTTAAAACTAGAACATACAGAGGCAGAGGTGTCGGTTACGGTGGCGGTGTTGCGGGTACAATGGTATTTTCCCATCACAAAAATACCCAACTCGCCTAGTTTTCACTTTAAAAACAGCTTAAATTACCAAAATATAACCGCATCGTCCCGTTATAGGCACAAGTGTTCGGTTTGCGAAAAGTACTACCGATCCCCCGGGGAGCTGCGGGATCATGTCAACTACCAACATATGGGGAAGACCCGCCACAAATGTCCGGTGTGCGACAAGGTGAGGTGTTGTCTAAATAAACTAACGATGTCGCGGTGAGGAAGAAATCGCTGTTATTTTCTTATGCGTTTTTGTGGTGTACAATACAGTGTATAAATAAATAAATAATGGCCGGCAACGAATCTGTAGCCCTCTAGTGTTGTTCACGGTTGTCCGTTGGCATTTAGGCGAACCCTTTGCCCTTATTTTGTCGTACGTCTTGTTATGTATGTGCCGAAATCTTGAAGGCAACAAATTTTCCGTAACTTCTTTAAATGTAACGGAAATTTCTTCAGATGTATAGGTAAATTGGTGGTCGTCCAATTTTCGCCACTGAATTAAGTACAAAAACTTAATGAAATAGCAAAAATTTAATTAAACTTTTTTTCAGCACCTGTTTGCATGTATACATTAAATAAATTATGAAGAGGTTCTTGCCCGTGTCATCGTGTCAATGAACAATATAGTGTTGTCTAAAACATATTAGGAAATGCCAGCAGTGGACGTCATCGGGCTGAAGAAAGGAAGAAAAGTTGATACGAATATAAGTCTAAATGATATTCGTATTAAGTCAGATCCTTGAGAGTCACCGTATGGGAGCCTGTGATGCTAAATTTTTAGTCACTAAGGCATTGTTGGGTTCTGTTGGACTATGTAGATTGGGTGCAAAAACGATTAAAAAGATTAAGGTTCATGAAGTTAATAACGCCTGGAGTGTACGTACGAGTTTTTCTAAGGATCCGTCCGTTTCCTACATAAATGAAAAGCCCATTCATCTCTGCTTATTCGCACATCTTCCTGTTGTCGCCATCATTTTTGTAACCAGTTTTCGCATTCATGTTGCCATTAGTGGCATCAAAGGCCCCACCACGATGAAAGCGAAGGCTTTCACTAGTATCGGACTGCACTCAGCTGACGGACTTCTGTACCAATCCTTACACCAGATAACGCCCTTTCATAACAATATTATTATTCAAATCGATACCATATCTTAGATAAAAATGCCGAAGAACTCGTTCGAGCCAAGTAAAAACACAGGTGCGAATGCCTCCACCGATTGTAAGACTAAATCTTATTTGTTTGTGCGGACCGCCTTGACGCAGAAATATTAAAGACGCAAACAAGTTTTATAATCTTAATTATAAAACCCAGTTATTATTTTATCACATTTAAGCCCGGTTTACTGACCCACCAGTTATTAAATCGGTATGATTTATCTCTTTAAAACTAAGGTTGATAGACACTTTTATAGCGGAAACGCAATATAATACAAAAGATATAATTGGTGCACCAAAAGTTGTTGAACTATTACTTTTACCTTTGATATCTTTAAAAAATAATAATAATCTATGAAACTATAAAGTTTTTATAAAGATAGTAAACTTTTTTTTAAATTTTTTTAGTAACTTTAGCAGTTGACTCTTGTAATAGCAAACTCAATGAATAATTGCCTTAGGTCCCTTGTAAAATAAGCCATATTGAATACGTAGTAAGCTATCGATTTTTTTCGTATATAATATGGTTTCGTACATTATGGTACAAATGTGTACTGTTGGTGATTACCGCTGAGCCGCCTTTGAGACCCTAGACGTCAGGTGAGGGTCTTAAGAGAACCGAGGACGGTAATCATCGATACACACGTGTATCATACGACGTTTTTCAATACACTTGTGAAGAAAATAATACTAAAAAATGATTTTGTATAGTAGATAAAAAGTTTATTGAGAGAAACAATTAGTAAATGTACAGTTAATAAAATTATAATTAGTTAATTAGTTAGTTTTTGATGGTGTGGAGGTCTCATCAAATAGGTCATTTACGGAAACAAACGTATTGCAATACGAAGTTGCATGCGATGAGCAAGCAATATGTATATTATTTTATTTTATACTTTTGAGCACGACCTTAATTGTATCGAAACTTTTTAAAGAACAAAGCAAGTCAATCAATAAAGTATAAAAAAAAACATCTATAACTCACTCGTGAATAATAGCAATGAAAAAGTCACAGTTTGATTACAGGTGTCATTATGTGCCTTATTACGGTGAAATTAGAGCCACATTATGAACAAGTGTAAAAAAAATATTTTATTATCACTCCGCTCAGACGTCACCTTTTTATATTCTATCTATCATCAGCCTTTAATATCCTACTGCTTGTTTGTTTTTTATTTTACATGGAGAAAACGGGCAGGCGGTTCACTAAGTGAATACCGAGGCTCGCAGATACATTACCGGCCTTTAAAAGCGTTGGGCCACCGTGAACTCTTACAAACCTAGCCAACCAGCAGGCACTACAAAAGGACTGCAAGCGTGGCGCTGAACTGATAAATCAGTCATAGCGCTAAAAAATTATACTAATGTTTAAGAAGTCTAAGGGCATCTCTCCAAGGCAGGCAATCACTCAGAAAATTCTACATATTAGTTAATGTGTAAAAGTAAAGAGCCAAAGAAACTTAGCTACTCCTTAGTTTTTTTGTCCAGTTAAAAGCTTTTGGTTTAGTCGATCTAGATTTGATTTATATGTATGTGTAATGACACATACATATAAATCAAATCTAGATTGACTAGACACCAGGTTCAGCTTAATAATGATAAAGCTAAACCTGGTCGGTAAAACATTTATCGATGGCTAATGTGGGCAAAATCGCCTGATTATCATATGAAAAGATTTCCGTTGCACGTGAATATAATAAATTTTAGGAATATATGTCAAAAAAAGGATCTGTTTCCATTTTTCTGATGAGAAGTATACATATATAAAATGAATAACAAAATGTGTTGCAAAGCGCAAATCTCGAGAACAGTTGAACCGATTTCACTAATCTTTTTTTTGTAACATTAGGAATTATAAAGGTACAGGGAAGGCAAAACAACTAAGTGACGTTAGTATCATGTAAACATTGATATATGTATATATAATATTTGTCAATATTTATAAGAGGGTAAGATTAGTTAAACACGAATTGTCTGTGGTAGAATTGTAGTCAATTGAAATGTAAACGTCTCTTAGGAACGGGAACGGGGATAATAAAAGTAAGTAGCCCATCATTTGGACAAGGCATCGTCTGCAGAGAATATATATGTATATTTGTACTTTATTGACAAACACGAATAACTTTTTAAAATTATTTATTTACAAAAATAAGACCCAATACATATCTGTAAACACCCTCTTTATAACCTTTAAATATCATAAACAATATAAGCAACAAATAATATTACATCTTTGGGCAAGAAGTCTTCTTCAGATAAGTTTTACCAGAAGGTAGAGGAACAACTGTGACTCCCTGTGGAAAGTTTTTAGCTATTTGATCTTCCGGCATTGACGGTAGCACCATACAGTCGTCTCCCATCTAATAAAAGATATAACAGTTATTAGACATTGTTAGTTTTATTCTGAAAAACCACGAGCTCATGGGTTGCAGAGGATATAACAGACGGAACATTTGGTAGACGAGGTTGCATTAATAAACGCTAGATAAAAATTGGGAACGTACTTCAACTAAATATACTGAAGCCATTTTGGCATTAATAAAAATTGGCTTCACTTGTGTATGTAACCTAGTAAAGCATGCTTTACTAGATTACATAATCATCTTGGTTTTTTTTTAGGCCTTGTACAGATACATATTTGATGATAATAAACGAAACAGTTTCATGCTCAATATACACTCTTATCGCCTACAGATTGGCATTGTTGTGCGTGAGGTTTGCTTATAATAATCTACTATATTAATAATGCACATTTTATAAAAATATTAGCGTTCGCGCACCATCCTCAATAGAAACTATAATTGTGCCAAATTTCATAATCCTCCGTCCGCGCAATTTTTTCAAAATCGTACCGAAAGTTTTCACTTCACATATAATGTAATATAAAAGTACAATATAATAGGCGTTAAAATAACTAGAGTCCAAAGCGGTATAAAAAGCGAGCCTCTGGTACCTTACTCGTTGGGTGCGAGTGTTCATGAGTTTTGAGATTCAATGGCTATTCTGGTAGTGCCAAATTACTATGTAATTATTTGAAGTAACCTTTTAATAGTCTTTTTCATTAGCCTCCAATATCTCACTACGGGGAAAATATCTAGTCACATTTTACACAATTATAATTATTTGAAAGATTGCGTGCTAATTTTCATATTAATCGCAAAAAAAAAATTAAGTTTTTAAATCACACTAATGGTTACACCTAAATGTAACTTGAATGCATATTAACTGTCCATTGCAGTAGCCTTTTATGTCTAATGTACTTCTTCTAACATATAGGATATTTCGCAATCATTTAATAAAATATAGCGAATAGTAAATGGCGGGGCAAATTTAAGAAACCTTGCCAAGCTAAAAAACACGCTTATATTAAAGCAACGGAAACAGAATTCATTAGTGGACACTGAGTTAAGTTTCATTACACTTGTTAATATAATTACATTATGTGTCCTTTCTATGGGCCAAACTGGCTACAGCGGAAAATGTAACGTATACAGGTTGTCTTGCAAGCAGTAGATTGTACTTGCGTAATAATTTTCAGTTATAACAAATTCTATATACTTTTTCAAACGCCTATAACTAGACAAGTCTCGAGTAATGACCAAACAAGTTGAAAACAGAGTTTCAAATGCTTTATGAAACAGATCCAAATTTACTTATTACGATTTCAATGATCTGATATGGCCTGATAAATAAAATATGAATTCATGGTCTTACACCAGGACATTCATTTTGCTAAATAGCCAAGAACCACAAATAAATATTTGGAATCACGAGTAAATGTGTCAATTGTATAAAGGATGTGAAATATAATAAGACCCGCCTTGTATAAATTAAACAATCCATTATTTAATTTGGGACTGGACGAAGAACTAATAAAGAGCTACAGTTAACGCCATCTGGCGAGTCACCATTGAAAGTCTTACCGAATAATGAGTTTAATAGGCGACTCGATATAAATAGGACAGATTATAAAACGTATACAATGAAATGTTAAATCACACTTTTGGCTTTTACCAGCAAGGGAATAAAAAAAAACACCTGTATATGAAGTATATTTACATAACGAATGACACTGTCAATACTTTATTTATCAATGTACAAATATATTGACTTCCTGCGATTTTATGTAATGGAATTACGCTCATTACATGGCCATTTAAATATACTCGACTGTTATATAAAAATAACGCATAGACATCGTATGTGATACAATTTAAGCCACCATTTTGTTGATGAATTATCGGCGAATCTGTAGTTTTATCAAAAACCTTAAATAACTTAACTGAAAAAACTCTAACGGCCTGCATTCGACAATATTTATATCTGACAAATGATCAGTTTCGCAATCTCGTCTTTCTATTGTAGAGGACACAAAACTAATTTAACTACTTTGATTCGTCTAAATTATTTTCATATTTAATTATTCTATGATTTTAGTAAATATTTATTAATCTTTTCCTCTCTCTGCTACTTGGCTTGGTAGAACATCTATTTTAGTAGCATAAGCTAGCTACGGTCGAAGCCAAATATCAGTCACCCATAACTATTATTACATTTAAAAAGCAATATCTTACTTTTACCCAAACCACTTATTTGTGAAGTAGGCTCTCGCAGATTTACGCCAGAGAGGTCAAAATACATATTTACAACTACAATATTACATCAAAAATAATGTTAAAACTTCCTTACCTTCCAATTAGCAGGAGTTGCAACCTTTTCTTTGTCAGTCAATTGCAAAGAGTCTAGAGTCCGTAAAATTTCACTAAAACCAAAAAAAAAGACTAGATGACTATCGTGAATACAATGTAAAATGATGATAATATCCAGATGAGAATTGTATAGTGAATTATGAAATTCTGAAGTCAATTTTAAGGATTAACAGATTTTCTAAAATTTAACTCATAAGTCTATGAAATTGTGTAGCTTGATGATTGTGTAGATTTTTTAAATAGATATCTGATCATAACTGTAAAACATGCAATTTTGAGGATGACGAAGGTCTTCTATTGTTTATTTTAAAATATTGTTGTCCAGCCTAATTTCCTATTTAGATGTAGGGGAATAGCTATCAATAATACTTGCTCCCTGTAAAATAGAGGCCCTGAAAGTGTGTAAGTAAAAAATTCCTAAAATCTTATCCACAATCTTTTATAAATTAACTACATTTTAAAGAATTACTGCTGGGTTCCCTATTATATTTATAAATATCATTACCCCAAATTAATATAAAATTATGAGTATTTATAACAAATACAAAAATGAGAAAGTAATCGTTTTTCCACTTACTCAAAATTACGTCCAGTTGTAGCAGGATATAACAGAGACAGCCTAAACTTCTTGTTAGAGTCCACAACAAACACAGCCCGAGCAGTCAAAGGTATCCCCAAAGGGTCTAGTTCATCTTTATCTAGCATACCTAACTTTTTAGCAATGATTCTATCTTTATCTTCTATGATTGGATATGGAAATTTCTCATCTTCATGGACACCTAAAAAATTACATGCATTTATATAACATCTAAAATAAAAAAAATAAATCACACATTATCCAATCAGTTCTATCTATAAAGTACTGAGCCTTCAGCAACTCTCTCATCTATATATACATTCACTGGCGCAAATTGTCCCCCAAGCGTGTTATGTACTACATTTTTTAAATATAACTAGATTTAATGGTATATTTGTATTAAACTCACTTGAAGTTGATTAAAGTATAAACCTTTTTTTTATAATTAAAATTAACAAGAATTAATAGATAATAAAAAAGGCCCTTATTTTTGTGTTTGTTAAAAATGAAAATTAACAAAATACAGAAATGGTACTTAAAAGTTATAGTGAATTTAAACACTTCTGGTCCTAATAAGAGTCTGCAGGCAATGGAGATAGTCTAGATTGTGCTTAAAATATGCCCTTGAGCCATTTTCTCCCAGGTGGCTACCACAATCCACAGCAGTTTTCAACCAATTTAGTGCCTCTGGAGGTTCAGGCTTAGATTCTCTACTTCTTTTTAATATGTTCCAGACTTGTTCCATAGGATTCAAGATTACACTTTGTACAGACCACTCCAAATGTTGGAATCTTACCTTCAAAAGGTAATTTCTCATGCATAATGTAGTACAAAATTGACACTTTGGATAAACCCTTTTTGAGGTAAAACATGATCCTTAAGAATATCTTCGATTCATATGCACATCCTATTCCTCCATTCTTCTTATTGTTCAATTATGATGATGCCTCCTATGGCAAACCGTTTCTTTACAATTTTGAGAGTGATAAGTCAATTTTCTACCTCTAAATTGCATCTTACTTCACCATTTTGTGGTCTCTTTGTTTACTGGCTGGTCTGATGATAACTTTGACCGAATCTGTGAGTTGTAAGATCTTCATTTAGCGTATCAGTACTGATTCCGTATTGAACTTGATCTCAAAGAATTGTAGATTGAGCCATCAGAGTCCCACTTAGAGCTTTATATTTTCAAATTCAGAAAGCAAAATAGACTATAAGTTAATTACAAAATTTAAAAAATGATAAAAATGTAACAAACATTAAATAAAAGCATTAAAAAATAAATTAAATAAGGGCATTTTTTGTCCTTACCTTCTTAAATTAACAACAAGATATACAATTAACCATCTCTCATTTCAAATTTTCATAGGAGATACTTAATCACCACTTATCAGGTTTTTTAAGTTGGGGCCACATTTTCAGCCAGTGAGTGTTTATAAAATGAATCTTTGTCCCATAGTCATGCTAAATCTTAAGAATTTTAGCCCAATTTAAGTATTTTTAGGCTCTTAAGAAAATAATGATTCTTCACAAAAATAAAAACCATTGAAAATGATTATCTTTTTACATCAGCTGTCTATATATATACGATATCTAGCGAGACTATAAACTAAATGAACAACAACATGACATTTAAACATCTTAGATGACTAAGCATATGTTGTATGTAATATATATTTGACATACCTGCATATTGTTTGATGTCTTTACACCACTCAATATGAGACGATATACTGTCACATGACAATCCAATGACTTTAACATTGCGTTTCTTAAATTCTGGCATTAAGTTGATTACTTTTGCAAGCTCAGTTGTGCATACTGGTGTGAAGTCTGAGGGGTGAGAGAAGAGTATACCCCACCTGGAGCAGATATTTTTAAGTTTTTAAAATGCCATCAAGTTAATATGAAGAAAGTGGACCTTTACTTATTTCAACAGTTGACACAGAATAGCATGGTAATAACATTTATAAAGTATATAGAAGAGTATGAGTGAATGTCATTTCTGCTTGAAAGTACAAGTTCTCAATTCAACTCATTTCAATTTTAAAATATGACGTACAACTAATTGAGCAATTCAAACACTTACAAAACGTAATTATAATAATAAAATATTTGTATTATATTGTATTACAGCATATGAAAAGCAAAATGGATCCTGGATCAAGCTTAATGTTAATATAATATTTTGATGACAATGTTAGTGAATTTCTAATGTGATATATCAATATCTGTTATTATTCTCATTTTCGTTGCCTTTCTTAACAATATTTTTCTTGACAATTTGTGTCAACTTTCCTGCTTGCCAAATTTGTTGTAGTTGTATATTTGAATAGCCCTATATGTTTTGTTTAATTAACACAAAATATATTTCTGAATATAGACATACTCGTAAATATTTGACAAACAATAAACACATCGATAATGTATCCTTACTGACACTATTCTACATTTTTAAAATCTATAATACAGCATTCTCCGAATATTGTGTATATATGTCGATTTAAATCTTTTAATTAAAAGTGGGGAGCTGAGGGGGGGGGGGGGAGGTACCATTTCAACAGGGGGAACATAACCAAGGGAAAATGTATTTTCTACTATTACATTGTTTTCGTTTTTATACGAAATATAAAGAATAATCAAGGAATATTTTCGGGACAAGGACAAGAGCGAATCGGGCAAGCGATTAACCTTATTTTAAGTGGCTACTGACGCCCATGGACAACTGATCTACAACAAGGCTCGCAAATGCTTTGTCGTCCTTTAAAAATATTTTCTTGAAGGTCCCTCAGTATTATTCCTCATTTAATGAGAAATACTGTATTTCTCATCAATTGAAATTATACCGAAAGATACGAATATGGTGAATAGGTGGAAGGTGTTCAGCAAGGAATTATTAGACGTGAGCGAAGGTCGATATGCTCAACTGCCACAAAGGAAGATCTTCAGTCTGTGCTAGATGGAGTTGCACGGGGCGGCCACGACTCACTGACAGTTTTTCGTCGGTAGGTCTATATATAGTAATCGTAGAACGTAGAAACTTCGCTAACGTGAGTTGGGCCTTATATGGTACGCGATGGCGTCCGTGGATCTGTCCGTACAACGCCATCTAGTTTAGTAAGTCTTTCCGCTCGACATCATCGCCATCTCGTTACATAGCGGCAGCTACAGTCCTATCTAAATACGAGGCAGATATCTACAGTAGAAGTGGCTCAACATTCACAAGGCTCGCTTTACGTGTGGGATAATCCAGACCAAAAGGTTAGTGTCATGTAGTGGAATGTGTGTGAGTACCTATGGCGCCACACCCACGAATGATGAGTATTAGGCGTTGTTCTAAATGTGCAATTCAAGCGAAATTGCATGATGATGATGGCTAAGAAGTATCCTAATTGCAGTTAGCGAGATCACATCTCCTTCAATTAGGACACTTCTAAGACATCAATATGTTTGATCGCATGTTCGTATAAACTAAGTTCGCTTGCATCGCGCATTTGCGTGCTATAAGTACGACACTCTACACTCCCGCTTAATGGACCAGGTTGCTTAAACGCATTCCCCAACGCTTATAAGGACCATGATGGTAAGGGAGATTCATCCCTATATTACCGATATCCTATCTATAATTATTAAGTAATTTTCGTACAAAAACTGAGCATAGTATGTCAAACATTACCCGATAAGTTATTTGCTATGACGTCTGCATCAGGACGTTTTAGACAATTATTCTTGGGACTCACAGTAAGAGTTAGACTTTAGTCGTCAACTATACACATCAAACTTTGCGAGTAACTTCTTTTGGAAGTGGTTTTCTCTTATTTATTCTTATGATTCGGTAAAAATGGTGAACTAGAAGCTAAGAACATAAATGCTCAAATGGAGCAAGTAGATATTTATGAAGAAAACACGGTAATGAATGGCGTTTCGGTATTAACTACAAAACCTAAAGTAAACTTTCAAAACTAGAAGTAATGTAAAGTCATCAGCTCAAGATCAGTAGTCAGTAGTAATCAACATATACCATTAATAATTATTTATAGAAGTCCCTTAAATAAATCGTTTCCTTATAGTGGACCAGTAATGAAATAATTGCTGACGTAAATAAAGACCTCGGCCAGGTCATAGGTGGGTTGCAACACGACTGATTCCGTTCACCTGCGTGTCAGTGTATTTATACCCTACACGAGAACAATTACCCTCGCTTACCCATACTCTACAGTATACATATGAGCCTTCTGGCTGTTCATTTGTCTATTACTCTGTGCTGTATCGCTTACCAGTTTGTCCCATGTCAAATAAAAAACTGTAGATTAATATCGATCATCAACTGAAACTCGCTTTGACATACAAGTCAAAGTTTGTTACGTGCTAAGCAACTTAGAAACTTTCTTGCACTCTTTTATTTTTACGGGTCAGTAAATAGTAGGTAAGTTGGCGTCAGAAGTTTGAGTCTTATTACGCCACGTGTATACTACGTTCGAGTCGAGAATTCGAGATTCCTCTCGCGCAAGAGATTAAGGTTAAGTTCGCTCGCTAGGTGCATTCGCGTTCTAAAAGGACAACTCCTAACCCTGTCAACTATCCCGCTTGCCAACCCCCGCAATCCCTCGAGGAGAGTGTACAGTCGATATTAGATTATATACTTTGGGGATGCGTAACTGCTTTAGATATTTTATACCAATTACTCAAGCCCCATTTATAGTGCCGCAAATATAAAATCCGTACTGGTTTCGCGATAAATACATGTTTGGTCTAGAAGTTGCAGCGTTAGAAGACAATCCTGTCTTGTGTATAAGTTTACTCTCAGGTAGATTACAATCTATCGAAGTAATATCGTCAAATTGTGAACTAACATGCGACGGAACGCAAATCGTACGCTCCTTGGTTAAATTTCATGTGCTTGGTTAGACGTCATATTATTTGTTAGTTAATTAGATTAATTAAGGCGATTGTAGTCCTGTTGAAAACAGATACGTCAGAAAATCGAGAGAACGGAGCTCCTGTCTCAACGTTATGTTTAGTTTTTTTGTTTGTATCCAAAGAACCTTTTGTTAATACAAATTGTCTGCGTTAGACACATAATGGCCTACTGTAGGACCGACCAATTAGGGACAGTCTTTGAACAGTTGATAATTTAATGCGCCGGAGGTTATACATTAACAGTTTTACTTCGATAGCTTATAATCTATCGAAAAACAATACGTTAAATTGTAAGCAGTACACAATCTTTCGACAGTCTGCAATCTTGCAAAATAGATTACAATATAATGCTTGTTACAATTTAACGGCGACAAATACATAATCAATTGATAGATGTAATGAACGGTTAAATACGGGTATATTCAAATTTAGAACTGAATTAACTATTAAATATGACAGTTGTAAATTTAGAGACACTGAACTTCGAAAGACAGATTTGATGGTATTGTTACTTGAAGAAAAGAGATTTGATATGCATACGTATAAATTTCAGGCGTCTATTTAAGCGTAGACTTAAAAGAGCTGAGAATTATGCGATCGCAGCAATAGAACAGGGAACATGAAGAGTTAGGGAACATTATTTATACGAAATGGCAGTCACTCCTGTCGAATCAATAAAACTTAGACTTGACTGTTAGCCAAGACCGATTCTGACAACTCGGTCAAGTGATTCGACATGCAAAATATTACCCCATTTGTGAGATCCGTAAGCAAATACACTAAGGCTTTGTTTTTATGTTATTTAATAATAGCACCATGCTAAGAAATTCAACTCTCCCTTAGGAATGACGAGATAATAGTCATTTTTCAAAGTCCGACAAGGTGCCTGTCGGATCAATGTGTATGCTCTTGATTGAGGTGACATAACACTGAGCACAATGTGCTTATTCAGCTGTTACCTAATCCACGGTTGCAGCGCGACTGACTTCTTCCACCTGTGTGTCAGAGTATGTTTACTGACAGTCGGTGCCATCTGCATCAATTTAGTGGCGAACCTATTTGGCTTGGTGCCGACTTCAGCACCTTACGGGCAGACAGACGGACGGATGGACGGACAGAGTGATATTATGAGGGTTCCTTGTAGTCGTAGTAAGCAATCCTAAAAAATGAGAAATATTATTTACACAATAAGTGATACATCAGCTGCTCCTATACATTTTTCATTTCAATTACAATAAATACATGCGTGACTATATAATTATAGGCATAAACCTGACTCGACCTTAAAGTTTCACTTAAAAAACTTGCCACCTGAATCTCCACCTACGAAGTTATATTTTAAAAATTATTGGGTCCAAATCAAAGCCTCAATAGCTCAATGGTAAAAGGAATAGATTAAAATCCGCCAGGTACCCGGTTCAAACCCCTACGCCGCTGGGGTATTGTGCCTCGTCCTGCGCTTGAGCACGTCTAAGGGCCGTTTGCAATGCCATAACGCGCTGCCGGTCCGCGGTGAGCCGACATTTCTCACAGGTGCAGTATCGGTATTTGCAGTAGCGTTTGTGACCCTTCAGCTCGATCTTGAGCCGGTGGTTGCGACAGCGGGCACAGTTCGGCGGCGCCCGCGGCACCCCCGAGCTGGAGGCGCCGGGCTCGGAGCACTCGTCCGGCGTGCGACGCCTCCACGAGCCCACGGACACCATGGTAGAGCCCTCGAAATCGGCCGTGATCGCGCCTCGTCCTGCGCTTGAGCACGTCTAAGGGCCGTTTGCAATGCCATAACGCGCTGCCGGTCCGCGGTGAGCCGACATTAATAAGGGTAAAGAAGCAAATAAAGTATAAAATAATAAATATATACCAGCTTGAATACGGCAGTCACAGAGGATGTGCTTGGCCTTTTCCAAGTCCTCGTGACAGAACCTGCAGACTGCTGGTTGACATAAGTTGATGGTATGTAGACGTTTCTTCAGTCTGCAGTAAGCTTTCTCGTAACTACTCTTACCTGCTTCCTGCTTAGATTCAGGAGGCGATTAGTGAATTTTGGCGAGTACGCTGCTATGAGTGACTTCGCATGCCTCATGCCAGCCACCTCTCTTCATAACTGAAGACATGTTGAGGTGGTGTTGATTTAAAGGGCCGGTGGATATATATATTTTTTTTAATGTTACAAGGAGTGCTGATCGCCGCTTGCGGTTTGAGAAATGGTGACAACTGTATATTCCACGGCACTATACCAGACTACCTTTTCTTTGAAAGTCCACCAGGTAAAGAATTTATTAACGTATTTTTATGTAATAGTCAGCCAAATCCTCTGCAATCTAAGCGGACCCTGGTACTAGACAGGGATAACGCTAGGAAGAAGAAAAAGTTCGCACTAATTTATGTGTAACTTACCATAAAGTATGTACTCAAAGAGAGAGAGACAGTGGCTCAGCGGAATCGATGAAGTGTCTGGTTACGGATTGCCGACCGCATCCCTTTATTTATAATAATCCCTTTATAATCTCCCATATTTTCACCTCCCGTTACGACTTCAACTTTTGTGTTTGTTACTACACACAAGAACACACACACACACACACACACACATACAAAAACGCACATGCACACACACGTACACTCACACACACGCGCGCAGTGTGTGTATTTCTGTATCTGTATATTCTATAACGGAGCACACGTTTCTGAAACGCTGTTGTCTAATAAACTTTGAGAGCATTTTTTTATATTATAAGGCTTTTTTGGCTTTCACTCAAATGACTACCGACGCCCATGGACAACTGCAACACCAGAGGGACAACAGATGCGTTGCTAGCCTTTGAGAAATGAGAATGGGTGAGTAGTCACTCGCACTAAGCACTCACTACACTAAGTAGTGAGTGCTTAGTGCGAGTTTTTCTAATCTCTAATCCACTAGAGCGAGGTAGATCAAATAAGAAAATATATTGAGGCCCAAAATATAGATGATAAATAAGCAGCATCAAGTCCAAATCCGAAGGAGTCATGTTACCCTAAGTACCTTTACGTCCCGCGTCGCGTCTAATTGGTTACTTTTATTGCACGACCGTATTTTCTTTACAATGCACGATTCTTACTCTCTGCATCGCCTAAATTCAAGAATTTTCCCCGCAATGTACATAATAAACATAAAGCGTTTACATATTCGTGGTCTCGGAGCGACGGGACTGGCGGATTGCGCTCTCTTATGTTGTCCATAAGAGCTTATACAAATGTCTATATGAATTAAACATTTTGATTTTGACTTTAAGTTATCTCTTACAATACCCTATTATTTGTGGAGGTTATAGCTTAATAATGGCTGCCATTTGAGTCGTTCGCTAGGTTAAGCAGTTCTGCGAAAATTATAGGAGGTCGTAGCTAATCAGTGACCGGCATTTGACTCGATCGCTGGGTTAAGTAGCACTTACCGCGGGCATGTGATAGGTGATCGATTTAATAAAAGCATGCTTTTATTCCCACTTATATAAGTGCAAGTCAGTAATCATCACGTAACGAAATGTCGTATGCTGTGTGAGTATGTGCATGTGTGGACACGAGCAAGTAAATGTTCAGGCATTTTTTGTAAGCAACTGTTTAAAAGCGACAGAAAAGTTATAAAACACTCTTTTTCTGAATGATATTAGTTGTAAGATTGTAAAGATTGTGGGGGTTCCGGGGTGACATCAGACGACAGTAAAACTAGAAAGGCACGTAAAACAGTGGGTCCCGATTAAAGTCACTGAATGATATTTGTTGTGAGATTGTAGAGATTGTGGGGGTTCCGGGGAGACATCAGACGGCAGTAAAACTAGAAAGGCACGTAAAACAGTGGGTCCCGATTAAAGTCACTGAATAATATTTGTTGTGAGATTGTAGAGATTGTGGGGGTTCCGGGGTGACATAAGACGGCAGTAAAAATAGAAAGGCACGTAAAACAGTGGGTCCCGATTAAAATCACTGAATGATATTAGTTGTAAGATTGTAAAGATTGTGGCCGCCAAAGTTGGCAAACGGTGGTAACCAAATAGAACATATTCGCATTTAATGTATGATAACTATGTTTGAACGGTTGAAAATATTATTTTAAAATTAAATAATAAAGTTTGGAATGTTCTTTAAAATGTCATTCTTCTTCTAGATTTGATACAAAATTAAACGTAATATAATGTAAAATTATAATGAAAAATGAAATCCTGGAAACAATAATAAGACATGACCATCAGAGTCGTTTTCAGGGCCTCAATGGTCGATAAGGTAGACCCAGATCCAATCTCAACATATTTAAAGCATTTTTTTTATGTTACAAGGGGGCAGACGAGCAGGCAGCAGACACCGAAGTACCTACCGGCGCCCATGGATTTCAATTGATAGACAGTGATGGATAGACCGGATACGGGTTGATAGATAAATGGGGAGATATTTCAGACCCTTATAAGGATTTTATTCTAATACTGACTTTCGCCCGCGGCTATGTGCCGGTATGTTTTATTCAAGAGTGTTAGCATTTTAGAACCAAGAGGCTATTTAAATGATGTGATTGTTTATCGGATCTGATGATAGCTTCGATAGGTTGTTTTTGAGCAAGTTAGGGACCAATTTCTAAAAAAGCCTCTTAGGTTTGAGTAAGAAACAGTTGAGGTACGTCATGGCGATTTTTACGGGTCACTACGGGACTAGCGCGGCTCTGTTTTGAATGGCATTAAGTAGCGTTGCAACTTGCAGTGACATTTTATTCAAGTAAACTTTTACAAGCTCTTTTGAATCGTCATATAATTTAAAAGCTATCACTGATTCGGAAGCAGTATTAAATGCTGTCGTCAGCATTTAATACTGAGGTTGCAACCTTTCAAACCTTGCAAACCTTTGCAACCTTACTGGAGCATCTAATATATTTGTATTTTATCAATTTAAGTTATAACTTTCAACATATAGATTTCTTGCAATCTTAAAAGTACGTGATAAAAATGATAATAAATGAAAATGAAAAAAAAATACGTATTAGGCTCTATACGTAAGACCGATTTTAACCTTTCATGGAAATATAGCCCACAAAAGAGTTAACTCAAATGGAGGACCTAGTTAAAGTTGGTTAATAAAATAACCACAATTTACGCGCGGCATGAACATGAAAGTACGTAACTAATTCAAACAAACTCGAATTAAAATGCATCTCGTTAAAATTCCGCGTACATACGACCGCAAACGTATTACGGGTACGGTCGTATTAATACGAGATAGAGTTCATCAATTTAAATGGACAGTACTTATATGTTGTATAACGAATGCCATTTTATTTGCAACGATATTTTTAATCGCACGAGTTTATTATATACAGCGTAAATAACAGCATAAAGCACTGGCAGGAGTCGTGAGCACAAATATAGTAAATATTATAATTTGTGCACAGTTTATTCCGAATACTGCACTATCATCGCCACTAAACCATATTAAAATGCAACTTGTTAAAATTCGGCGTACATACAACCGCAATAAATTACGAGTTTAGACGTATTAATACGAGATAGAGTTCATCAGTTTCAATGGAAAGTACTTATATGTTGTATAACGAATGCCATTTTATTTGCAACGATATTTTAAATTGTACGAGTTTGTAATGTACAACGCAAATAACAGCATAAAACACTGGCACGAGTCGTGAGCACAAATATAGTTAACGTTATAATTTGTGCACACTTTATTCCGAATGCTGCACTACCACCGCCAATAAACCATATTAAAATGCAAATTGTTAAAATTCGGCTTACATACAACCGCAAATGTTTTACGGGTACGGTGGTATTAATACGAGATAGAGTTCATCAATTTAAATAGATAGAGTTCATCAATTTAAATGGACAGTACTTTTCTTATATGCTGTGTGCCGAATGCCATTTTATTTGCAACGATATTTTAAGTCGCACGTGTTTATTGTATACAGCGTAAATAACAGCATAAAACACTGGCACGAGTCGTGAGCACAAATATAGTTAACGTTATAATTTGTGCACACTTTATTCCGAATGCGGCACTACCACCGCCACTAAACTATATTAAAATGCAAATTGTTAAAATTCGGCTTACATACAACCGCAAATGTAGTACGGGTACGGTCGTATTAATACGAGATAGAGTTCATCAATTTAAATAGACAGTACTTTACTTATATGCTGTGTACTGGATGCCTTTAATTTGCAACGATATTTTAAATCGTACTAGTTTATTATAAAAGTTATAACAGGATTTTATATAAAACACTGGCACGAGTCGTGAGCGTAAATATAGTAATTATATAATAACTTGTGCACAATTTATTCCGAATGCTGCTCTACCTTCGCAACTAAGATTATTATGGGAGTATTAATACGGGATAGAGTTCTTCAATTTAAATGGACAGTACTTTACTTATATGTTGTATACCGAGCGCCACTTTATATACAACAATAATTTACATTACTATCCATAACGTAAAAACAGGACTCTACTTAAAATACTGCGGCACGAGTCGTGAGCTCAAATAATATTTTATTTAATATGGGGATGCAGTATCCCGTATTCCAGTAAAAAGTAATTACTTTAATATTTTTATTAATATTAACACCATGTTACATATATGTACAAATACGATGTTATGTACTGAGCCTATTGCAACAATATATTCACATGAATACTTTTCTATAATATTTCATCACGTAATAAGTAGTATTCTTCTAGTCTTCCTATCAAAGGAAGATAGTTATAAATGCTACCGCCATCTATGACAAAAAATTACCAACTTAAAACGACATCTACGATTACCACATACAGGACGGCAAAAATGAATAATAAAGTCGTATCGTATCCGCATCGAACGGTGTAACTTCATTAATAGTTCATGGACATCATATGCGATTAATCAAACAAATAAAGGCGTCCTCGTAACATTAATTTTCAATAATTCGCACGTCGGAGCGATATTTATAAAATGGATTCAATCAACTGCAAGGCCGTAGATGCGAGCCTGTTTAATTATTTCAATGTTTTGTTAAAAATTGAACAAGAATCTTCCTAGACTCTATAATATTCTGCCCCAAGAAATAAAAGGGAACTTCTCAACTGTTCAATTATTGCACTACCAATAAATAAATAAATATTTTTTATTGACAGAGCAAACGCATATAACAGTGTTTTAGAAGCCAGTGCCCATTGGTAAGTTACCATTATGTGACTAAAGTAGGTAAAAGTTGTTATGTTGATTTACGATATTAAACATCTTAATAAAGTGGCCCAGAGCGTGTCAAGACACGCTAATATAGAAGGGTACCATATGTAATACACAATAAAAGTAAGTAGTTTAATAACTCCAAAAGATGTTGTCGGATTTTGTACAAAATAATTGTCTTAATGAGTTTTTAGAACGTTTTATCATCATGGAAATCATCATCTAATAGTTTGGAAATCTCAACTTTACGAGCGGACAGACAGAGCGAAACTCTTAAGTGTTCCTTGTAGGAATACGGAACCCAAAAATAGATGAAAAAATTAAAGTAATAGTACATGTTAAGATGAGATGTGTGACTTTGATTGTGTGGTTTTGTGCGTGTGCGTATGTATTGTGGATGGAGCGCGCGCGCGCACACACACACACACACGCGCGCACTCGCACACACACACACACACACGTGTGTGTGCTAAATTTTAATATGTTGACGGCCTATGATTAATGAATAAGCCTTTTAATTAAAACTCTCTTGTTCATATAGTTTTTAAAACATCGATTCAAGTCAAAATTCTTTGTTCCTTTTCTTTTGGATATATTATGGAATTGAGAGGCAGCAGGTGCCTCGTATGCAGATAGGGATGTTGCGCGAGGTAGTAAAGTTGTTGGAAAACACATGATTCTGGATTTTCAAACGACGTATAGTGTAGGTAAAATTTGAGTTCCCACATATTATGCGTTAAATTTTACAACAAATGACACTTATGTAAGAGGACTTAGGGACCTTCAAGTTAACATGATAATCATTCCTCAAAATCCGCGATTCTGCGAGGACTCTGGTGTTGCAGTTCTTCATGGGCGTCGGTAGTTACTTAGGTGAACCGACTCCTCATATGCCCCTTGTTTTATTTGAGCCCTACCTCACCGGGGAGGAGTATCACGAAGGTCAAAAGCTCTGTGACGTCACATGTCAAAATTGACATCTTTTAGCTTTTATTAATATATTACATATGAAAGTGAAGAAAACAACTGCGGTTTTCTTGATTATGCGATGCTACACCTGGGGGAAGGGTTTCGAAAAATGTGACATCAAGTATGGGAGAGGAGTTAAAAAGCCGTAAAATTGGTGTAACGAAGGATGAAAATTTACAGGTAGTACTTATTGAACAGAACAGCATACGTACACTTGAGGCCATTGCCGCTGGTGACGATCTTGCCGTTGAGCGACCAGGTGACTTCGGGCGCGGGCTCGCGGCTCACCTTCACGTCCAGCGCGATGGGTTCGCCTTCTAAGCATAGTGTGGCAAATTCATGTCAAAACATGTTACTTTAATTACAACAATGCCATCACTTGATGTGACAGCATTGCCGCCACTTAAAAAAGTTCAAAAGAATTATTAAAAATTATAAAAAAAAACATATTTGGTCGCTACTTCAGGATACTTCAAATAGATGACGTTCGTAACTGACGTGCAATGCAAAACTTTATTAATTTATAAAATACTAGATGGCGCTGTCCTGCCAGAACGTTAGGTTACTTCATATTTACTACATTTTTTTTTTTTTTTTATGTTAGAAGGGGGCAGACGAGCAGGCAGCAGGCACCGAAGTGCCTACCGGCGCACCTTTTAGTGTTTTCTTATTGTCAAGTTTTGGTTTGTGTTATTAGCGCGTTCAAGCGAACACACAAACTCTTCAGCTTTATACATTAGTATATATTATCCGTGATCCGGTTTGAAACAAATTTCCAGTGTTAGAAAGGTACGAGTGGAAATTTTGATGATGAGGTGTTCGCTTAATCAGTGGCCGGCATTTGAGTCGATCGCTAGGTTAAGTAGTTCTAACCGCGGCCGGGTGACAGATGGGTGTACAATTCTAGTACTGTTTTTCAAATATCCGACCTCCTCTGTGTTTCTGAAAGCTCGAAAATATATATTAGTAATATGTAACCTTTCCTGCTAGCAACATTTAGTAAAGTCTAAGTAGTGAAAATGATAGCATTAATGTTCCATTTGACGTTAGACTATAGCGTCGAATATTCCAATCTTTTTTTGAATTTTAAAGAATACGCAGTAGGAGCTCTTTAGGTCTTTTCTTAGTATATAAGTATTGTGGAGGTCGTAGTTCAATCGATCGTTATGTTGAGTAGTTTTTTCCGCGGCTGGGTATTAGATGGGTGACCCAATCTAAAATCAGTTTTCAAACATTCAACCTCCTCCGTTTTTCGTAAGGCACGTAAAACTGTAGGTTCCGATTAATGTTACAGAGTGATAGCAGTCGTGAGATTGTAGAGATAGTGGGGGTTCCGGGATGACGTCAGGCGGTCGGTCATCTTGATTCGCCCCATAGCTTAGTCAAATTAGCCTAAAATATAGGTGTACGACTTCGGTGCCTGCTGCCTGCTCGTCTGCCCCTTTGTAACATAAAAAAAAAAATTCAGGGCCAGTCGATGAATCTTCGTAAAAATTGTTAGACTACATATAGAACATAACTATCATAATGTCATATATTCTGTCGGGGGAGGCTGACATTCCGCGCGAAACGTAACTTCGTTGCGAATAAGTTAGAAGCGGACGGACGCTTCCCCGATACTTGTGTGTATGTTATTAACGTCGAAATGCTCCAAAATGCCCTATTGTAGTATTCATTACTCGAAAACTTTACAACAAAAATAAATGTCAGCCTCCCCCTACGAAATCACTCATTGTAGTGCAATCAACAACTTCCAGAATATATGTATATATATGAGACGCTTGTCTCATCTCGGTCGTACATTAGTATGAGCTGTCACGAACTCGGCGTACCTCAAGCTGAGGATCTCGGACTGGGAAGCAACCAACTTTCGTCTCATTTATGAGCTGGATTTATTCGTACATACAACCTGACATAATATCATTTTACAAAAGCTGATTGTTACTCATAATGGCTATTCTTTTAATTCTACAAACTAAGGAATAAACTCAGAAAATTGCTTAAAAATAATTTAAACGCTACAGGAATTCAACTCCACCCATATCTTTATATAAATCTACTGTACTTGTGTATGTCACTGAACTCCACCTAAACGGCTAGACCAATTTGAATGATTTCTTTTAGTATACGTTTGGTGGACACCAACGCAGGTTGCAATGATTAAAAGCGTGACACAATTAAGTCTTGCCTCCTGTGGGCCTAGCAGGAACATGTTCATCCTATGTAAAGGCGACTCGTCGACTCCCATTGGTTCGTAAAGTACGTGCTAGGTTTGTTTGCTTGAACGCGCTAATCTCAGGAACTACCGGTCCGATTTGAAAAATTATTTCAGTGTTAGATAGCACATTTATCAAGGAAGGCTTATAGGGACTTCACGCTAAAATTGTATGTATTTTTTTACCTAATTTTATGCGAACGAATCAGTATTATGAATCTAATGGGTACATTACTTCATAATACTGATTGAAAAATTTGCATTAAAACATTCTCTATAAAGATGAAGGCGAAATTAGAGTCGCAGCTAATGAAGGCGGCAGAAACGAGGCAACTAGAAGTAGTCAAAATTCGTACACAGAATTCGGCGTTCATTCACGAAGTGATCAGCCAATTGGAGCCTTTCACTGGGGTCATAGGGGACCTAGACCACTTCATTAAGGGAGCAGACCAAATCAAGAGCTTGATAGAGTCTCGGAAGGAAAATGGTACGCTTTTGGATTCTGATGTGGTTCTCCTCGAAGCATCATTAGTGAGTAGGATCTCACGAAGAATTTTAAACGCTATCCAGGGAGATTCTTCTCACTCCTGGGATGTTTTAAAAACAAGATTAAAAAAATTGTATGGCGGAGGAAGGTGGACGCCAGATGAAATTACGTCTCAAATGGAAATGGGCTGGCCACATTCAGCGGGTGAAAGATGAACGATGGGCAAAAGCAATTACCAACTGGCTGCCCCTCGATCACAAGAGGAGAAAGGGAAGGCCATATTTAAGATGGTGTGACGATATAGCCAAAGTGGCGGGACACTGTTGGAGCCGGCTGACGACCGACAGAATGACGTGGAGTACTCTGGAGGAGGCTTTTACCGCCCTAGGCGGCCCTTATACTGAAAATGAGTGAGATCCAACTAACCAAACTAACATTTTTGCATGCAACAGTTTATAAATACTAACCATACTAACAGTTATTTTTTTCTTTTGTTACAATTAGTTCTAAGGGAAATAAAAGCTATCTCCTCCGGTCGTACGACCGCTCGACGGATGTCAGTTCCCTGGTTGATCCTGCCAGTAGTCATATGCTTGTCTCAAAGATTAAGCCATGCATGTCTCAGTACGAGCCGTATTAAGGTGAAACCGCGAAAGGCTCATTAAATCAGTTATGGTTCCTTAGATCGTACCCACATTTACTTGGATAACTGTGGTAATTCTAGAGCTAATACATGCAAACAGAGCTCCGACCGGAGACGGAAGGAGCGCTTTTATTAGATCAAAACCAATCGGTGGCGGGCTTGCTCGTCATCGTACACCTCGGTGACTCTGAATAACTTTTTGCTGATCGCACGGTCTCGCACCGGCGACGCATCTTTCAAATGTCTGCCTTGGACCAATTTGTAGGTTATTTTAACATCCGAACAGTTTAGATTTACTTTTGGTCCCAGTAGATGTCTCTGAGATCCCTCTTTTACATCCCGTGTTATTTTATTAGTAAATGTTTTTTTGTTATCGTATGGGAATAAGTGTTACTTTTGTATTAGTAGTAGTATTTTTTAAACCTGGCAGCATAACTCTATTAGCCAATATAACCTTTTTTTTTTAAATTTCAAAACAGTTTTGACTGATTATAGTGACAAAATCCATGTTTATTTGTTGATCCCAATTGCTGTTGGTGATACTTTATAGTGAACTTTTTGTGTAACTATAGTAGAAACTCAATAGAATCGCTTCCAAAAATATTAAATCAATGGATAAGTACCTTAAAAATAGGCTTATTTATCCCGTAAGCGTTAAACGGTCTACTCGAGACTCTTGGACTTATTGGATTGTTGGTATCACACGCTACGTTCCTAATTTCTTTTAGAGGGGGCGGCGAGCTTTTTTGGGCAGTGTTTATATTTGCGTGCGCTCTATGCGTTACCAATTTGGGTATTGTGGGTTTAGTCATTTCTGGCGGCTTGGGCTCGCATTGTTTTATTCGCGTGGGAACGTAACTTGTGATGGCGAACGACGTCGCTCTACTCGTGGAAGCGTCGTCGGCTTCATATTTCGCACGATACTCCGGCGGGGTTACGGGTCGGGGCTCCTGGGTGTTTGTAGACCAGAGCAAATCCGCCCCAGAAGATGCTTCCAACTGGTGAAGGTGGGTCTTTATGTTGTACATGCCAGCAATCGAACCGAACGGGTCCGCTTTTATGTGAGCCACTACGTCCATGACTGTTTGGCCAGACAGCTCTGATATTTTTCGGTATATCTGAAACAAATGGTAAATTTTCAATTGGCCCGTTGGCGGTTGGCAGCTGGCAGTGATCCTGCCTTTCGTGCCGGGAGTTGTGGATTCGATTGCCGCCTCAAATCTGGGTGTATATGAATATATGTTTTTATATATAAAAACATATATATTTGTGTCTCAGTCGGCTGTTACCTATAACACAGGTATTCAAATTACCTACCTTAGGAACAGACGACCGTGTGTTGGTACTCATATCTATTTATTTTATTTACATTAGTAAGTGTCTCAGCAGCCACCCGGTATATTACCCACCTCTCTGTTTGTCTTAGGCTCGATGTTTGCTAGCGGGTGTGTTTTCATCCTCATTCCGGGTCGTTTGATCCAGCGATGTCTCGCCGCCTCTTCGATCTTCATGCGCATTTCTACTTTGGGCTCCAGCAATTGCTGGATGAATGTCTTACATTCTAAAATTATAATCATATTTTGAATAGTTGTATGGATGTTTCAGACTAAAAATGCATGTTTCACCACTAATTAATTGCAGCGTTTTTATTGTAAACTGAAACTCAACCACGTCCTTTAAGCCAATGATATTGACGAGCTTGCGTGTATTGCGCGTAGAGGTGAATACTTTGGATAAGCGTGCTTTGTGAGGATAGGTTGTACGCACTCTAACAGTTTTAACAAATATATGTATATATAATATTCTAATTCCCCTCCAACAAAGTTTAAACGCTTTTAAAACTCTAGAGGGATTAAGGATCTCAGACTATTTTTAGGAATTTAGATCGCACTTCTACCGTTAAATTGTCATAAATAGAATTTGACCCTAACTCGATGTCATCAATGATATTTTATATGTAAAGTATGCAAAATGTTTGTGACGGAACGAGCCGTGGCCAACTTTCTAATCAAAAAAAAAAAGTTTTTCGGAGGGAAAGGTAAAACGTCGGAGCGGGATTAAAAAGTAAAAAACTGTATTGCAATTCTCGTATAAAACTTGTCTTTTGATATTTTTAGTTTTATTTCTTAAAATGTTATAATGTTTAAATTTAAAGCTTTCTATTTCAACTCTCAAAATTCGGTCGATTCTTGTGCAACATTAATCCTGCATTAAATTTAAAAAAATACTTTTTTTTTCAGGCTTCCTGGGGGTTTTAATCCGCGACGCAAGGAGAGCGTGAAAATGTTCGTGAGCATTGACTAAGCCGAACCTTTCACAACAGTGGCCCATCAATATGCTTGTCACAAACCGTTCGTCCTTTATACAGATCAAACAGACAATCAAACAAGTGAACAAAGTGCTAAGTGTTTTTGTGTGTAATGTACATTTTAGGGTTACAAGGACGGATCTTCGGTCACCACATAGACCTATACTCCGAATATTTTGGGCATCGTGTCTATATGTTTTATTCACAAACAGGCTTTACACGTTGTTTTTGCAGTTTCCGAGGAAAGTCTGTTTTTGCCATAGCCCCTAAAAAAATTATAACAAGGCCAATATTAAAGTATGAAAAGATAATAGGCACGATGCTGATTGCTTAGAGACTAGTAATACATGCATGGTTCATATAATATATTTATTTTTTTATTAAAATAGCGTACACAAATATATTAGCAGGACAATAAAATTAACGATTAGTATCGATCTATTTTGGTAGGTATCACGAGGTTAAGTTTAAGAAAGACGGTAGTCGCTATTTCAGTAATAGAAAAAACGTCATTTAAAAAATTATGTTAATAGATGATAGTTACTAAAAAACTGTGGTTCAAAGAGTTTACTATGTTTTTGTGTTAAAGTAAACGCGCGCAAACGGCGTTTGTCGATACCGCCGTCATTTGTAAAACACAACATTTTTAATACATAATATTTTAAAAAAAAAAAAAGTCTTTATACTTGCTAACTTTCCCCCATTACCCCAACACCTTGCCGAGTTCTCTATCGGCTATTAAAACTAAAACTGACCTATAATTCATTACTAGCCGTTTGCCCCGGCTTCGTGCGGGTTCAGTTATATACCACTAGCCGTTTCCCGCTACTTCCTCCGCGTACAATTGACCTTGCGCGATCCCTTAGACCTCGTTAATCTGGCCCGCATCGTAAAGTCCGTTCTTAGAGGATATCTGCTAACTATAAATTACCTCCTAGCCTAATTTCATTTTTATACGGCCCACGGTTTTAGAAATTTCGTTATTGGTGACGTTTCGCTTTTATAAGTATACATATTTGATAATAAAGTAGTCTACAGGACTCAGGCATAATATACCTTTATAATGATAAAAGTTTTTTCAAAATCGAATCAGCGGTAGATTACCCAGAACATACAAACTCACTAATTTTACCCCTTTATAATTCTAGTATAGAGGGCGATAAAAATAAAAAATGTGGGCCATTGTCGCGACAGTATGGGCTCCAACCAGTGGCCGCCGACGACCAGGTAGGCCGAGGAAGAGATGGCGAGACGACTTGGACGCCTTTGAGGGAAAGGAGTGGATCCAGGTGGGTCAGGAAAGGAAAGTGTGGTTAGAAAAGGGGGAGGCCTTTGCTCAGAGGTCACATACGTTAGGTTTGCATGACGGTTTCAAACCTTACTGTAACCTTCTAGCAAACCTTAAAGAACGTGTCGCATCTTTAATAAAAAACGAAATAACTCAAATTTTACATTTTGTGGAAAAATGCATTTAAAGTTCGGTCAAGGTGTCGGTACGCGTTTGTAAAAAAGAGACGGACTCATCTCTGTACCCGACATTTTTGTCCTATTGAAGCGGCTATTCTAGTGAACTTGTGGATCGCCAAAAGTTATTTAAATGGTGCGATTTGTATGTATAATTTTTTTAACAAATTTAATTAAGAAAAAGCAAGAATTCAACTTACAAATACAAAGTTAGACGATATAACATCGCTGAAGTTGAAACTTATAGTAATCGTACATGTATGTTTCTGTCGCTAATTCAGTGATATTTGTTGTTTTTTCTAAGTAATCTGTGACATGTGCTATATATCATACGACCCTTATTTCTATTTCTATAACCGTGCGACAAAGAAAGTAATGGGGACAAATCAGGTGGAGAAGATAAGAAAAGGACTATATAGCACCTAAGAGAGAACGGAAAAGGCACCTTATAAAATATAATATTTTTGTTAGAGATAAGTTATCTCAATACTTTGAAATCGAGCAGGTAAAATGACCTTTCAGGTAGGCGCTGTCCCTTCTTATCTGGAAAGAGGATGTTGTAAATAGCATAAATGTATAAATATAATTTAAAGTTATTTTAAGGCATACATGGCTCTTGAGAGTGCTGGAGTTGTATAAATTAGATGCAACTCTATTCGGTTTCTTGAGATCATGTATGAGGCAATGGCGGACAGTCCTTCGCTATCCAGGATGTCGAACGATTCGCGAGAATGAGGAGCCTATAAGGATCGAGCGGGGAATATTCCAGGGCGATAGTTTGAGTCCTTTGTGGTTTTGTTTAGCCTTGAACCCTCTGAGTACGTTACTAGAGAGTTCAGGGCTAGGCTACCGTTTGCGGAGAGGGGGTAAAGTAATATCCCACCTTCTTTACATGGATGACTTAAAGCTCTTTGCACCTTCAGGTTCACAACTGATGGAGCTACTAAAGGTAACAGAAACTTTTAGTAAAGCCAACTACCTTCAGGAATAAAGGCAAAGGTTTTGGAAACATGTGTATACCCAGTAATATTATACGGTTCTCAGACATGGTCAGCTGCAGAAAAATATTATAAAAAATTAGCGAGGACTCAGACTCAATTTTCAAGAAGCATAATGGGTATCAAAAGAAAAGATAGCATCAGCAACAGAAAAGTAAGCTCTAAGATTAAGGTTAAAAGCTTAATAAAAGAGGTACAGCAACTGAAATGGAGGAGGGCCGGACATGTTGCCAGACTTGATACGAGAAGGTGGTCAAAAATAGCAACAGAGTGGATACCAAGAAACCACAAGAGAAGGAAAGGAAGACCAATCTCAAGATGGCGAGATGAAATCCAAGTCCTTTTTTGATAGACTCGCCTCAATTATACACAACTCAGTGAACTAACTAAACTTGGGGTTTTGAGTTGAACTGAGCTTCAGTCTCTCACAAAGACTCGAGCGCTCAAATAGAACTCGAGCTCTTAAAGTTTTAGAGAGTAGAGTTTTTTCGCTGTTCTTATACAAAAACGTTCTTAGAATATCCTTAGAATGCTCGCTCGTTTAATATTCGTTTAGTCTTAATGCACCCTATTATAGCGAGGATTTGTATGTTAAGGCCGTAGTCGGAATTCATAATAGGAGAAATAGTTATATGTATTAGGTATACATGGATTATTTGACTTCAAAAAATAAAATAATATATATTTAAAAAAAAAACGATCAGAAATTTTGATCAAAACATCAGCTTTCAGAATAAAATATATTACCATGATTATTTATTTCACAATATAGATCACAATCGATTATCAAACTTCAATAATTATTTTTGAGGATTTTTTTTAAGCTGGAGAGAAAAATTAAATATGTTTGATATACTGATTATCTGTTCATTTGTTTTTAAAGAGGTTAGTAATGAACTTCTAATAATTTTTATTTTTACAAAATTCTTTCCTACCGAAAGGATTATTGAGCCGATGAGGTTTGCAAGAAGCAAAATTCAACCAATAATTGCCTACAACACCTGACTTGAAGAACATGAATATCTTACCCACTACTCTATTTTTTGGTAACGATAAAACTAATTAGACAAAAGCAATTTACAGAATCACGCATTCTGTGAATTGCTTTTGTCTAATTAAGAAAGCGTATAAGTTTGTACGTGTTTTGTGACACAGCTATTTTAGTGCACGTTATGTCCGCGCGTGTTATTTACTCAATTGTTATTATTATAACAGTGTTTCTTTTTAGTTTCAACTTGTGGATAGATATTCTTTTTTTATTATTAATACCTAAAAACTTCCACGGAAGGTTTATCTTTATTATTTTCATAGGATATTACGTAACAGCTGATTAGGTTTTATGTTCATATTTTTTTGTGTAGTGTAGTTGGTTGCGTGTGATATAAATTAATTATTATTGTTAGAGAAATAGTTTTAATTGATCGTGATGTATTACGCTTCTACAGGTACGAAAATATATAGCAATGCATGTGGATAGTTATTATCTTTTAGTTGGTTTACTATTTTACTAAGATAGAATACGAAATGAAGTAATACGGCAGATAATGGATGCTCAAAATACCATCCTGGAAATAATTAACATCAAGCGATTAGAGTGATTTGGACACGTAAAGATAATGGAAGATAGAGAAATGCCAAAAATGACCCTGTAATGGAGCCCTGAAAGAGGAAGAATAAGAGGCTGACCAAGAATTTCATGGATAAACCATGTTCAGGAAGACATGGCATGATATAGTATAAATGAGGAACTTGCTGTAGACAGAAAGGCCTGGAGACAAATATTGACATAATATTATTTGTTACATATAATATATAACTAAATATAGCAAGGGTTTTAACAATCTTATTTGGCCTGCTTTATTGCCCATAACCTGATAAAAATACTGCGTTTTAAGATGAGAAAAGTTAATATATTGATACCAAGTCTATTTGCTCATACATAGATTTTTCACACTCCATCTTAAAATCTCACCTGGCCAGTGCCTTTTCAATCGACACTGCCTGCATAAATTACATAGATATAATAATTATTATATTCTGATAGGAACAACCCCTGATGTTGCTGTCCTTCCATCGGATTCTTCATCGGTGGTGCCATGGTCGGATGACCTTCTCCAGGTTCTTGACAGGTCAGTGGGGCCGGGCTGCTCGAAGCTTTGGTCGCAGATATCAAACCAAAAAATTATAATAAATGAAAAAATAACATTCTCATATCTTTATTGCTTAATTATGTGGATGACTTTTTTAAATTTGTAGAATTTCTGTTTAGTCACGAAAAATTTCCTTTTTGTGTTTTTTTTCGTCTATTTTATAAAATATTTGATTTAAAAAACAATAAAACGCTGACAAAAAGAAATATGGCTTTGTATACAAAATTGTAACTATATATTTTTATTTTTTCATTTTTACTTTTTTTCCTTAACATAAAGTTATGATTAGGATTTGGAAAGCCTCGATATTTTTAAAGTCTTACAGACAGACAGATGGACATGGCGAAACTATAAGGGTTCCGTTTTTTCTTAATACAATAATCGTGTACATTCAATAGTAAGCTAGCCAAGGTTCTGGCAGGACAACGTCTGCCGGGCTCACTAGTATATGTACATATACTTTTAGGAGACCGACACATTGCGAGTATTGGCCGTACCCGGCTGGATCTTCATGTCCTGGAACGGTTACTTCTTGACCTTTCTCGTGGGAGAAATGATTTATGACCAGTTTGACAAAACCAAACTGATATGCACCTACATACTACTGCAGCCTTCGTCACCAGGTCAGTATTAAAAACTTAGTATTTGTCATTGATTATTTTATGAGACTAATATTTGTCATTAATTATTTTATGCGACATAAAGCTAAAACTGGTGAGAGTGAATCTTTGTCATATAAATGAAGTTATTCAAAAGTGTTCAATATTGCCTGATTGACGTACAATTTTTTCTTTATATTTTTCTTTATATTTCTTTATATTTTCTTTATATTTGAAAGCTTTGCTTCGCGTATTAATACATAAGTATCGTACGTTTTAATACGCAAGTTATATTTGTCATGCTTAGAAGGCGTAAGAGCCATATATGTGAAATTATTCATAATATATGTATGTAATAACATAATATTATAGGTAAGACAATATATGGACAATAGACAAGCTATTAAACTTATTTTTCAAACGACTTCAAAAGAGAAGGAGGACTCAATTTGACTGTTTCTATTTTTGTTGCATGTATGATTTCTTCCTCAATGAGGGACCGATTTTGATGATCTCTTTTTGTTTGTGGTTTTGCTGATTGTCTGTAAAATATATGATTTTGAAACATGTTTTTTTTAAAATACGGTTCTGGATATAGTATTATCAGGCTTTCGATCTGAATAGACCATAGAAGTATGACGGTACAAATCTGTTAGGGTGGTGGGTGCGCCCAGCGTTGTGGCTGGTCCGTGTTCCTGGCACTGTGAAAGACACCGCCACCTCAGTCCGTTTTCGTCACAGCTACTATATAACAGTATACAAACTTTTTCCAGATGAGTTATTAGATCTCGCGGAAAATATCATAACCACACTACACAGCAGGGACGTGCAGTTCTCGACGTATGGCATGTACAATCTGCGCATGCACGCTTGGGCGCGCTCGGTGACCACTATCCTGGTATACGTGCTTATGCAGGTGCAGTTCTACGGCAGCAACCGGCTCAAGCACAGCTCAAACTCCAGCATCGCCTATTTCAACGACACTCTCGCAGTTAACAGTGTCTAGCTTTATGGTCGAGGCTTCGACCTGGTTTTTAGGTGTGTGTTTATAGTCGCCAGATTTAGTAGAGTTGTTAGATTGTAACGCTTAATAAACTGTGCTTTCAATAGAGATGTCGTTTCATTGGTTGGTGGGGAAAAGTACCCCCGGGGTAGGCCTTGAGGCTAGACCTCAGGCACCACGTGTTCAGAATCGTTAGAGCCCGACAAAACCCGTATTTTCCACGCAAAAAATCTATGCGATGAATAAAACTTTATCATTCATTGTAAATCCACTGCTGGCGTAAAGTAAAAACGAAATAAAATCGTTGCTACAATAGACGGAGTTTTCTGAACATAGCATCCCAATGGAATAATAACGGAATAACAAAAACCATTCATACTCCTCTAGGATTAATTTCGTTACTTGTGTATAAAACTTTGTTATAACTTAATAATACGTCACCTAATAAAAATCTACTCACTGTTTCCTGCTTGCTTCATTTTTTTCAAACTTATTTATATACTAAATACAGGAAGCTGGTAGTCGCCTATCTAGATATTTTAGCCTATATGTTTTATGTTAACAGCTGATTAATATACACGTATTTCAATATATAAATACTTAAACCTACCCCTGGGTCGCAATTCGCATTCGCTGCCTTGGTTCCTTCCTTTGTAATACGATGGACTCGATACCCGCACGGTCAATCCATGGAGCATCGCTAAGGAATCCGTCTGTTTTAGATTTCAACTCCAAGTGCTGTGTGAATTAATCAAGTTATGGAAGATAATAAACGAACTAAACCTCCATTGAAGTACGCCCACAGATGAGCCTTCATCCATCCTGATGTGCCTTTATACTTAAATACAAAATACAACCACATTAAGACAGGAATCGAACTCAAAAACACAATTAAGAAATAGAATGTTATGTGCATTCTGTTTCATTCTATAGCGGAGCTTCGCTAAATCTATTGGGATTTTCTAATTTAGAATTCCGACCCTATTTCAAATTACTGAATTGATAGTGTACGAAACATGAATGTAATACAATTTCTGCGTCAATCGGAGTGCAGTTTTGAATTTAAAGCTCAAAGGGAAACCTGTGATTTTAGTTATTTCAGTCATAATATAAAATATTGGAGAAGTTTGGATGTGTACTTTTATATATATAGTAAAATTAATGGTAGATAGACTTTCAGCGTATGACAAGCAGCGTTGGTCATCATAAAATATTTAAAAAACGCAATACCTCTGGTCTCTATGGTACGTAAGATTGTAGATACACGCATGGACGTATGAAAGCACACACGCTCTAACGTCAAAAGTAAAGAACTAAACTTAACAAAAAAATGGTTCTGTAACGCAATTCTAAGACAGTTAATTGTTATAAATACTTACGAAGGGTTAAGTGCTGTTCAGAAGTCAGTACTTTAGCATTTCGGAACAAAGTTTGGAACGAGCATTTATAAAATTAGTGAGAAGCTCAGTGGCTTTAGAACGCAGCGTCCATGTAGTTGGCTGTAACTTAAATGCTTAAATACTTCAAGAGATAATTGCATTTCTTATTTCTTCTGTAGATAACTGTAAAGGTTTTTTCTCAAATATACACCGAAATAGTGACATTACATTCGAAAAAAGAATTCGCGAATACTCAAATTAAAGAAGAAAAAAACGCGTCTGCAATGTTTTATGAAATTTCAGTAATGTTGCCTTTTTCAAATTTCGAACTTAAAACACGCCTGCAATGTTGTATAAAATTTTATTATTGGCGTGTTTTTAAAATTTGAACTGGAGTCATAACTTATTATATTTTACTATTAAATCGTATATAAAAAAAAAGTTTTATGTTTTTTATTTAACCATTTTTTTTCTTATGTCGCAGCCAGACATAGCTCAAAATGTTTGTAAATTTTAGTCCTTGAAGACTACAAAGTTCTACAAAACATTGCATGGCTGTACAAAGTCCCCGGCCACACTACTTGATCACAGAAATGATCACTTAAATGAAGCTATGTCTGGCTCCGGCATTAATACTACTGTTTACAAGAACTTCAGCGGTATAGATTCTTCATTGTTAGTCGCTAATTATAATGCAGGACTTTTTCTGTATTCTTTATTAATCATTATTCATGGGACGTAGGAGATTAATATTTAATTTATTCAAATATTTAATTAAGTTTCATGGAAGAGAGCTTCGAAAGAAGCCCTTTATGCCACACCCGATCGAAGGCTTTCGCTACATCCAAACTGACAGCCAAAGCCTCCCCTTTGTTCTCTATTGCCTCCGCCCATCTGTGAGTGAGATACGCTAGAAGATCACCAGCTGAGCGACGCTGACGGAAACCGTACTGGCGATCGCTGATCAACTGGTTCTCCTCCAGGTACCGCATCAACGGGCTATTGACTATGGATTCCATAATTTTGGAGAACAAAGGGGTTATAGCTATAGGCCGGTAGTTAGCCGGATCCGAGCTATCACCTTTCTTCGGGATCGGGTGAATGAGGGCCGTCTTCCAGGAATTCGGGACCACGCCTAAGGAGTAGGAGCCTTAACACATAATTTGACCTTGGGCTAAATTCTATTTGAACGCAAAATTCTTGCTCCTTCGATTTCCGAATCCAAAAATAGGGGTACTCACTAAGAAAAAGTAATTTGGCCTTGGAACGACCTTACATTGCTATTTAAAGGTAAAATCTGAATTCAGCATTGAATGCATCGTTGAAAATTACATAACCATTGCCTGTGCAAATTGGAAGGTATTGTTTTTCAATGTAGGGAACTTGGCGAGTTACATCTCCTTATTTCAAGTTAAAGAACGACCTTACCACATCATTTGACCTTGGGCTAAATTATATTTGAACGTAAAATTCTTGCTCTTGCGATATTAGTAGCTAAAAATAGGGGTGGTTATGAAGACAGTTGTGACATTTTTATTTGACAAATTTTTCGATGCAACGATGAGAAAAATTAAAGTCAGTTTAGATAATTGAAATGACCATGACCTTATTCTGCTTCAATTTAATGGTGTTGGATAATATATACTTGGTTCACGATTCGAAGACGTGCACGTTATGAATGACATCGCTGCAATGTGGCCAAATCGACTTGTTTGCATTTTTAGGTTAGTATTCGGAAATGGAGAATCGTACGATAAATGACGGAAGGTTATATGGCAGTACTGCACGCCCGTACCAGCATAAAATCGCATTCGCATGTTAATGTTTTACTTTTACAGGTATTTTGTTATTTTTGTATTGGAGATTCCGAAAATTCCGCAAAAAATTCATTTTTTTCAGAATTATCTGTCTCTAGTAGTAAGGAGTCCACAAATTGAGTTATCCGTTCAGCAAGGGCCTGGAAAATGTCTAAAATCCCGTACAGCAAAGAGTTAAGCATTACTTTTTGCGAAAAGAACCATCACTCAAACCAAGACTAAGCTTGATAAGTATTATGGGAACTCTGCACCATCAATTTTAATGGCAAAAGAGTGGTTTACTGAATTTCGATGTGGCCGTAAAAGTACGGAAGATGCCGAACGTTCTGGACGCCCCGTTGAGGTTTCTACGCCGGAAACAATTAAAAAAATTCAAGTTATAGTGTTATATAACATGGCTCAGTGGTTTCAATTTTCAAAGATTATATTTTTGTAACAGCTTACAAAAAATTTTGTAATTTCTATTACCAATTAATTTGTATATTAACGATACGAATTCGATTGTTGAAATTTCCTGCTATGGCCACTAGGTTGAGACTGCTGCGATATTTTAGACAAATTGGTGTTTTTTTTGGTTAGTCTTTTTAAGACATACAAGTCCATCGTGAGACCTGTCGTATTGTATGGATCTGATATTGGGCCACTAAAGTTTTGGATGAAAGGAGATTGCATGGGGCAGAAATGCGTATGTTAAGATGGATGTGTGGTGTGACAAGAATGGACAAAGTAAGGAATGAGTATATTAGAGGATGTTTGAAAGTAGCGCCAGTGATGGAAAAATTGAGGAGATCTGGGTAGAGTTGCCACAGTATTTACTCAAGTAAGAGCAACATTACTTTGAAATAATGATATACAATTCAAAATAAGCAATGATCCAAATAATGACTCGAGTAAAAATTAAAATGCTCATGATGAAAATACTACTTCAGTAAGATGAGCTAAGATGCAAAAAAAAATGTTTGTTTAAGATACATTTATCTTGTTATTTTAGCTTTTGTAGTAATTATGCTTTATTATTTTGTGAAAGGGTTTTTTTGTGACTATGGTGGAGTGTGGCGTTGTGCGAGGAGTGTTTTGGAGGATTTTTGAGTGGTGAGTTGTCTTTGGAAGTGTGTGTTTTTTTTTTATTTTTTATGTTTAGAATGTGTTTTCATCATTCTTTAGCGATTAGTCTAAAACGATCAGTGTTAAGCGATCATTCTTGATCATCATTCGTGATAAATCGTCACTAGTCGTTGAAGAGATAATTAGTTTGTGTTTGTGACATTTTTCTAAACGCGTTGTTTAATAAATTTCTTTTTGGTTAAATTATTGTGAGAACGTTATATTTAACGTTACTTTGTGGCTGGTTATTTATTTTTTAATTGAAATAAGATCGAATCTGCAAGAATATTTATAATGCATATTTTATAAATATATTAACATTCACACACCCTCTTCAATTGTGTTAATAAACTATAATTGTACCAAATTTCATACTCCTCGGTTAGCGCAATTTTCTTAAAATGGTACCGAAATAGAATGCTGTGCAGCTGAACTCTTAGATCATCAAATCATAATAATATGTATTTACAGACCCCCTAAAACTTCACTTAATGACCTAAATACTTTTTTCATGCTTCTTAATTCTCTTCTACAGGAATTCTGTTATTCTAAGAAAAGACTTATAGTATGCGGTGATTTTAACATTAACACCCTTAAGGTTACAAAGGAATCAAAGACATTTAAAGATATTTTGCACACATTTAATTTAAAACTCGCTATTAAGGAACCTACAAGACCAGTAAGTGGATCATGTATAGATAATTTCTTATATAATATAAAAGGATGTAGAAGTAAAATTATTGAAAATGCCTTATCTGATCACACTGCTCAATTACAAAAGATCCTACTGTGTGCAAAGCAGTTAGAAGTTCGAATGGCGACTTGTTGTACAAAGATCAAGACATCATTAAGGCATGGCATCTCTATTATAAACAATTACTGAGTGTGAATGCTAATGCCATACAACTGCCAGATCTGGAAAAGAATACGGGACTTATTCCTCCCATAGATCCGAATGAGGTAAAGTTAGCTTTACAAAGAATGCCCAACAAGAAAGCTATAGGACCGGACGGTATCCCAGCTGAAGCTTGGAAATGTCTGCGGGAGAGAGGAATTGTACTTCTTACAAATCTCTTCAACTGTGTGATGTTCTCTTCTAAAATGCCAGAGGCATGGAGATTGAGCACCATAGTCCCAAAAA
>JANCMC010033613.1:2397158-2431819 GCA_024363005.1 Charaxes varanes
TTTTTTATTTATGGTAATATAAAATATGGTAAAATGAAATTTTGTTATTTTTCCTGTATAACAAAAATATCGTTATCTCCTAGAATATAAAATATGTCTTCCCATTTTTGTATATTCTATATTTTGTAGTTATATTAGGCTAGTTTTACCTGTATCTCGCATCTAAACCAATGAGTACGTAATTTTATAGTTAAGAATAACTAATTTTGACAATTATATGTTATATTCTTATTGAAATTGCAATTTAATTGTTATAAGGTTGAAAAAAATCTGTTGATAATATCAGTATCATAAATAGTCTACTCAATTTAGACTGAAAAATAATCGTCAATCGAAATAACTCCTGACATCTTAAAATATGTAGTAGTGTGCTCAGAAAAAATTGTTGACAAATATCTTTTTTATTTTTAGCTCTGCAATTCTCAGCAAAACCAATAAGTTTTTGGATGTCACTGTTCACATCGAACTTTCTCCTCCACATTACGGTATTTTTATTTTTTTTAATGCGTTGTGTTTAATGGAATGGAAGACATTATTTGTGAACCAAAGGGATGTGTGTGAATTGTTTTTAAATAATAAAAAGTATTAAGATACATTCTTGAATGGATGCATTTTGATATGTCGTTCAGCATTTTTTTTTTTCTGAACCGTTTAACATTAATTACAAGCGGTACGAAATTATTTTAATGTCAATAAATAAATTGAGTAGACTAATACGCGGGACATTTTTAATCCAGTCCAAAATAAAAATATTTTGTATTGCTGTTTTTCACCAATTACAAATTTATTTCATAAATTTGCCTTAATAAAATGTTAATTCTGTGATACTTCAGTGCCAGTGTTTAGCGTAGATTGTTCTTTTAAACAAATTCTTATATTAAAAAATAAATCGTCTTTTAAATTTTAAATGTGTACATTTAAAATACCTATGTTTCTAGAAATAGTTTCACAGTGAATGTAAAAAAAGAAGTAAGTTAATTGTTATTGTCAAAAAAAGTTGTGTATTTCGTCAGCAAAATTTAAAAGCATTATCATTTTGCATTTCTGTGGCTTCAGATGCCTAACTTTATTAGATAGCCGTAAATTGTTTTAATTTTATCTTTGAATTATTTTATTCCAACAGTATTTTTATTGTAAACAAAATAACTTGTATTTTGCGCATTGTTGTGTCTTATAATACTGTTTTCTTTTTATTAATTTTAGTCGATTGCATTTAACTTAATATAGAAATAAATAAACATTCAAATTGTCGTTTTTTTTTTTAAATAAGCTAATCAAGAAAATGCATTAAAAACTAACAAAGAATGAAAAATCGGAGAAATTTTATTTTAAAAGAATATAATTACCAAACTTAAAGTTTTTAGGTTGGACATTGTTTTAGAAGATTTTCTCTTCTTTTTAATCTCAAATAGTTTTTTAGATATAAGAGAAAAATCTTTTTTTAATGTTAAAAATATGTTGTTAATTTTTAAATAAATAAATTTTTTAGTATTATAGTCTATAGATAATT
This sequence comes from Charaxes varanes, assembly GCA_024363005.1. Classification (NCBI taxonomy): domain Eukaryota; kingdom Metazoa; phylum Arthropoda; class Insecta; order Lepidoptera; family Nymphalidae; genus Charaxes; species Charaxes varanes. The sequence continues at coordinate 2,398,669 of JANCMC010033613.1, forward strand.
TTATTAACTTATGAATGATTAATTTTAACATAATATTAAAATTGTTTAAACTATTTGCACGTTTAAATTATAGTTGAATATATTAGATCTAATTTATTTTATAATATCGTTTGTACCACATTCTTGAAAATAAATATATGATTTGCTTGATTATGCGAATAAATAAAACTTAAGTATCCGTTTGTAGAAATTAATACAAAATATACGGACTCTAATAAGATATTTATGTAATTTTTGTCTGTCTTTTTGTGTATAGGTAATTTTCGAAACTACCTTATCAATGTCGATGGAACTTTCCCTGTGTATATTTAAACAAAAATGATTTATGGACCATCGTCAACGTGAAAAATATAGTTTATAGCCCCTTTGGCTAAGCTAACTACAGATTTACACAATGACGTCGCTTTGGAAACTGTCAACATGAGCAAATTATTTTGGAAATTTGTTATTTCAATTAAATGTGCGATATAAAAATATTGCACACTGTAGATAAAATCTTTTTTAATCCGTTTATCTAAGTGAAATGGAAGGTAAAATGGTTTATGTTTTATTTCATGTAATTTATTAAATAAGTTTAGATGTGTATTTTACTTTACATAAAATTGGCACTCTTGTAAAAGTGTGTGTCTTTTAAAATACAGAATTAGCTACACGATATATTTGACAAACACACTATTTCAACATTTTTCGGAGCGTATTCGCCAACGCAAAGTAACAAACTTGAATTTTTTATTCATCGAAAAAGGATTTTTTGGATATTTCACACAAGATAAATACAAAGGCACTAGTTTGGTTATGTGGAATTCTAATACAATCTTTCAAAGTAATAAGTAATTTGATATAAGTATTGTGAACTTCTTGTTAAAAAATAAATGCACATATAAGTTTTTTAACGAACTGCATCAATAACAGATAGATACAATTATTGGACATTTATCAAGAAAAAGGACGCCTAGTAATATTTTAACTAAAGTCAATACAACGCCTATACTAACATCTTATACGTCTGTAAATTGAAAACAAAACACACAAAAGTGTACTCTAATCTAACACACTTGTTGTGCAGTAACACGAAGTCCCCGGCCACATTACATAATCATTGAAATGATCATTCAAATGAAGCGTTGTGTGACATGACATATAGAACACTTTTTTTATATTTTGTTTTACTAACAATCACTTACATTAATACACTTAACAATAAAAGACAAACATAAGTAAGCTAAATGTAGTGGTCACTTAAAAGTAAACTCAACATGAGCAAGCTATACTGAAGTTAAAAACACCAAAAAAACACTCGAAATATTATAATATTCCGAAGGATAACACTTAACGAGTTTCTTCAAACATTCACAGGCACTTAAATGTTTACTCTTTGTTGAAATATCTTCTAAAGTTATAATTTCGTTTAAAAAATAGCAGATATACACAATAAAATAGATTTACAATTAATCAAAGAGACAACCAATATCAAAAATTAATCCGTTTCCCTCCGTCAACAAAACTGTGAAAACACTACACTTAAAGTAAATTACAAAAAGAATCTCTCCCTTTATTAGAGCGCGATGAAATGAAGCAATCAACGCGAGTAGAGTCGGTACAATTAATCTTGCGCAACTTTCAACGTCACGCAATCAAAACCGACCATCATTAATAAGGCTTCCATTTAATAGTTTGATAAACGAAAAGACGGCTCTATCGGTGGAAATTGGGTTCTCAGTAATTGCTATTTTGTAATCTATTCGTCGTGCTGCTTTCGATAGGGAAAACTTTACTTTAGTTTTTTTAAATATTATCGATTTCACGCTATAAAATAACCATACAAAGGTCATTTCATTTCCACGGTAAATATCCACTTCTCTAGAAATATTATGTCTTTATTTTCGTTTCTAAAGGTTAGGCAAAATTACGGCTGTAAAGCAAAAATAGGAAGTAGTCACAAAAAGTTATGTAACACAAACTATAAACAATCCCAGGGAACTCAAATGAGAAATATTAAAAGTTCTTGTAAAAAAATGTAATATTATTTGTGTTCGATTTATCAGGGACAAAGAAAAACTTAGCTCTATTATAACTTGAGTTTTGTATTGTCTGCCAGTGCCTATCAGAGACAAAAAACTTAGCTCTATTATAACTTGACTTTTGTATTTAACAGAGTTGGGCTAAGTTTAAAACTATCGGTATATTGGAAACTATATTTTGCTGGGATGAGGCTTCTGTCACAAAGTTATAACTTCGGATTACTGGATGAGCCGGGGGAAAGTTGTCAAAGCACTTTTGAGTCTCTTTGACGATCACACAAACTGCGTAACGTAATTTCTGCTACTTCCCTAATACCTCCTCCTCGTTGATTGATATTCCTTGAAAAGTTAATCTTGGATACGGTTTGCTCGGAGTCCCAGAGACTGAAAGTTTTTAAGAAGCAAAAAAGTTTCGTAATCTGATACGGCTTAGTAGTTTTTTAACGTCTGGGTGAGTTGAGAATTTATCTGAGAAGTATTAATATCAAGTAAAGGGAAAGGGATGGAGTAAAAGGTTGAATATAAAGTTATTTTTCAAACAACACGCTTATCCCCTAAAGCAATTACGATACTAGCAAGACAGGCTATTGCGAGGTTTATGGACTCTGTAGATCTCGCAGATGAGTTTTTAAGCTGAAGGGAATCACTACTGACAGCATTAATATGGCTCAGTGGCCTAACCTTGACGTAAGAAGCTAGAGAACTGCTTTTACTTAATTAGAAATTTTCGAGATTAATTATGTTTAACAAATACTTTAATTTGGAAAAATTAATATCAAATAATAATTGTTAATAAACTTAATGTAATATGTAATAATTTAATTTAAACTTCGGACGTTGGAAACGACAGGATGAAACTTCTAACTTGCATGTAAGCTTTAGAAGGAAATATATAATAGAAAATATATACATTGATAGTTTTTATGCCATATATATATTTTTAATTAGTCTATTGAGTCTCACTGCTGGGCAAAGGCCTCCCCGTTTGTTCCCAATTTGGACTCTTTTTTTATATAAATATGAAAATACCTTCTAATCCTTTTAATAATATCTTTGATGTGCTGGTAGGTTTCATAGTGTTCTTATTTTAATTTATTTTCTTTAGCTTTTTCTCCTTGCTTTGTTTAGCTTCAGTTTTATGCTCATTCAAAATTGTTATGTTCTTTAATATAATTATTCTTCCCTCCTTTTCTAGCTTTTTATTCCTCTCATCATCCTAACTTTTTAGTCCATGGTGTTTTTTTAATAATTTAGTGTATAAAATTCTCGTATCACAATGTTTGTTGCCAAAATCCTTCGAAACGGTTTGACCGATTCTTATGAACAATATTATGCATAATTTGGTAGTTCTCAGAATTGGTCGCAAACTATTGTTAAAGTTCTAAGTGATAAGGGTGGTGCACTATACATTAGATAAGATTCTGTAGAAGATTCCTTCATTGTACATTTTAAAATACCGTGGGCATCTACACTACAGTTTAATAGTTCCAAAAAAACACAGTTGAAATAGAATTAATTATATTCAAACAAAAATCTAGAATAACGCACAGCATGAAAGAAACTTTAACTGTAATGAAGAGAAAACCTCTCCTGGCGCTCTTAATTTAGTTTTAGTATACTTAGATTAGTTAGTTTAATTCGTTAAATACATCATGGTATAACACCCATATCTTTAATTTAAATATCATAAACCCTTAACAATCTTACGCTTTCTTATTTTAACATTTTAAAGGCGATACTAAAAAATTGAAGTGAGTTACAGCCCTTCTCTTCATCGCGATGATTTCGCTGTCCCTGAGATCAATAAATTTTTCTTTCAATTACGCAGTGATGTTATCATTATGTCGGAGCCAGACATAGCTTTGTTGAATGAGCATGTCAATAATCATGTAGTGTGGTCGGGGACTTTGTGTAACTTCACAAAATTTTGTAGACTTCAGGGTCAAAAATGTACAAACATTTTGAGCTATGTCGAGCTCCGATTTAAATCACTAGATAAATGATGTCAAAGGACGCCTTTTCTGCTTAGAATAAAAACAGTGCAGGAATGTTGTATGAAATTTCATAACTGTTGTTTTATTTTCTTATATTCTTTATCTTTTTTATATCCTTTAGCTCTAATAAAGAGGTATTAAGAATAATATTTACATACAAATATTCATACAAGTATCAAAAGTGAACGATGAAAGAAAGTTATTATAATCTATGGGCATGTCAATGCCAATAAGCCCTTAAGCTCCATCTGTCATGTTTTTTACTTTAGAGTTCAGCTTTCATGAAACCAAAAGTTATTTTTCACTATTCAAATATATTAATCATCTAGTTGAGAGTAGATTCTATTGAAGTACAGTATTAATTAAATTATTTTAATGTTTTTAATCAGTTCTAAATAGGTTTCCAGTTGTCTAAAAAGTGTTTCAATTGTTTAAGAAGAACGAAAAATTAAGTTCACACAGTTTCTTAACACATTGTGTGTTATTGTTAACGACAAGATGTGTGGCGGGTTTACATGTTCTAAAAATGCTTTAATAACATTAAATATTCTTTATGTGGTAAGTTTTTTTCTAAGGTATATTTTTTTATTATAACAGATAACGAAAAATAGTTATACACTTACAGGTGGTTGCTTCTATATTGATATCAGTGGCAGTATATGGACAGGCATCTTCCCTGGTAACAAATTTGCCAATTGTGGGAGGCATTCTGGCATGTGGTGTATTTCTCATTCTTATATCACTGCTAGGGTTGGCAGGTGCAGTGAAACACCATCAAGTTATGCTTTTCTTTGTATCCTTTGTAAAAATGATAAGTGGTGAGCATATATTATAAATAATAATGAACTACACTTATTAAATAATACTGTCTTTTTATTATTTAGAATATGTTATTAAAAGAATTGTTCAATTGCTATGTAATGATTAATTAATAAATTTGACAACTAATGATATCTTTACAATTGTTTTAAATATATAATCTAAAATTTATATTTAGATTTTACAGAAAGTACAATATTTTCTTTGTATGTAAATGAATCCAATAAATTTTCCTTAATATTCTCACAGTATATGGTTATTCTATTCTTGCTGTTTCTAGTGCAGTTTTCAGTAGCCTGTGCTTGTCTTGCTGTCAACTCTGAACAACAGGAAATGTTAGCTCAACAGGTAGGTACTTTTTTTATAATTATGTATCTTATTGTGCCATCTATAAACTTTAGATTCATATGAATGAAAATTTTTCAAGAGAAAGTTACATTCACTAGTAATAGGGTAAACACTTACATTAATTCCAATTTAATTACATTGGAATTTACAAATTTAATTTATTATATCTCATTACAAATTTATGGTTAAGAGTTGTTACAACACTATTTTAAAATTTTACAAATAGGTCAGGAAAAAAAATTGTGGATGGAAAAGGGCCTCCCCCTTTTCCATCCTTTGCCCAGCAGTGGAACAGTATAAGCTAATTTAAAAAAAAAAAACAGTTAATGTGTTTCTTAAAAATTGTAATGAGGTTTTAGATTTCATTTTACATTTCTTATTGTATGCAATTTTAGGGCTGGAACAAAGTAAACATGGATGTGAAAGAACAGGTCCAAGAGAGGTTTACATGTTGTGGCTTCCAAAGCAGGGTAATACCTCTAAATGCTACTGCTGACTTTCCCTCATGTACCAATGTCGATGTAAGTATATTAATTCTGCTCAAATTGTTTTAATAAATACCAGTAAGTCTATTGTAGTCTTAGGTTGCATTCTTTTACCTAGTGTCATTCCAGTCTAGTTCCAGGGTCCGCTTAAATGGCAGAGGATGTGGCTGTGGGTTGACTTAAGATGACTGAATGCTGTCTGACATCACCCCAGAATCCCTCACAATCTTACAGCTAATATCACTCAGTGACATGAATCAGGACCCTCTGTTTTACATGCTTTCTGAAAACAGAGGGAGGTCCAATATTAAAAAACCAGTGCTACAATTGGTCACCCCTCTATCACCCGGTCGCGATTAGAACTGCTTAACCTACTGATCAACTCAGATGTGGACCACTAATAAGACTACAATCTCCAATTAGGTTGTACTGTTGTAATTTTTTAAATCTTTGTGAAAGGTTTACCGTTTATTTTTTTTATGAGGATGTTAGTTATACATACTAAATAATTTATTTAGAAATACATTGCTTGTTTGTATTAAAAAAAACTACAATCAATTTGATCATACATTCTTTTCAGATAATTTGCTGCCATAATAAGAAAATTACCAGTGAATGTATGTGTGAACCTTGTATGAAGAATCTCAAGGACACTATTAACTCTGCTTTCAAACTCTGTGGTGGCATTGGATTATTCTTTAGTTTTACTGAGGTGAATAATATTGTTTTTTAAGTTTTATATTTTTTCTTACCAAATTCTCTTTATTAGTTTTTTGAAAAATTCTAATTGTTTTAACAGCTGTTCTATATTATTTTTTAATAAAAAGTTCAATTCTGAAACAAGAAATACATATTCAATATGTATTTCTTGTTTCTTGTATGTTTTTCTATTGTTAGATCTGTTATCATCAGTTATCTCACATTTATGTAGATAATTTTTATTGGAATAAGTCATATCTCCATGTAACATTAACTCAGAATGTTTCTCATATCTTATATTATTGAAATAACAATTTTTGGCAATGTAAACAAGAAAAAAACGATAACACGATTAATATTATTTACAGGAATGTTAAAATAGGGCCAGTAGAGTTCATGTTATCTACACATTGACTCTAATGAGATAAACTCTATGTAAAGCATGAGTATGTCATTTTGTTGACAAATTATAACTATTATAAGATTCGACTAACCACTTACAACTTGATAAATATTTTTATATCTTCATAGTGGTTTTGTACAAATATAAATTGAAATGATATATTTTTTCCCTAGTTCAATTAAGAAATCTATCATGTTTTTATCTCCTATGTCTGTTGTATGGACTGTTTGGGCGCCACGCATTCGAATCCCGGTACTGCGGAGTTTGCTCGTATAAAAACTCTGTTTTACGAGTTTACCCAATAAACCGTTGTCAATACAGCTTATTTGTTTAGGCAGCCAATAAATTGGAATGCCAGAAATCACATAAAGGAGGTTTCACATTTGCAGATTGAAGCGCCCATTTCCTCAGACCCGATGTCGGCCTTTGTTTACTTTATTTTTATAAATAACTTTGCCCTCGTTAAATATAATGATCCTTTCCTATTTTGATGGTTTTTAAGTTAACCTAAGAACTGTCGTTCTCTTTTTCTATTTATAAGAATCTTTATCAGATTTCAATGAATTTTTAAAAGAAAATGGTCCCGCCATTTTCATTAAGATATAGTTAAGTTAGGTAATAAATAAATAATGAAATGTTGCTTGTATAATCGTTACAAGATAAGTAGTAAACATATAAATAATAAAACAAAGAAAAATAACCTATCACAAAACAGTTAACCAAGGCAAGGGGAGAAAGACTGTCTAAAAAATATGACTTATACAATATCAGTACATACTAAAGTAACGTTAACCGACTCATTAAAAAGCTATAATTGCTTAACCCATTCAGCTAAAGGATGTTGTCTTAATCTTATCAATAAAGTTATCTTTACCATTATTCCTGCCTTATACTTATTTCCTTACGTTTTGTTATTATATATTTTGGTAGTAATAAATTTTGTATATTTTGGGAATCAGATTTCGGAAGCTCTGAAATTTTTGACAGTTCAAATATGCAATTTTATTTTCATTACCAACGCAAAAATAAATACAATGATGTTAGAATTTCTTTGATTACGAACACGGGAGTTAGAAAACAGCCTTCTGTAGGTGGGCTCATTAATTTTCTTTCTTCTAAGGAACCGTGAGAGTCTTTGTACGGCCACAGCCAAAGGAATTTCTGTTTATAACAATGATTAGTTTGTGCTCCAAATACGATGTTGTAGTACGTAGTGTAAGATGTGAAAGTAATATACAAATTGCAAAGAAAATATGCAAAATTTCTAACATTTTATTTTGATAAAAACAACATTAGAATTTTTGTTGTGTCTATATTTTGCATGCAACAACAGTTTCTAATTTAATTAATTAATGATTAGTCAATTATTGATATTATAAGTAATAAATTACAGTCTTTCAAATAGTCATTGCTTGTATAAAAGCTGTGATCTAGTAAATATTCAGTTAACAAATTTACTAGTATCTTCTATTCATTCTGACATATGTTTAAATCTTTCCAAAGTAAACATACTACCAGAAATCTCTTAATAAATCTGTATGATTACATAATAAATAAAATGTACGCAGATAGCAAAAAATTTCGCTAGCAACGTAGTGACAATAATAATTTTACGATTAATACAATTGAGTGCAAATTGAGTGATGCAAGTACAATAATAAATAAGATACTAGACTTTGCGAGAAAGCACCAGTTTTAATTAATATTATCAGACTATAATTAGTTTCTTAATTGATGATAGCACGTTATTAACGAGGTTGGAAATTTAACAATCAATGTCGCAATATTCATAGTCTAATTAAAAATGTTTATAATTAAAAATTTTGCTATTTTTTTAAAACTTTTTCTTTAATGCTTTTTTTCTTTTTATTTTCGACATGATAGTTCAGAAGAAAAGTTAAATGTAAGTAGATTTTAAGAAGGTACTCCGTACATTTGAACCTATAGTAAACTTACATACTTTAGGGACAGATGTTTCAATTTCTAGAGACGTTTCATTGTGTAAATAAATAAAACTATATAAACAACATCATAGGGTTTACGTTAAATAATATTCTTCCAGTATAATCTACCTTAAAAATGGATGTTCAACTCCATTTTAGGATCTAAATTATAACCATCCAAAATTGGTAAAAGGGCCAGATTCTTAGGCAAGCTTTGATCGTAACTCGTTGCTAGCCTACCGGCAAAGTCGTGCCGCCAAGCTTTGACTGCAAATTTGGCGTGTATTTTACCTCTACTAAGATAGAGCAACTAAAACATTGAAAACCAATTGCGTATATTAATCTAAAAGCATAAAAATGAATCGTTATTTCCTTGGATTCTTCACAAAATTCAAAAAATCTAAACGACTGTGCTTAAATCTGTGAATAAGATAAAGCAAATTAAGCAAAGCAAAGCATTGTTAAGTTTCGTTTGTTTTATTGTTATAACAACCCTGGAATAATATTGGGTATTACAAAAATAATAATTCATTTATTATTTCCAGTCACTTAGGGAGACAGATGCTTCCTTTTTTTTTCTTTAATCGCTTTTAAATAATTATTTGATGTAAAAAAAATATTATTTAATTACAATTTTCTTTTCAATAACTTTTAATAATTGTTTAATGTAACTTTTTTAAAATTATATCAAATCAATTATATCAAATTGTATAATATGGGTGTTCTTTATCGGAAATAAATGAGTTTATTATTATTATTATTATTAAATATATATAGATACAAAAGCAAAGGAAACATATTTGTTTTAGAATTAATTATGTCATTTTGACCTCAATATAACGACTTCCTCGATTTAACAAATTCTTCGTAATCCCTTTGAATTGTCCATAAGAGTCAATATAAAAGATACCTTTACAATGCGAACATTCTTGCGAACAACCTCTTTATAACGAATTTTGTCAACCCAAAACCTTTATATAAAGTTACCACCAATATAAAACCCTTAATCTTATAGTATGTGATTCATGTCGCGACATGTTTCGACACGCTTTTTTTCGTAAAACTATTGTTTTACCTCTTTATAACGAATTTTAGACCAACCTAACCTCAACATAAACCTCAGTTCAACGAATTACTTGATATAACGAATATTTTCTTGTTCCCCTCCGATTTGTTAAATCGAGGTTGCCCGAAGTCGCGGGTAAGAACTAGTCCAAGATATTGCAAATTAACTTTTAGAACATTATTACAAATTTGCAGTAAATAACTTTTACAAATTTTTTATCTGTTAACATATCAGTGAGCGGTCAAATCGCTCTTTAATATTATTTCATACTCGGTAATTACAAACAAAGAATGCTGCGTGAATTTGAAAGCCAAAAGCTTTTAGGCGGATTGAAAGGATGTTCAACTCTGAAAATAGGTCTTGTCTCTTGTGCCTAGATCCTTTTTAATGGACTAGTACATGTGCAGGTTTATTATAGAGGTTCCATAGTCGTTTCCTATATATCGTTACCTCCTACATAAATTGTTGTAACCCAAAATTCCCAACTTGGAGCAGCAAGAAAATCGTTAGTCATTCTTTCAAAAATATTTCTTAATACATTATAGTAATATTCATACTCAAAAACTATCAATCCGATTTTATTGTAAAATTTTTACAAAAAAAGCTCTTTTATTTACGAAACTTTTAAGCTATTTAATATCACGCTTAAAAACTTAGTAGTTGAAAATAACTTTAGAAGAAAGCTCTGAATAGCTCGAAGTTACTAAAAGTAAAAAAGTAATGTTTATTCTCGTTTAATTAGTATCATTAAACACCTTTAAATCAATTTTTTGACTCACTAGCCCCTTTTATGCTACCAGCATGTTGCATAAGAGCTTTCCGTCTGATAAAAAGCTCTGAAAAACTGAGAGTATAAAATCAATTAAACACTTAAGAATTATCAAACATTCTTAAGTGTTCCATTTGATTTGTAATTCTAATGAAACCTTTTTTTTGCTTCTTTTTTCGGTTTTGCGGTTAATTAAAAGGTTTTTTATATATACACCATAACTCACATAACACATAAATAATACACCTTAACAACCAATATATGCCGATAGCATTTAAATGTTAGTTGGAAAGATTATACGAGAAGTTTAACTGTATTATGCTACCAACGCAAAATTTGTTTTTAGAAAATGCAAAAAAAGCCCCTTAGATTTGTTAGGTGCTGAGCTTTTAACTAACAGCTTTACTGCATTTTGGATTTTTTGTTAGTTTAAAAAAATTATAATCAGCAAACTTATAATATAAGTTCTTAAAACTTTTATTACGAGATCTGATTGAGTAGGTATATAAGAAAGGCTCCACAAAGCAAAAAAGTAAGCTTTTTTAAAAAACATGTATCTTTATCTTCAATTACAGCACGCATGCTGTAGAGATTTGTTCGTGTAGCTCACTGAAAAATTCACTTTTAGTTTTTTTTTTCTAACTTAAGTAAATTACTTGAAATGTTGGTGTGAATTTATTTATTTATTTATTTCAGGATAACCGACAGTAGGTACACACACGACAAATTATAAGATACAATTAACAAAAGAAAATTATTACGTATATGTCCTACTAATTATGGGTCATCACAATATGCTTAAGAATTATAATTTACATCACTCACTTAAAAAAATAAAATACATAGATTTAAAACAGCTTGATTATAGTAAAAAAATAAAAGTCATTACAATAGAATTTTTTTAATTAATATTAAATAGGTTTAAAAAACATTATGTGTAACATAGTGGTTTCAGCCGCCGTGTTCCTATTCCGGAATTGCGCAGAAGCCTATTTTCAGTATTAAATTATCACTATAAATAATTGAAATAGAGTACCGAGAGGTTAGATACTCTTTTAGGAATTCCAGATTTTGCGTTGCTATCTATGTAGTTAGCTAAGAAAGAAACATGTTTCTTTATTCAAAAGAAATCTGTATATACTTTACATTTTATATCGAATTATCTAAAAATGTCCCTGAATAACTTTATTAAACACTTGCGAAGCTGCGGCCAACAGTTAGTTACACTTATACCTGTATTGATTTTATGCAGGCAGTAGTAGACATATTGCCAAAATAATAACGGCTATAATTAAATTCTTAAGACGATTATTACGTTTCGGATGATACATGCGATGCGGAAGGATCCTTTATCATTTGGAAATTGATGAATTTGACGGCCTTCTACCGATACATAACATCAAATTTAAGTCGCGCTATTAATAGTTTATTGTTACTAGCGGATCCGGCAGACACCTGTATCTATATAGAAGATAAATTTATTAATTAGCATATATATATCTATTTTTATTACACATAATATTATGTGTAACTTTTTGTGTATAATATTGAGTGTCTATTATGTCTCGACTATTGTCTCCCAAGGATTTTAGTGGTGAGTTCGTGCGATTGGGGAAATGGCTGAACGCATGTATCGTGTATTGAAAATAAATAAATTATAGATGATAAAATATTATTAAATTTGAGTTTTTGAGAAGGAACTTAGCTTAATCAGTAGCCTGCATGCTCTTACCGTAGCCGTATGATTGATGAGTGAACAATTTTCTCCGGTTTCCGGAAGGCATGTAAAACAGTGGATGCCAATTAATCTCAGTGAGGGGTATTAGTCGTAACATTGTCGAGATTGTGGGGATTTCGGGGATTACGTTAGACGGTAGTCGGTCATCTTAACTCGTAATACAGTCACATCCTCTACAATTTAAGCGGACCCTGGTACTAGACAGGGATAGTGCTGGGAAGAAGAAGAATTGAGTTCCTATTATAAACTCAGTAATAGCTTAGTTAATTAGCGCTTGTAGACTTCGCTATTTCATAAGTTTTCATTATATTCAGACATTTAATAATGGAACCTTATTTCCTGGAAGCGGCGCGAATCACTCGTCTTAATAAAATACGTATAGCAGTTAGGTAGAGTGGAGGTAGATTCTACGAAAATAAGCAATTAGTTTCGATTAGCGACGATTTCCTGGTAGGGCTTACAATTTCAGCGTTCTAAGTAAACGGAGATAAGATTTAAAGGTATCATTTCACTTTTAATACATATTTGTAAGCAATAGGGTCTAATACACATTCAAGGGGATATACTACTTATGCAGGCAACTTTGTAACTTTACACCGAATCAACATCATCTACATATAAAAATACACCGAACCTTAAAGTTATGTGAATTAGAATCTAAAAAAAAGCGTATTCATATATGATTACGTGACGCGATAACTTTTACGAAAATTTCGCGGACAGAGGAGTATGAAACTTGGTACAATTGTAGTTCATATAAAGGAAGGTGTGGGAATGCTAATATTTTTATGAAACATGCATTATAAGCATATTAAATTATTAAAATAAAAATACACGCACACCAATGCTAAACGATTTATACCATTTACACACACATGTATTGGATGATGGCAAAGCGTAATCGTCAAAACCGTGTGTTATGCCGGAACCAGACACAGCTTCATTTGAATGATCATGTGATGTGGCCAAGGACTTTGTGTAGTTGCGCAAAGTGTCGTAGTACTTTGTAGTCTTTAAGGTCAAAAAGGTACAAACACTTTGTGCTATGTCTAGCTGCGGCATTATATTAATTGTCATGTAAAAGTGATTATGCAATCTTAACTTGCCATGTCTGTTATAATTGGGTAAAACGAATGTTTGTTTGTCTTTCGTGAAAAAATATCAATATTTTGGTTCAAATTGATTGGCCCGTTGGAGCCGTTGGAACAGCGGCAGAAGCCCGGCCGTCCGCTCCGAGAATTGTAGGTTCGATTCCCGCCTCGAATTTGGGTGTATTATCTATATGTATATTTCCAGGAAAAAAGGTATTTGTGTATAACAGGCGACTGTTACCTATAACACAGGGCATTAAGTTTTCCACCTTAGTAACAAACGCCCGTATGTCATATAGTCTTAATTATTTATTTATAAATAGAAATATTTTGAAGGAGTTAAAATATATATGCTTATTGTAGAGCTTTCATTTGAAACTAATTTCTTCGAACTCAAGGCCCGGTCAAACGCTGAGATAGTGAAAACGCACGGTGACGTCACTACAAGTCCCAAAATTTAACGCGTTGACCCCATTCCTTTAATTAGAATGTAATGGGTATTCATTAACACTAGCTTTATCCTTGTGGTTCGGTTACAACAAATATTTGTAAATCACTTCAGGGTTTTTGTCTCGAATCTCTCTATAGGACCAGTTGCCAGCTTCCTTGTGTTTCCAAATCTATACGACTGAAGGACCTTCAAAAATAGAGTTTTAGGTTTAAAGTGAGTTAATGATACAGGCAGCTTCGTTTCAATTTCCTCTATCAGCCAGTCTAAAAATTATATCGATATCTCCATCCAACATTGAGATACAGCTCTTTTTGTCTTTTCAACTATAATAAGTTTTTAGTTTAAAAGACAAACAAATAAATATCATTAAAATAACATTTCAGCATGGCCAATCACTACATTGACTATAACTTAAAATACATTATTTGTAATAATACTTTTTTAGAATTATAAGCGGAATAAATCGTAAATGATAAAACCTTTGCTTTTTTTGAGTTAGGTCACTTTATAATTAATCGTGCGATATATAATTCGATACTTAATAAGTATAAGATATTTTTGAAATTTTATTGCTTCTTTAATAATGAAAATATAGTCTAGACGACATCTTATTTTTTTTGCCACTTCTATGACTGTGTCTTTAATGAATATGGTTGCAATAACTGATTACCGTTTTGTTGCCTTTATAATAATAAAAGTCTAGTTCAGACGCCATCAGTTTTTTGTTGTTACCCGCGTGAATGTACGTGTTAAAAGTGTGATCGTAATGTTTGTTATTTGTTTCCTCGTTATTGCTTGGCGTTTTTATTGCCTTTTTTAGTACTTGCATGAGAAACTAAACTACTTTGCTTTAATCCGCGAATGAATACGAGGGAAAATCGGTGTAATGCTGCAACCAGAAAGCTACACCACCGAATCCGCCACCACTTGATAATCTGGTATAAATAGTACTTGAAATCATTTTATTTTTGAAATAGACTGCGATACTAATTTACCTGTTAAAATATGTATAAATTTTTGAACCTCAATAGCTAACGATATAAGACTGAAATCCGCAAAGTACCAGTTTCAAACCCCACGGCCGTTGGGGTATTGTCGTACCCACTCCTATTACAAGCTTTAATTTAAGCTTAGTAGGAGGAGAACAGGGAATATTAGACATACCTAAAAAGTATTCCTAATATTCTTTAAAAAAAAAAATCTGAATGTTACAACAGATTATTAAATTATGGATTAATAGACTAATTGCTTTACAAAATTATTTATGATGCCTCTATTAGAATCGAGTTTTGGTGATGGCTGATATGGCTCCTTGTTATATATTATTTTAATAGATCTATGACCGTCATGGTTTTTCTTAGTTATGTCATTTTTAATACTCGTGCAACCGTGACGTCACTTAAATAAAGGCTACAGCTGAAAATCAGCGCTGCGTATCAAAGATTTTTCATGACACGCCGGATTCGCTGACCTGCTTTGCCTATTTGTATGCTGCTGTTACATTTTAAATCTAATTTTAATTTTATTGATAGTGCTTTTATACGTGCAGTTTCAAATAAAGCATTTCTTCCTTTCTTTTCTTTCTTTCTTTCTTTCTTTCTTTCTTTCTTTCTTTCTTTCTTTCTTTCTTTCTTTCTTTCTTTCTTTCTTTCTGCTATCCAGCAGGCCATCTGTAAAATACAACTGAAATACCTCGTTAAGTTTAAATAAAAATTTATTTATATTACAAGAAAATAAGATTAAAACTTATAGCCATTTGCTAATTAGCATAACAACCGAGTCGCTTACATTTATCTAATTGTATAAAAATATTTGAAAAATCAAATACTATAAACATAAACTTGTTATTGTTCTTAAATTTTGATTTACTGATTTAAATTTTATATCGGCAATTTCCATTTTATATTTTTATTACTCTTTGTAGTTTGTGTTCTTTTTTATCTATTGATCTACATTTTTGCAAGAAATTAGCTTATATGGAAAGATTAAATTACCAATACGGAAAATAATTTTATTATTAGGACGCTTTACATCTAACATAATGTCTTGAGAAAACTTCCATTAAGTTATATTTTCTTTTAAACAAATATTGTTTTATCACCAGAAATTTTTGAACTAAATTGAAAAGTGACGACATATTGGTAATTAATATGATTCGTGCATTTTCTGATTTTAAAACTAAATATTTTAATTAATTAAAGGGAAAACTAGAAAGTCTTCAAATCAAATCTTTTTTGTTTAAACCTACCATCGAATTGAAAAAGTCGAGCCACGAAAAGAATCAGCAAGGAACTCTTTAGTTACTTCTTTAAAAATAGTATGTAAACATTATAAAATATCTATTTATATATTTAACAGTATGTTTCACAAAATAATAATTATTATGTTTAGTCCTGTGTATATTTATATAGTATTAGAAAATAAGATACAACCATAAACTGAGTCCAAACTCTTATTGTTGAATTTTTATTTTAATTATTTTACTTAATATAGTAAAACATACAGCATTAAAATATCTCTTAAGTACAATTTTCTTTATATAATTCATACGCCAGTAAAGTTTTAACTATTAATTATACAAAAGAAGAAAAGAACTGAAATGACAAAGATTTAAAAGTAACATATTTTTCTTAGATGAAATAAACTTAGTCAACTCACAATTAACCCAAAAGCAAGTCTTACATTCACAATTCGAAAGATGCGTCGATCAAATTTTTAGTTTGATAAGGTCAATTTCCTTCTTCCAGATGCCGGAATATGTGTGGTCGGAAGAATATCAAGTGGCCTTGATGTCGGAACACTTTAAAGCTTTCGATAAACTACGTCAGGCCGGCTTCTTCGCGGGAGAGCTGATTTGGAACTTTGCCGATTTTAAAACCGCTCAAAGTAATAAAGCCTTTTCATAGCCAAATAGATCTATTTCTTCTTTTAATTGTTAAATTGTCCTAAAGTTGCTTATACAATTGAAATCACATTTAATTATATGAATATCTTTGATATTACTATCAATCGAATAAGTTTTAAGTTTTTTATTTCATGAAAAATCTTCATTTCAAAATGATTAATATCTAAATGAGCAATTTAAAACGTAGCAATCGCTTATTTTCCTTAACTTTGTTCATCTTCCAGCTTACCAAGTTAACAATAAATAGTATTATTGTGACTTAAGTTGCAATAGAAAAACAGCAATATAATACCTCGCTTAAAAAGAATGACAAATAACAAAGGGATTGTCTACAGCTTAGCGATTCCATATGTTAGAGCATCCAGCCTTTATGATAATAAAACAGAAAATTTAGTAATATGGGTGTTATATACTTAAGTTTTTTAGTTGGTACGTTTATATTTATAGATAAAAATAGACATTACGTGACGTATATCATGGATCAGTTAGCAACCTGATATCAACAATATATTTCAACTTTGTCCTATAAACATATCACAAAATGTAAAGTTGATAAGTAGAGTTAATAAGTGTTCTTACAAAAGTAAGCATTAATAATTTTAAGTAAAAAGATTTTTATTAAAATAGCTTTTGTTTTGGGATTGTATCATTTTATTACGGAGACCCTATGACTACCTTCCAGCTCCATCATCAGGCCCTGGATATTATCTAAAGACAAAGTACTCGTCAGGACGAATCATAAGAGACAAAAGTGGATGGAATTATGTCATTTTATAATGGAGTTCGTATGGCCATCTTTCAAGCTCCATCATCAGATCAGCTCCATGTCATTATAATAATACATTGTCATCGGATATACATATGTGTGCAAAAGTTCAGTCAATTTGATATAAGATATCTGCTCCAAAATTGAGTTGAAAGATTCTGCAGTTGTCCATGGGCGTCGGTAGTCACTTGGGTGAAAGCCGGCTGCTCGTTTGCCCCTTATTGTATTAAAAAAAAATAATATATCTTATACTGTCTTAAATATGTTTAACCAAAAAAGTTTTTAAAAAGTGTATGTAGTGAGGTATCAATTTTGAAACATTTCATTGTATCTGTAGAATTTAATGTTATCTAAATGTCATAGCAGATTATTACATGAAATTTATTTTATAAAATTTGAATATTTTTTGATGTTATATTACTGTTGTTACTATTGTCTTACTTGTACAAGTGTTACCGCCTACTAAACTCAATTCTGAATTGAAATGATACAGGGACGTACTAAGAATTCACAAAAACATTACTTGAACTCAGTATAGCAACATTTTTAGCAAATTTCTTTTTAATAACATTGTTTATAGTAATTGTTGTCATGGCAATGTCTCCTGCATGCAGGAAAAATCATAACTCATTGCCACTTTCCGCCAGAGCTGAGCGTGCAACCAAGAGCACAGAACAAGCCATGGATTGGCACGAACAGCCTTGACATTTAAACTGACTTTACAGACAACAAATTTTTTTAATTTCTTTTCTAGCACATAATAAAAATTAAAAATTTGATTAAAAATATTTTATTCACTAAAATAGAGTAATTATAACTAAGGAAAATGTACACACCACATTAAAGTGAATTTATTTTATATTTAATGCAGCAAGATGGTTAAACAACACTCACTTACAGTAATTATCTTATTCAACAAAAATTATAAATTATAGTCCATAAAAGAAATCACTACAAACTTCGGAACACAGGAAAAGAATACTCATAGTATTAGCACTTACTGTCTTTTGCTTTTCACTGAATGTGATTTACTATCACTATTGCTTCTAGCAAACTATCGAAATAGTGCTATTAAAATTATGGGCCAACTTTACAATATTGTACGTCGAGTTGGGACATGATTTATTTCCACAATAGATGTCACTATTAAAAGGTCACACATAAACTTTCACTGCGCAGAAAAGCATTCTTTCGCAAAAAGATAAATCTTAATTTTCTTTGTAAATAAGGATATTTGAAATGCTATTTTCAATTCTTACCATGTAGGTACATACTAACTATAGTATGAAGAGAACTAAAATAGGTGAATGGTACTAGTGCTAATTATTAATGAAAACGATAATTATTGTGAACTAAAATAATACTTTAAAAATTACAATGTCAAAATTAAATGTTGTCAAAATTAACTGTTGAAAACAGATAGGGTAGAACACCTTAACTTTCTTGATAATTTTTTTATTTTTAAATCGAAAGAACCTTTTTGTACATAAACTTAAATATTCCCATGTTAAATTTTATCTCTTGGAAAAGTACTTATAAAGCAAATTTTTATAATGTTATATCTTGCAAACTAATAAATTCTGCAAACCCAGGGGGGTTCAGGAGCTGTTATTACACCCTTTCCCATCCCCCAAATCATTGTACAATGTTGTATAGTTGAACTGGTTTTGAAACTTAGCCAAAGGAGTATAACCCAAAATTTGAAAATTTTGTATCTTGTAAACTTCAAACTTCAGTGTATCCTACCTTTGAAGAGGTACTAATGCCCCCCTCCCCTTCCCCATATTCTACATACAATATTGTACAGTACAATCAAGATACTCAAAAGGAAGGAATATTTAAACAAATCAAATAAGTAAATATTTTTCACAGTACAAATAGTAGGTCTTGTTGTTAACTTAAACATTTATAAATATTTATGTGCAATGGAATCTAAATAATTACTTTTCTTCACACCATTCATTTTCTTTACGCACTTGCTCCTCTTCAGCTGCGGTGAAGTCATTTTTGATGTTGAAGGTCTTACGGATTTCATCAGGTGTCTTCCCCTTTATCATGTTGGCAACAGTTTTACAGGTAACGTCCAATAAGCCTTTAATATCTAAATAATTAGCAGCCAAAATCAATTCAAACAATGTGCCTTGGTCAACTTTCAGAAAATCTGCATCCCAAGAGGAGATATCATCAGTCCTCTTTTCTTTGTTTTCGTCATCTTCAGGTAGAGGAGGATCGTCTTTATGGAAAGTAGCCCACTGAATGACCTTTTTAAGAATTGCAGAATTCACGTTTGGCAAAGGCACCACTTCTTCCTCATCATCGTCCATTCCCAAATCTTCTAACATAGTTTTTATGGTAACAGAGCATTTTGCAATTTCCACATCAACATCAAATATTTCATTATCGGACGATTGTAATTTAATATTCGGCATCTGAAAATGTATTCGGTATTTTTAATATCAAGCAAGCTGAGAGTTGTCCCAGTAAGACGCCATTTTTATTTATAAAAATAGTTTCGCCCAAGCTTACCTTTAATCTGCCGCTTTAGGTGTTTAATTGCACGGCAACTTTGCGGTTTAGATATTTAAAATAATCTGTACTTTACTAAAACACTGTATTAATTTTAAATATTGCAGATCGATGTTTAAAACACCGATCCAAACACGATTTTATAAAGATGGAGTAGAAAAATTTGACGTGAATTTTAAGATGACACCTATGACTTATCACTTATCATTCTGTTTTGTAGAGTATAAACTGTTAACTAGGAGTATAGAAGTAGGAAGATGTATTACGAAATTTTTCGTTTATTCGAGAGATATTAGAATTATTAATATGGAGAGGTTATTGCAGAAACGCAACATTAGTCTACTCTATACAAATAATTTTCTACCGCTTAAAATAAATACTAGTGTTTTCAGAAAAAAAATCTTAGAAAAAAAATTAAAATGTATCCATTAAAAAGTGTATATATATGAACTTTCATACGGAGTTTCCGTATATTGAAACGCGAAAAATAAAACCATGAGTCCGTGGTCCTTCGTGATTTTTAGTTAAATGGTATGTTTTATCATGAAGTAATTTAGGAAGGAATTGTAGTCTCATAATTATCTATAAAAATGTATTAATACTTTCTCCAAAGCTTCTGAAATATAAGGATTCATAATTAAAGTTGTAATCCTTACATATAATTAAAAGGGAAATGTCCTTGAGGCTCTATAACTGTCTATCTACTAGGAATAACTGATTCACTGTTTCTAAGTTGATCCTAACTTTTGGATTACCTTCACTCTTCTGCAAAAGGATACTAAAGAAGTATGTAAGTTTAAGTAACACTTCAAACATTTCGCTATTACAGTAATATTTCGACAATTAATGATTTTTTCTAATCACAAACTACCTTGAAACTTTAGATACTATTGCTCCAGGACGTTATTACTTTTTTAAAGATCAAAAACGTGTCCATTAGTCGTTGAATGTGTTTAATAATAATAATAATAATAAATCATTTATTTCAGACACATAGATCCATACAAAAGAAAACACAAAATTTAAGAAATTAACTAATACATAAATTGTGCTTAAAACTTTATTTACAAGATATCAATAAAATAATTTAATTTTATTTACTAATACTATTAAGGACCTATGTAGTTATTATAGTATTGTTCTCTTATTTAATTCTTATATTGTAAAAATTATTTGCTAGTAGCAATAACTGATATTTTATTTATTTATTAGATGAACATAAATATCTCTACTCGTGACTAAATTTTATTTCAAAGGAACTGCTAAATTACCTAATGTTTATTTGAACTTTTGTAACGTCTATCTCCTGATTTTGGTGTAAAACATTACATAGATATCCATTTTCAATCTACTTCAAAAAAGGAATAGGTTCTCAATGAAAACATTAATGTTTTATATATTAGAATATCGTGTAAAAATGTTTATAATGTCTTAATTTGTTTATTTTATTATATTGTAACACCTTAAATAAATGTTTCTAAATAAAATACATTCTTGTGGGATACATTCTTAATGAGAATATTGATCAATGATGATCAAAATGTTGTTTTGATTTACTGACTGAAAGCTGAGAAATAACTTATTAGAATTCAATATATTTTATTATTTATTTCCATAAGAAATATAGCTAATAAACTTAATATAAATAAATTGTATATAGTATTTAAGTGTTTTCCAAAGATCTGTTCACTAGTCGTGGCAAATAAATTTTTTAAAATGATTATAAGTTTCAATTTATTAAAAAAAAAGTTGAATCCAGTTTTTAGTTAAAAATACAAGCGAATAATAAAATATCATTAAAATAATATTTTAATATCGTTAATCACTTCATTAACTATTATTAAAATACATAATTGTTACTATAATTCCATTTTTATCGAACTGCAAGCGGAATATGTCTTAAATGACAAAAAGTTTTTTGCGGTTTCCCAAAAATCAGCTTTTTTTGAGTTAGGTCAGTTTGTAAGCATGCGATATGTAAATTTTTTTTAGTACTAATTAGTATTTAAGGTAATACCAAATGAAAGAATTTGCCTTATTTTCCTTTATATAAACAGTTTGATTTCAAACGCACCGACTCTTACGTGTTTATAGGCCTTACGCCTACGTTTCTTGCTTACGAAAAACCGACTGTGTCTGTTTATGTTACACTGACTATATTTTATAAGTAAAATTGTCTCTTAATAAAAATTAAAAAAAAAAAAGAAAACAATAACAGTGAAACAAAGGTACCGAATAAAATCTCAGAAAACCTTTTATACAGCTATGTCGCGTAAATAAATTTGGTTATTGTTTTTTTTTTATTTTTTAATAGCATTCTGGCTATACCGAACTCTGATTCCGCTAGAGCGTTATTCGAATTTGTGTGTAACAGTATAAGAATTAGGTACGAGGAGGTCGTGACCTAATCAGTGGTCGGCATTTGAGTCGATCGCTAGGTTAAGTAGCTCTTGCTGCGACTGGGTGATAGATGGGTGACCCATTAATATTATATTTAACTTTTAGAATAATAAATTTATTTATATTTTATTTATTTTTTGAGGGGAGATTAATTCCAACTGTAATATTAATTATTGGTTGGGGGTATCAACCAGAACGTATTCAAGCTGGTATATATTTATTATTTTATAGTGCTTGTTTGCCCCTTGTTATATATATTTAAAAAAAAAAAAAGAGTATAGTGACCTTTTATACCAAGCCAAAAAACCTCGCAACCATATATCACTTCCATTTGCTAATAAAGAAGGTTATTAACGGCTTCACAAATACCTATTTCTTTATCGAAACGAACAACAGGCACGCGTGATATGAAGGCGAGAATGTTGTAATTATTCTAGAAATTATCAATCCACTAAGTGATAAGGGTGACCTACGCGAAAGAAGTCGCAGGGAATAGCTAGCTTTTATATAAAAATCAAAAAGTGTAATGCAGTATTATTAAGCAAGATAAATTGATTAATGTTGTTAATTTCCTTTAATACGAGTTTATCAATATAATTCCCTAATTAAACAACGGAAGTTGATAAATAAATGAAAGTTAGTCAGTGTTTTTTTTTCTTAATGATCTTAATTAATGCCAGTTCGTACCAGAGCGTTACTAGTTTTAAATCTAGGTTATTCATATTATCAATATAAAAACTAAAATTACTTAAATCTAGGTTGTTCATAAAAATAATAAGACTCGTGCGGAGCTTGGTATGCTTAGAGCGTTGAACGTTAAACCATTAGGAAATGGGCTCTTTAGCTGTGATTCCTAGAGTGGTTTTACTTCCCTGATTGCATGTTGAATGTCAGAAATTCAACAACTGTGCGATTCGCAAATTCCATATTCAACACACCGGTGCTCCTGATTACGAACCGATTTGGTAACACAAATACAGAATTATACAATGAATATATACTTTCTTTATAAGGGGCAATATACGAACAATTCAAGTATTTTTTAAATAAATCCAGAATTATTTGTTTTATTACCTGTGCAACCTACTAAAAGACCTAGGCTTGTATTGTATCATAAGTTCATTATTAGAAAGAACATCTAAAGCCGCACTAGTAGGATCATACCAGATTTGTCTTTTATTACTTATTTTTAGCACTTAGTTTTTAACATTGTCCATTTTCTGTTAGCTTAGTAATAGCATGCTGTTGTGGTCTCCTGTAATTATATATGTCTCTTTTGTATAATTGTGATTTTACATGTAATGTGTGTATCCTTTATAGGAGGTCGTTAACAATAAAAAAATAGTTTCATAGAACTTACTGTTTCTTTATCTTATTAAACTAATCTATTAACTAAATTCTTTTTGGGACTTCATTATTTATCACATTTAGTCTCAAATATAATTGATTATATATTACTTTTATATAATTTACCTAAGAATAATTAAATGTAATTTAATTTTGTAAAAAAACATTCTACATATTTCTTACTACTTGTCATGGTGATTGTGATTAATCTTATTTCTTCGAACGTCTCCAAGGTTGCTAATAGATGGGCGCTTTACCAAATTACGTCCCCCTATATACCTATAAATTAGATACAAATATTTTAAATATCGATTGATCAAAGATTTCTTAACCAAGCAACCGGCAGATTTGCTGGATTGAAAAACTTTCTTACCATATGAGTCATTTTTAACAACACCGCTTTCTATTTTCGGTTTTTTATCTAAAACTATTATTTTTTAATCAGGGTTAGGTTAATTTTATTAATAAACAGCACTAAATTATTCTTGATCAATTTCAATTACTTTGTTTTTCTACAAACGGCAACGAAAAGTTATTTTAAATTTCAGAGAAGCGTCTGTCGGGTCCGCTAGTTTTTAATAAAATTCTATTTGTTATTTAAATTAAAATTAAAAAAATTTAAATCATTTTATTTCAGGTGAGAACCATTATATAAAACAAAAATCATATAAACAATAAAAAGTCAAACAATAATAAAAAGCAAAAGCAAATAATAAAAAGAAAAAAAATAAATTAATGTATGTTAATTTATTTTTAACTTAACATACAGTAATTTATTAATGTATGTTAAGTTAAATTACATTAATCTATTTTTTTCCTTGCTGTCTTTTTTTTATGGTTGTATTAATTTTTTTTATACGTATATTTTAAATTATTTCCAGACTGAGCGCAGTAGAACTTTAGGTACGTACCGTTCACGGACGGTATAGGGGGTGTGACAATAGCAGCTAGGACACACCGAGGTCGCGTACCCGTTGTGGATGGAGCAATTATCGGACAGATAAAGAAAGATCTACCCCCTGGGAGTAAAAAGTACAAGGAATTAAAATAGCTTTAAATAAGCATATAGTACGCAAATATAAAGATTAATGGCCTTATTTCGACCATCCGGCGATCCCGATGTAAAAATAAAACTGTCTCTATTTCAGCGGCAACACATTCTTACTACAATTGTATAAATTCAAGCTCGGTTGTGAATTAATTTACATATAAATTTATAAAGCAATCTTTACAACACGTGAAACGTCATAAACCTCAATAAAACTTACTTTTATAGCTGCAGTAAAGCAAATGTAGTAATATCTCAAACGAATATACTCGTACAATAACCTAAACTAATAGCCGCTGCACGCGTTTCGATAAATCGTTGCGACAAGGCTGTACAGTTAAATCATTTCGGAAAAACTGTACCGTTAAATCGTTGCGGAAAAACTGTACCGTTAAATCATTGCGGAAAAAGTGTACCCTTAAATCATTGCGGAAAAACTGTACAGTTAAATTATTGCGAAAAAACTGTACCGTTAAATCGTTGCGAAAAAAGTGTACAGTTAAATCGTTGCGAAACCTGTACAGTTTAATCGAACAACGATTTGTCGTACACACGTTTCGATAAAACTGTGCTTTGTTAAGCCCTTTCCCAGTACTTATCACAGGTTGTCACATTTTCAAAACCCCCTCTCCATTGGTGTAACATCGCATGTTTATTCAGTTTTCTGCAAATATTAAAAATAATTAAAAGAAAACAGCAGTTTAATTTTTTTTGTTAATGTTTTTATTTTGACATGTACGTCACATAAAGCTTTTGGTCACACAATGTCACAATTTGGTTATACCTCTAGCCCACACGAGTGTAATATGCATGTAATATGTGCATATGAATATATGAAGCTTAAGAGTTTGTTTGTTTGTTTGCTTGAACGCGCTAATATCAGGAACTACTGGTCCGATTTGAAAAATTCTTTCAGTTTAAAATCTATCAAGGTAGGCTATATATAGGCTATATATCATCACGCAAAAATTTA
Source organism: Charaxes varanes (assembly GCA_024363005.1). Classification (NCBI taxonomy): domain Eukaryota; kingdom Metazoa; phylum Arthropoda; class Insecta; order Lepidoptera; family Nymphalidae; genus Charaxes; species Charaxes varanes. The sequence goes on from JANCMC010033613.1 coordinate 2,424,461, forward strand.
ATATCACCACGAAAACTTTTTTACCTACTTGTACAAGGATGAAGTCGCGAGCACATCTAGTGTACATATAAACCTTCTCCTTAAATCCCTCTATGTATTCATGAAAACCGCATTAAAATCCGTTGCGTTGTTTATAAGCGTACAAGAACGGGAAGCCACTTTTTATAAAGATAAAGTATAAAAATTAAGGAACTCACTTTCGCAATTATATTAATTTGGAATTTAGAATTAAATACTAGTCGCAAACTTATATACCTTAAAGGTCAAATCGGAGGTAATGTTCAGTGAACAACGTAATATATCCATATTATTTGATTAAGCACTGCGTTTTGCCTTGTTATCGGCTTGCCAATGACCGCGCTTTATGTTTTATTAACTGCCCGATATATGGTCTTAAGTACATAACTATAAAGACTACAATAGATTAGCAATGTAGCTTACAACCTCCCCAGCATGGATATGAATAAGCTTCAAATGAAAGCACAGTAATTTCGCTTATACAGCTACGTGATTAGATACATTCTTCCGTGAATGTGAAAGAAATTGCAACTAATTCAGCGTTGCTCAGTATAGCATTATATCAGGCATATAACGTTAAAAAGAGTGAGTTAAAGATAAAAATTACTAGGTGCATCCCGCGACTTTCGCGAAGTCTAGTTCAATTTTTTGTTCTGATTTTTTGGTGGAACAAAATTGCTCAAGGCTGCACGCTTCGGTAATTACGAACGGATACGACTTAGGAACCTTCAAGAAAAGAGCATACTCATTTTTCAAAGGCCGTCAACGCATATGTGAACCCTCCGGTGTTGCAGTTGTCCATGGGCGTCGGTAGTCACTTTAGTGAGTACCAGCTGCTCGTTTTCCCCTTGTTATATAAAAAAAAATATTTTCATTAAATTATAGTAGACCTTTTCGTTATAAAATCAGCTATCCACCAGTCAAAGACTTGCCAAAATCGGTCGAAACTTTTCGAAATTATATTAACAGACTGTCAAATTGACCAAAGGTATAAAAGTAAAGAAGTTAAGTTTTATTTATATATATATATATATAGATATATAGTCTTTAAAACCATTGGTATAAAGACTATAACACATTAAAAATGTAGCTTACAAGCTCTCTAACGAGGTTAACAATAGTCATTAAATTAGTGCAAACAATTTCCGCTTATATTGCAACGGAATTAGATCGCTTATACTGTGAACATTAAAAGAAGTTGCGACTAATTTAGTGTAGGTCTCTACATGAATGGACCGCACGAACATTTAAAATTATGGGATAAACATTTTCTTATGAATTGAACTTATGTTATTTATATTATTATTAATTAAATATATTAATAATTAAATATATTATGATTATATTTTTATTTTAAATTGACAATTTGAATTAAAGAATAAATCGAGTAAGTGAATTTTTGACTTTGTGATTGAAGTGTTTAATTTGAGGTTATGCATTCATAATTTATCTGTATTATCTCTTGCTTAGTTTCTTTTACTAGTTAAATTAATAGGACAATTAAAAAAAATCAAATGTGTGAAAGAAATGTTATCGCCTCGCCCGATCACACTTTTCGTAACGCTCTCGTCACACATTAGTCCTCAAGTCAAGCGTGCGTAAATTTTTTTTACTTCAAAAACTATAAAAACTAAAAAATACCTTCGTATTATTGGAAGCTAGTTCCTTACTAAAAGCAACGACTAAATGGCTTTTAATATATTCATATCTCAACTACAAAATCCAATATAGTACCGTTTTTTCTTTACAAGTGAATTGTAAACAATAATTGCTTAAAGATTTTGAACCTTATTTCATAAGTTATTAAGTTTAGAATGCACTGCATGTCTTATCGTCTTATGCCCAAGTTGCAACTTTGTAATATTCCATATGCTGCTCTTTGCTTGCCATGTTTACCATAGCCAGTTATAAACTTATGCAAACATCCATCGGCGATGTTTTATTTACAGAAATGCTATACCTCGAACGATAATAACAAATACTAAAGTGTATACAAAGTATTAACTAATTTGCAAAACACGTTTCTAGGAAGACTTTTAGACAGACTTGGTTTTTTTATGTTACAAGGGGAAAACGAGCGGGCGGTTCACATAAGCGACTACAGACATCCATGGACATCTGCACCACCAGAAGGCTAGCAGTGCTTTATTGGGCTTTAATGGCGAGATTAGGCCACCGGAAAATCTCGCAAACCGTACGAAACGCGACAGCAATACCATCACTTGACGTGACAGCATTGCCGCCACTTCACGCCGATCTTATGTGAGAAGGGGTGTCTGCGTGTAAGGTGGTCCGACCCTAGCATTTCCAAACTATTAGACATAGAGATTTGAAATTTTCCGTGTTGATAAGACATCCTAAAAACACATTAGGAAAATTATTCTGAACGAAATCGGACAACAACTTTTGAAGTTATTTAACAAATACGTTTATAGCGTGGCTATACGCGTGTCTTGACACGCTTTTGGCCGTTTTATTCTCAATAAGAGACAGTTTGCCCCATTATGATCATTATGGGAAAACTTAACCTAACTTTAAAAAGAAAACAAAACAAAGATTCACTATTTTAAGTCAATTCAAGTATAATTAACACGTAATATTCTAAGTTAATCATTAAAAGTATTGCGCACATTTTTCAGAGGTTTAAGGGTCTCTCGCAAGTGTACTTTACGAGGACGAATTCGCGGAAAACAGCTAATGAATGAATAAACTTGAGTCAAAGTCAATGTCAAAGTCAAAGGCAAAGTCAAAGTCAAAGCCAAAGTCAAAGTCAAGCTCAAAGTCAAAGTCAAAGCCCAAGTCAATGTCAAAGACAAAGTCAAAGACAAAGACAAAGCCAAAGTCACATTCAAAGACAAAGTCAAAGACAAAGTCAAAGTCAAGCTCAAAGTCAAAATCTCTTATATACACTTTTGTATAAGATCTTATCAACGTCAACGTTTAACGTTACTATAATTTTTTTTGTTAATCAACCATGAAAAACAAACGAGGCAAATCGTATCAAGCACCGCGTGATCGATCCAGACTATGTACCAGAAACCGACGTCATGTGGATCGACGAGGGAAAATAAAAAAAGCACTGCTAGTATTATTTAATGTCTGTTTAATGTTTGATGAAGATAAAATCTTATACATAATAATTAATACTTTTTATTCTATATTGTTTTTTTTTAATTCTTTGCATCCAGATTTACAAAAATAATACTTAGACACGTATACATAAACTCATTCGAGTTTTTACGTACACCAATCATAATTACATAGTATATAAAATGGCCGAGAACATGTCAAGACACGCTTATGTAGAAGGGTTCCGTATCTGATACGCTATAAACGTATTTGTTAAATAACTTCAAAAGTTGGACGGGGACGGGGACGGGGACGGGGACGGGGACGGGGACGGGCACGGGAACGGGAACGGGAACGAGAACGGGGACGATATAGGATAATAGAAGTAAATAATAAGAGGCAGAACATAGTCTGCCGGGTCCGCTAGTATAAAATATAATTGTGACAAATTTCACACTCCTCGGTCTGGAATGGTACAGATAGATTTCGCTTAACGTATTAATATATAGATTTAATAATCATTAGATGTTACGTCAGTTAGTGATTTGAAGGTTTGACTTTATCGTTCCTCATTAGAGCTGAGCTATTAGAAATAATAGGTGTTGCAACTAGATTTTGAAACGTAGCTGTGGTGGAGTTCCCGGGATGCGCTCGTCTCAGAACACAGAGCCGTCACGGTTAATATACCGTTGTTATTGAACATGTCGATAATTTAAGATCATACACGGCTTGGAAATTGGCGCGCCTCGGCCGAGTGAATTTTCGCGCACGCTTTGTTGTTTGAATCGATTACGTATCGGTTTTGCGTAGAATACGCCCGCCATGCACGACGCGTATGAAGCAAACCTACACATACGCGTGAGTTCTTTTTTTTTCATTTTAATTTATATAAAAGTATATAAAATTATAACTTTACAACAACATAATTATAATTTTCATTAATATTGCTATAATATTTACAATGAAATTAGATTTGAATAACATAATAATGAAACTGATTCTAAATTAAACTAAAAAAAAGGAACTGTCATCGAAAATGGTAAAGCACATTCTTGGTCAACCATACATTTAAACTTTATCTCTTAAATTACTCTGCTTATTGATAAAAGCGTTGTTTAAAAGACCTAAGCGTACAAGAACATAGAGTTTCTTTGTGTTAAACTACGTAATGATTACTGCTTATAAAAGTTCACCAAGAATCATAAATTCAGTATCAGCGAGAGTAATTGATAACATAAAAATATCTTTAACTTCTCAATTACGATTTAATTAAGAGTTGAACGCGGAATAAATTCCGAAATAACAACATTTAAGTCAAAGCTCTGGGTGATTTCAGTTAATTAGAAGCAAAGCAATCACAGTTACAAACTTAGAAAACCGGATTAGCATATTTTTGATTGCAAATGATAGATACAAGTTTTTTCCATCGTTTCGATGCAATCTTAAACCAAAAAAAAAAAATAATGAATTTGTAATAGTACATTTTATGTAAATAGTGATTTATTTAAACGAATAATTAAAAAAAAATTTAAAATTGCACCGAAGGTTTTAAAATATGCGTTTCGAAAAAATTATCCTTTTTTATGACGATACAAGATTTTTTTTTTAATCTTTTTTGCATATCGATGTGTTGTATTGTAATATATATATATATTTTCGAAACGCATATTTTTTTTTTGACAAATTTTGACAGATGTTGATCTCTTCTCCTTTTCATTAAGCCAACAGTGTTACATGATTATGCCATAAAAATGTGCCCAATATTTGTACTATGGTGTATAACTTAGTCAACGTTGTTATTTTACTAAAACAGCGATTTTTAGACATTTATTGCATTATATCAGTCTCGGACGTTTAAATAACATATTGAATAAGTAAGCAAACTAACGAAGTTGTTAAAAATAAGATAGTGTTTTTCGTTTGTTTAAGTTGTTTGTTATTACTAATACTTGCTGTTTGTATTCTTTATTGATAATTTTTTAACTACGAACTTGTATTTTGTGTATTAATTTAGTGGAATGCACTTTTCCCGTATCATAGTTTCTTTTAATTATAGCACAGGAATTAGGATCTTAACTTTGTGAATGACCGAAGTGCCGAGACACAAAATTACTAAACTAACCCTTATTTAGCATAAATTAGTTTCCTATTGCTAAAATATGCTTTGCCACGCCTAATTCAAAATTACACGATTCAAAATAAGCGAATTCACATTCCAAATTTTGGTGGACTTTAAAACTTCGTTGAACTTTATGAATACTCAGTCTATTATATTCTAATTACTTTAACAAGCCGCAAAGAATAATAATGATCTTCTTTCAAGACCTTTCTGTAAACATATACAGATCATTCAAATGAGAACGAAAATAATATGCAGATAAACGACTAAAACTTTTTGTATATTACAGCTTACTCTAAGAAGCATTTAAAGCCATTTATTAGTTATATTATTTTTATTCTTATCCTATCTTCTGTCTAAAAAACATTGTTTAGTCCTAAAAAACTGCACGAATTACCTTTATAATTATATTCATAATTTTAGCTTTACATGTATATAATTAACAATCGAAATTAATGTTTTTATTTTAATTGTTAATAAACTTATATTTCACTCATTAAAATACTAAATGTTCCGAAGATTATTGCGTTCGAAGAAATCGGCAAAGTATATTCACAGAAAAATAATAAAAAACGTTTTATTTTTTTGTGTAATATATATATGTTTATATGTATAAATAATCATGTTTACATAATTTTAAAAATGCTTTAGTCATCGACTTCTGCAGTACCAGAAGACTTGGAGATGCGTTGAATTGCTTCGAATACGCGATAGATGCTACCCGCCATGGTATTGGAAAACCTAACAGCCGACAATATATTAAAAGTAGTCAACGACCAGAAGACGTGTTTTAATAAATACTTTATTATAATTTAAACACATGGCATGTGTTTTTTTTTATTCATTTCGGTATATTTTTGTTTTCGATTGAAAGTAATTTTAATGTAATTTAAATATTACTTACATCTATTTATAAATATATAGTGGATGAGAAGGAAAGGATTGCTTGAGCAATTGAATTAACTATCTAACATGTCGAAAGTTTGTCCTGTCTGTCTGAGTTTGGCAGCAATCAGTGAAGTATCTTTAAGTCAACAGCCTGCTACTTCCTGGTTGCAAATCAATCCGAACACACTATGTGTTTAGAAAGCCAGGCAAATATTGGTTTCACGTAGTGAATATTTAATGCCTATACATGCCTATTAATTCTCGCGGTTTGTGCAAAATTTCTTCGTTTTTCGAAATTTTTGCTTATAACATTTTTATTACAAAAATAAGAATATTAGAAATACTTCGAGATATCAACTGTGTAGTAACAACTTTAAAATGCCATATTCTATATGTATAACAGAAATCGAAACGATGGAAAAAAAACTGTATCGGAGACACAAAAACTCGTCTGACTGATCTAGTAGGGAATATCAAATCCTTCAACTTTTCATTTAAATTTCAAATGCTACGAATTCACGTCAGTCTCTGTATACAAACTCCGCATTCTGCGTTAAGCTATAGACGTCATTTGAAGCTGATTCCGTGAATGAGGTTCGTTTCGTTACTATTTTTGTTTGTGACTTGAAAATTATCTATCGCATTTTTCTAATACTTTAGTATTTTTATACTGATAAAAATTACATGAACTAAAATCATGCCAACTGTGAAAGTTTTTTGAACAAATTGTATTTACATTCGTTCTTATTCAATTGCATAACATTGAATTCTGATGGACATACCATTTAGTAAAGATTCATTCCTTAGAGAAGAAAATTTCCCTGATACAAAATGAAATGATAGTTTAATGAATACTTGAATTATTCTTAGCTTTTTTTACTAAAATAATACAAGTAATTGCCTCATATACCATACATATATGTATATGAACAAACATTATATCAATTTCGAATTAATTCGTGTTTCTACATGGTACATAGTGGCAAACCTAGACAGTACGAGGAGTGCAAATCTATTTATGTACAGTTGGTTGTTGTTTTCCGGGTACATAATAAAAATAGCCCTGAACCTATAAGATAATATCGTACCTAATGCATTATTCATGGTGTATTCATTGCATGGCAATAGAACATATACAAACAACGTCGAAATGTGATTGCCATCGACACTCTGTTTGTTTACATAATATTTGCTGACAATTCCAATTATGTTACACGCAAATATTGATGTCAATGAATTCTTTGATGGTTGCGCGAGTTCTGGAC
>JANCMC010033613.1:2444084-2478701 GCA_024363005.1 Charaxes varanes
AAGTATTTTATATTTTACAAATACAAAATACATCTCTAAAAGTATTTCAAATAAAATACAAAATACGTATTTTGTATGTGTATTTTAAAATACAAGTATTTGAAATAGGTCACAACTCTAGTTTTACTAGTACCTTTTTGTTTTACCTCTAGGCTATAGATATAATGAAATAGTGCCGCCATTTTCGTAATCAATCTTTTGGCGTTACGTCGTGTCTCCTATACGAACTGTGGGGAAGTAAATAAAGCACGTTTTGTTCCTTCCACATATTTATATACAGATATTTACAATATATACACAGTTAATTACAATAGATCACATTGTTAATTTCGTATTAGTCTTGTTGCTAAGATAACGGCCGAATGTATCTAATCATGCATGCGCGTTCCCATCTTATTTCAATATTCAAAAGTATGTTTTTAATAAGCAGCCTAATATATCCACAGAACTTTAAAGAGACGACAATAATGAAATTTCATATAAGATCGCAGGCGCGTTTTAAGTTCAAAACTTTAAAAAGGCGAAAATAATGAAATTTCATCCAACTTTGCAGGCGCGTTTTTATATTATATTTGAGTATCCGTAAATGGAAAACTTCGCGCATTCTCTTTTCGAATGTAATACCACTATTTCAGAAAATATAGTTACATGATTGTCCAAACCTTTTTTTTTACTGTATTGATGACCGCATTATGCACCTCTATGCATCACTACGTCCTTACACGCCTCTTTCTGAACTTTCAAATCCCATAGCGCTTCGCACCACATCGCATTGCATCGTACCAAATTTTATCGCTTCGTACCACATCGCATCGCATCGCACCTTACTGCATCTTTCCGCACTTCACGGGTTAAATTCTTAGCAGACACGAATTCAAGTACTCCGAGGTGAACACATTTGTTATTTCTCTACCATTTGACTTCCATTAAAATATAATAATTATCGGTTTCGTTTGTAATAAATTGATACAATTATTATTTCATTTAATATTATTTTTTATGACGTTAGATTAGTTTCTATTTTGGTCTTTTAATATTTGAAAACGGTCGGGAAGGAAAATTAATTCCTATTGCTTTCTACCTTACGGCGACTGTAAATAAACAAAACGATCCCGTTCCATTTCACGAAATAGACTGTGGAAATTATATTTCATTTCTAGTTACCGCCATCCAGTTGGATGTTTCGTAAGCACTTTATCATCATAACGCATGTTGTAAATTTTAATTTTAGTCTGTTTGATTGTTCCGCTTTCAAGCCTTAACTACGTCACAAAAGTGGCCATGTGTATTGTCGGACAAGGATAGAAGGTACCTTTCAGTGGGAAATAATGTGAAGATGGTCGACTACTTCAATTTATAACCTGTCATAGTTACAATCAATAAACGATCTCTTTTTTTTTATGTTATAAGGGGGCAAACGAGCAGGCAGCAGGCACCGAAGTGCCTACCGGCGCCTATGGACATCTGCACGACCAGAAGGCCAGCCAGAATAACGCTAGGAAGAAGAAAAATAATAAAGATAAAAAATCTTTAATAACAGTAAAATAAAATTACAGTCCATTTTGTGCGCTCGCGCAAATTAGTAAAGTTATAAACAATTATCTGAAAATGGTGTTTGGTTTTGTTTATATCTTAAAAACTATTGTAGTATCTAAAAAGTTCCCGAGTTAAGTTTCCTTAAAATTAAAAGTTTGAAATTTATAGTCGTCATGGTTACAGCTCTAAAGGAAAATCAGTACATTATCCAGCTATGGTAGCCACCTTTGACGGCGGTGTGTTTATTACACAACGTTGAATTAGATGTGCTCAATCAGCGGTCGGTGAAAGCAGATGGATTTCGATTTCATTGCTTCCAATTAGATGCGTGCGTATGACAGGCGTGACGCACTGGCGATGGCGGCGGCATGCTTTGCCGGCATTATCACTTCAGTTACTTTATATTTAATTACGTTTCTTGCGTTGCTGACATTGATTTTGTTTGAATTATGTTTTGTGTGCAGTTTTGTTACTTTTCCCAAAAACGTATATTTTAGTTTTTTTTTCTCGAAGTTGTGTACTCTCATGAGTGATATTCCGTTGGGGAAGTCTGACATTTTTTTTAAAGTTTTTGTGTTATGAATGCCACAATAGTGTGTTCAAACAAAAAAATAACCCCGAAGCGGCCAGGGTGATCGCTGCGCAGTCACCCATCTGCTTCTAACCTATTTGCAACAGAGTTACGTTTCGTACAGAATGAGTGTAATTCCGTCAGGGTTGTCTTTCTGGGAAAAACGTAACTCGGTTGCGGATAGGTTATTTTTTTGTTTCAAAACAGCGATCGCACAGTGATCGCTTTGGTCGCTTCGCGGTTATTTTTTTAAATTTTAACACAGTAATCCATGTATCTCTGTGTGTATGATGTTAAAATTATAACTTCCAGAAAACAATATGCGTTTATGGGAAGAATAACTAAACGACATAATTAGGTACCTTACGTTTTTCGAATTTATTTTAATTAAATTGTTTGTAAAGGGGCTCTTCAAATTAATATAGATTGAATGATTATCAAGGTATTCTTTGGCTGAAAGGTAATATTTTTAACGTCGTATTATAAAAAAAATTGAGCCTCAATAGCTCAACGGTACAAGGTATGGACTGAAATCCGCAAGGTACCCGGTTCAAACTCCACCGCCGTTGGGGTATTGTTGCACCCACTCCTACTACAAGCTTTGAATTTAGGCTTTGTAGGAGGGGAAAAAGGGAATATTAGACATACCTAAAAAGTATTCCTAACATTCTTTAAAAAAAAAAAAATTACTCGTGCAGAACTAGTTTCACCGTTTGTCACTCCATTATTTTTTTTTCAAACGCATAACATTAGAATAATTACGACACAGAATCGAACCCGCGCGGTGTCTTTGTACGGTTTTATCTCTAACAACTCTTATAAGATACGAGAATTGTAGAACGTTTAATGAGGTGTCCAACGCATACAAAATGATTTTATTTCAATTTACTAGCCGTATCTCGCCACTTTGTCCGCGTTGAATTAAATTTTTAGGGTTTTTATATTTCATGCGCGGCACTATTATTTGGCAAAATACGTCATTCTATTTGCCCGTAAAAGCACCGTTGAAAGCGGTCAAATAGTTAAAGATTATCCGTAATAAGCACACAGACAGAAATATTCTATTTGTGTTTTTGCTATAAGTATATTATTAGAATAAAAGTTTACTAAAAACAAAAAAAAAATTTCGTTGTGATGCATACTTCTTTACTGGTTATATATTTTGATTTTGTAACATCAGTTCGCTTTAGTCTTTTCGGAGATTACCTATAACAAATAGACAGACAGAAATGTTTTAATTTGTATTTTCTTTTGTAGGTATCGCTGTATACATTTTTTACATATATTAAGTAACAAAATCACAAGCTGCGTTGGAATTTTGTAAAAGAATCTTTTATCGGCGTTACAAACGGACACTTCATTTTTTTGTTATTAATATAAATACATTGATAAAGTGTACGGTTCGTATGGATCGTTCATAAATTATGGTGTTATAAACAGGGCTATTTGTTATTTAATCCGACGAGGATTGAATGCAAGCAGATAGCAGAGGTAGTGCATCCGCTCCCTTACAGAGCATACGGAATGAGAACGTGATGGAAAAATTAATGGATTTCTACTCTGTGCTAACATTGCCTGACTATTTGTGACACCGTACTAGGCGCCATCTTGTTTTTGTACTTTATTGCAATGCGAATGCAATGTCAGTGCGATGCTAGTGCCACGTTAGTGCGAAGATAGAGACGCTAGGACGACGCTATTGCGACGCTAGGATGACGCTTGGTCGACGCTAGAGAGCAACGCTAGTGCGAAGTTAGTGCAATGCTAGTGTAACACTAGGGCGATGCTAGTGTGACGCTAGGACGACGCTAAGCAAGCCGACGTTAGTACAACGCTAAGCCGATATTAGGACGACGCTAGGGTGACGCCAGAGCAACACTAGAGTGATTCTGCTAGTGCGACGCTAGGGCGACGCTGGAACGACGTTTAAACGATGCTAGAGCGAGGCTAGTGCGATGCTAAGTCAAAGCTAGGGCGATGCTATGACGACGCAGGTTATCCAAGCTCGAGAGCTTATCAAAAAAAGCTATATGTATGTACTTCACTACATGAGTACATTACTTTACTATATGAGTTAAAAAAAAAAAAGAATATTAGGAATACTTTTTAGGTATGTCTAATATTCTCTTTTCCCTTTCTAATAACCTTAAATTAAAAGCTGGTATTAGGAGTGGGTGCGACAATGGTGTGTGTTTGAACTGGATACTTTGCGAATTTCAGTCCATACCTTATACCGTTGAGCTATTGACGCTCCAAAAGCTACGGAAGCTGTGATCTTAAGACACATGTTTCTGTTCTCATATTGACTTTTAAAGAGTTATTTATATAGTATGTGATCAAAATGAGAGTTCAAAATGCATAGCGGTATGTGGCCAAAATTTATTCAACATTGTTTAAAGACATTCCAGATTATTGGGAATAGATTAAGGCGCGGCAACGCTGCGGCCAATATTGACTGAATTTCTTAAATAAATCATCCTTTGAAATTTGTAAGAGATTATTTTACTTGCAGAGAGATTTCGGTAGTTTATGGTCCATTGTTATGGCCGAATATTATAAATATATTCGAAAAAGCTCAAGCGATAACCCTAAATATGAAATTCAATATTTATACTACAGCTTTGGTCTTTTAACTTAACTAAATTGTATTGAATGAAAAAGAAAAAACAATACTTTATTATAACGGTACAATCTTACGCAAATGAAGTCCTGAGAAACGGACGCTAGGATGTGTAATGGTAAAAAAAAAAATAAAAAAATAAACAGCCATTATTTAATACATTTCCAGAATATAATTCAAAATATTAAGTTAAAGGAAAATATAGAAGCGGAATATCGAGAACATATCAAAGTTACCTTTGACCCCGATTGCAAAGGTTTGAATAAACAAAAGTGCTCGGTACAACAAGACAAAGACAAAAAGATAATTGGTACCATTGAGCTTTTAAATTATGTTGAGGCTGAGAATATTAATATACACATAACGTTGGAGGGCATTAAAGAACACTTAACGGTTATTGTTAAACCTATTAAAGAGTGTAATTGCACTATCAAAAAGGAAGATGAAATATGTAACTCAGTGGGAGATTTAAAATGCGGAATATGCGAATGCAACTCTGGCAGGTAATTTTTTTTATATATGTCAAAATTTTATTAATAAACTTAATTGAACTATTTTTTTATATATTTGTTAAATTTTACATAATATATAAATTAAGTCTAATTACAGATTCTTTGTTTATCAACAGACTTCTAAAAGAAGGAGATTTTAAGTTTGGCTGATTTCTTTTTATGTTTGTTACCTCAGAACTTTCAACTGGCTGAATCGATTTTGATAATTCTTTTTTGATTTGATAGCTGATCCTCCCCATGTGTTCCCATTTCAATTTGGTCCATTACTGACAATTTGAAGTCTGATATTTAATTTTAAAGAAAGAAATATCATTGTTTCAAACATACATTATTATTCTTTGTTTTTGATTCACTCTATTTTTCTGTTATAAAAACTATGTGATAACTATTTGAAAAACATCTTATGTTACAGATGAACAAAATACAAAGAACAAGAATATCAAAGAAAAGTTAGTAGAGGCTGGAGAAAAAAGACCTGATTTGCCTGTCTATAGAGCTGAGGAAGTTAGCAAACATGATAATAAGTCAGTTATTTATTATATCTTTCACCGACCCAGAAGAATGTCTTGCCCAAATTTTAGCTAATCTGCTATTAGCCAGTTAACTAATCTCCTCTATGTCTTCTCCATATGTTTTATGAAATAATAATTATACTAAAGGTCTAGTACGAAATAAATACAACCAAATCTGCATTTTCAAAATAATTTTTCGACTTTTCTATTATTTTCCTTTAACATTCTTGGTTATTTTTTTAACCCCCGAAGCAAAAAGAGAGGTGTTATAAATTTGATGTCGATGTCTGTGTGTGTTTGTCTGTCTGTGGTATCGTAGCTCTCAAACGGATGAACCAATTTTTTTGGCGTTTATCTCATTTAAAAGTCAGTTGCTTGCGGTGGTTCCTAGCTTTGTTTGGTGAAAATTAGTAAAGCAGTTTGAAAGTATCAGCTCATTTATAAAATGTAAGGCATTTTCCACATAAAATTGAATTATCATGCTTTTGTTTAAAAGATGAAGCGAATTTTTTTTTATGTTACAAGGGGGCAGACGAGCAGGCAGCAGGCACCGAAGTGCCTACCGGTGCCCATTCAGTTAAAAGGGCTTTTTCTACAAAACTAATTAATATTTTTTTCTGTAGGCGCTGCAATTGGAATTTGTTTAAGAATTTTTTAATAGATTATTATTTTTTCAATATGGAGAAAAGAGTAAATAAAACCATCTGTTAGATAGCATTTAGTACACTGGGTAGTTATTAAAGACTAATACAATTTAAGGTACTTTTATTAATAAAATTTACTGTTGTAAAATCTGACTTGAGCAAAATGTCTAGATTTTTTTAATATTGATTAATAGATTCAGATGTTACTTTATGAAAAGTGTTATGACAATTTTTATATAGCACATATCAGTTACATAGCTGATATATATTCTGCTTACTTTTCACGAAGAATTGTACATTAATTTGTGGAGTGAAACTTAATAACTTAATTTAATTAAAGTAAAACGCGTTAAGAGATAGCCAACTTAGAATTGTCCAGTGTTTGCCTAACTTAGTACACTAAGTTAGTACAGAAACCATATTTCTATTGCGTGGCGGAAGTTCTTAAATATTACCAAATTATTAAAAAACAATTAATAAATATTTTATAAAAATATCTAACATTTTTATATATATTAATATAAAATAAATATTACCTACTTCGTATTTCAATAACTTATTTATAAGAAAAATAATATAAAGCTGAAGAGTTTGTTTGTATATTTGAACCCGCTAATCTCAGGAACTACTGGTCCGATTTGTAAAATTCTTTCATTGTTAGATAGGCTATATAAATTAATGGTTGTTCGTTAGTATCGCTAAAACTCAGAAACGGCTGAACCATTTTGAATTCTGTGTTTTTGTTTTATTTCCTTTATTATTGGGAAGGCTTAAAAAAGAAAGTAGGAAAAAATCCAGATTTGTTCGCTACTTTAGAATACTTCGAATAGATGATTTCATAAAATATTTTTGACTAGTAGTTTTGTTACGATTTCCGGACGATATAAAGGAGATTGGTTAATTGGCTATAAGCAGAGGAGACAAAATCCGGGCACGAGTTCGCTGGTAGGAAAATAAATAGTACAGACTTGTTTTTTGCCGTGCAGGATATCAAACCCCCATGGTGAACCCGGCGGGACAACCGATGAAATAATAACCTAATTTCTTTTGAAAAACACTACTTACTTATGGATACGTTGATATTTTTCTTAAGAATAAATAGATTGGTTTTTTTTAAGAACTTTATTTAAGCGATTACTATAATTTTTTGTTGATATGAAAAATTTTTGTCGCTCTTTAAACACTTTTTAAATTTTGTAAATTGTTATTTTTGGCTCTTCTGACTCAAAAGGATGCCATCGCCTGCCCTAAACGGCCTACTTACCTTCTATTGCGAGTATTTGAAAGCATTTCCTCCTATCTAGAGTGGAGAACACATTAACATCAATTATTTATTAGTAACTAAGGCTTTTTTGCGAAATTATTTCACGGAATGTAAAAAAGAAATAAACCAAAAGAGAAACAAAACTCAATGCATAATACAAACAGTTAGTAGTATTTCTTAAAAGTTAACGAAAATCATAGACAAAAGGTATATTATTCTATTTTATCGTCAAAGTAAAACATGTTTTATTTATCTTAAGTTCTTTTGGTATCTAACTCACTTTAATAACACGAAAACAATAAAAAAATTCATCCAAATAAATAATAGCACGTAAACATATTTCAATAAATAAGGTACTTAATATAAGTATGATACGTTTATTTATGACCGGAAAAAGAAAGTCTAAAAATTCATAAATATTCTTTTTTATTTGAATAAAGTGGCATCTATAAACCAGAAATAGTATAAATACAAGAAAACAAAATCTACTTATTTTATTATATTACTAGATTCAACCCGTGACTTTGTCAGCATTGTTTTCTACAACTTTCATACAATTTTTCAACCGCTTTTAAAACTTTTAAAAAACAAAAAAAATACTTAGATCCTTTTCCAAGATCCAGTTTATCTATGAGAAATTCATCAAAATTAATTCAGCGGTTTAGGAGCTAAAACGTAACATAGAGAGTTACTTTCACGTTTATAACATGAGTACGGATATGAATTCATCCATACTAATGTTATAAACGTGAAGTGATGAACGTGGTTCATCGCGCGAAGAAAAACCCGCAACAAACTCAGTCGAGTACTGTTTTTGTTAACATTCTTATTATTCTTATTTTAGAGAGATAAACTGCAGAAATTCAAGGATGTTTCATGCCAATCATATCAACACGTAAAAGAACATAAAAGACTAAAAAATATATAATACTCTTGCTTAAAGTATTTGCCAATGTTTGTATGTCATAAGAGCATGTAGTAAAGAGTCCTAAACCGGACTGTCAAAATTTGCCAACCAACTTTTAGAATTTATGGTAATATAAAGAAGGTTGTAATTAATGAGAGTAGAATATAAAAAAGGTACTTTGCCAATTGTAAAGGACCCTCTTATAGCTAAAAGTAGTATGTACCAACACCTTAGTAAGTACATATATAAAAATTTGTAAATTATTCCATAATAAGAATCTGAACACATATTTAAATTAAAACAAAAGACTTTTATACGCTTGTAATCTACTGGTATTAAATAAGACATACATTAATTGCTTTTGTGAGATACAACAATGTGTAATAACAGCCCCAGCCTTAGTGCCCTAGCTGCGACTAAAAGCGTCGTTAGTGTTTTTGTCAGCTCCAGCTTAAATAGATGGATGGACGTCAAGGCTGATACAATACCCAGAATATAATTCACCAAATATTGGGACAATGGCTCCTTAATGGTAACTGTAACCCTTAATAACAGCTGATATTCTAGCATGAAAGTATCCCGTACGATCGACTAATCATTTCATAATAGCTTCAGATGACATAGCTAGCATGTTATTTGACGATCTCCATGGTGATGAGAAACGCTATGGTATAGTCTTCTTGTCTATCATCATCATTATCATCACCAGCATCACCATCATCACCACCACCACAACCATCATTATCATCTAACCTATATTTCGACTCACTTTTTCGGTATATGTCTTTCCTGTCTCATGCGTGCCTATTCTGGACCGGCCCTATCCAACGTATTCTTGTCTTCTTTAAAGAAAAACGTAAACAGGGCCGTATAATCTTGAAAGTGATCATTGTTAAAAGTTCGAAAAGCAATAAATTAAAGATTAAATCGCTATTAACGCTCGAACTGGGAGAGTCATTCCAAGTAACGAGTCGTTAGCTATAAAGTTCATTAGGAGCGAAGCCTTCTGTCGCGTTTGTGGGCAAGTCCTCGCCTCATTAAACCAGTCACTGCTAACTCTGCGCCAGAATGCGGTCCTGTTATTCTCGAGCGTATTTATTCCCAACTTAAAGTATCAACGCAGAATTTCGTTTGCGGTGGAACAAACCGGCGATCTCAAAACTTTTCGTGACCTTGTGCAAATCCCATTAATTTTATGGAACGAAGTTAACTGGAAACAAAGCTATTTAAGCTTTGTTTCGCAAATACGGATATCGCCATTTTATAATTAAAAGGTTTATTATTATTTTTTTATTGTCAAAAGCAGTCAAGTTATGGGATTATTTTAAGAATAGAAGACGGTATTGGATTTGATGACTTCGACAGCGTTATCAGAAAAAAAAAATTGATGGACAATGCATATCCATATGGGAAGTATTCCTGGACGATCTTTTGCTATCCTTAGGGGATAATATCAGACTAGGAAGTGAATCCTTGACAACTTGTAAAAAGAAATACCGAAGAACTAAGCAAATAGACATGGTCCAGATTAGCTCAAGACCTTAAAAAATGGTACAAACGGGAAGAGGCCTATAACCTGCAGTAGGAACGAAAAGGCCGTTGATGGTGATAATGAAGCAGGTAGTAAACATAATCCTACAATGGTTGTAAAAGTTGCATCAGCAAAAAATTTATTACTACAAGAAGTGATCTAATTTTCTACTGATCATTGCTGAATATCGCAAACTCTAACAACTATGAACCACCGGATTTTGCCAGACAAAAACAGGTTGAATATCCTTGGGGCCTTGACTAAACGCATCCTGAATAAATCAGTGCTGTAACTAAGGAAAATCAGGGCAAGGCCGTAAAAAGCCTCTAATCCCAGTTTACGTACGCACCGCACTAAAACTCAGTTTCATTAAGGCGAAATTAACATTTTAATGGCCACGTGTTATATGAAATAGGGAGTATCATAACGTAATATGAGTATCATGAAGGAATGGCTCATGAGGGGACTTTGAAACTAGTTATAGTATTAGAGAAATCGAAGAGTGGAAGGTTGCCATATTGTATATTGAATTATAATGAATGGACATCATCCGGTGGTCTTAATTCGGCAACAAATCTTAAGATTTGCGTAGTATATATTTAGTTAAACCTTTTTACAAAATCTCAATTCTTTGTACAACTAAGTTTTTAATATACTAACTATTAATAATTTTGCCGTCACCGTTCATGTCTACGCTTTGACACCAGCTTATAGCAAAATGTATACATATTGTGTAAAGCCATGTTTGGCATAGGTGTGGGTGTGGTTTTATTTTAATGTTTTAATATATTTATAATGCATATATTTTTTAGTTATTTGCATTCCGACACCCTGCTCTATATGAAATGTAATTGTGCTAAATTTCATACTCTCCCGCAATATCTATTTTCGTAAAAAGGAACCGAAAGTTCTCGCTTCACGAATTACTATATATGTAATTAATGTAATAATTACACAACGAGGAAAGCAATGCTTCGACTCTTATAATTTTTTTGTAGACATAATCATGAGTGACCTCATAAATTTTTCGGATACGTTAAGAAATTAAATTCTTTCTTAGAGGTTCCTTATTTGCCAGGAAAGATTGTAATTGATTCCACAAATATTTTTTTTTTTTAAATCTTTATTTATTGCAAGGGACTTGATCACTTAGTGATAAACGTCGCCCCCGTTATTACTAATTACATATATGCCCTTAATTGAAAATTTCTACACATTTTAAGTAGTACAAAATAGAAGCATACATAGCATCTTGGCCTGCTCTGATGATGGGGAGGCCAAGACGCTATTGCACCAACCGACATCAAAATCACAAAACGACGATAAGGGATATGATTCCACAAAGATGTTAAAGCAATGCAACTGTTATTCGGCCTCAAGTTTATATTTAGGACAATGTGTCTGTATATAAAGGGATTTTTAAATAATTAAGTTAACATTTAAAATGCGGGTATTGTAACAAAGGTTTACACACTTATCGGCTTCATCTAGAACGCTTTGAGTTCATTAATAATGGGTACCAGTCATATTCAGGTCCATTTTGTTCACGGTTAAATAATTTATTATTACCAACGGCTCGGCGAAATATTTTTACGCTCCTATAGAGAAATTTATGTAAGACTAAATACGACTTTTTAAACCTTTGAGAATAGCAATTGAAATTAATTCCATCAAATTGAATTGAGACAAAATATTTTAGTATATTAACTCTTCTTCTTCTTCTTCCAAGCATTATCCCGGTTAAATACCAGGGTCCGCATAGATTGTAGAGGATGTGGCTGTGGGGCGAGTTAAGATAACCGATTGCCATCTGAAAATATTCACAGAAAGTACAGAGATTTGTGGGATAAATGTTTATTCGTATAAAGGATAGGAAACTGAGTAAATTTTATTATATAACACGCCGGCAGAATTAGTAGAACACAAAAAAAGGAAGATTATAAAATAGTTAAATTAAAAAAAAATAAATAAACATGAAACACAATTAAATTAATATGTTCTGACATTAATTTGCAACACCATACTAAAGGTTTAATAAAAAAAAACTATGAAGCAAAGTATTTTTTTTTACTTCGTTCCCAAGATACCCAGCCGGATGCCCTACTCCTGTTTCTGCGTTAGTACATTCTTCTACTTTAGTTACAGCGGGAATTTATTTATTAATTCGATTTAATAAAGTCAGCGATATTTTTTATGATTACAGAATACGTTCAATATGTTTTAGAATTATTATTTTAATAGGATTCCAATTAGGTTTATTACTAAATAAAATTGATTATTACAAAAAAATCTCAAATTTAGAATTTCGAAATATTTTCGGACGTTTCTGTGGACTTAAAAGTAACAATTTTCAATTGATTTTTTTTTTATCCGCTCCTTAATTAAAATTATACTTATAAACTTTCATTAGGAAGATGGTCCTCTTCCCAAGCCTACAATAAGGTCACTTATAAACTTATAAAATACTGGTTTCTGATAAATAAATTTCTAATTATAAATTAATTATTGAACGAATTTAAAAAAAAACATGTTCTGTTTAATACATGGCTGCATCCGATAGAACCACTGAGAAAAGCACTTTGCCCACTCGTCCTTAGGGATCTCTTCGACGGCCTTTTGAAACGGAGCCAGAGCTTCCTCGGTGCCCATAAAACGTTTTCCTCGCAATTATTCTTTTATTTTTCGGAATAAATAAAAATCGCAAGGTGCGAGGTTGGGGCTATAAAGCGGATGACCCGGTAGTTCTAGGTCTGAGGTCGCCAAATAATCGATCGTTTGCCTGGCGGTGTGCGACGAACCATTGTCGTGGTGAAGGAGGATCTTATTGCGAGGTCGTTTCTCACGCACTTTTTTCAAAACACGTGGCAAACTATTGTTACTGTACCATTCTGCAGTAACTGTTGTATACAGATTATACGGGGACTTTAATAAACTCGCTCAAGTAACATTGGAATAAATCCAATAAAACAGCAGTATAAAACCAACTTTATGTTATTTAACCATTTATTAGTATCTAAATTTTTGAGGACACTGTGACGTACGTATATGGGTACAAAACAAATAACAAACTCGAAAAAGGTGCAGAACTATTTTGCCTCATATATACACAGATTAGGGCTTTGTTATTGATTTTCAAAATGTAAACCGATTCGATCTACTATTTGCCATAATCTCTATTTGGCATCAACAAGTATCTTTAAAACCTATCCGTCATAGATAAAGCCTCGTGCTATTTTTTTCAACAGAATCGAACCCAATAGCTGAAATCTTGTAGATATGTATTTGAAATTAACATACAATTTTTTGTATATTCAATAGTTTTTGATCGCCGAAAAGTATCTGCTTGATAACAATGTAGATAAAAAACAGGAAAACAAAGAATGTTCAATGTTGTTCACAAATTTTAAATATACAACTCATAAGGATATATCTATACTTCTATACTTAATATATAACGCTGAAGAGTTTGTTCGTTTATTTGCTTGCTTGAACGCGCTAATCTCAGGAACTACTGGTCTGATTTGAAAAATTCTTCAAGCGTTAGATAACCCATTTATCGAGGAAGGTTATAGGCTATATATCATCACGCTAATATCAATAGGAACGAAGCACCAATTTATTTTACTTAGACATAGCTCAAAGTGTTTGTACCTTTTTGTCCTTGAAGACTACAAAGTTCTACAGAACTTAATATTCTTTATAAAAAAAAAAATTAAATCGGAGAACTCCTCACCGATACGTGAAAAAAAAAATTGAACTGTAACATTTTTTTGTTTTGGGCAATTTTCAGGTAACCATTAAGTTTTAACATAAAATTTGTTAATCAGATAAAAAATTGTGGATTGTGATGTCATGATTTGTATCTATAAAAAATATAAGAATTTTTTTTCCTAGTAGCCAGAGTTTTTGAAATATAAGAGAGAGACGAATTTCTTAGCATTCCATGGATTCACCGTGCGGGTGCCGGGTCCATCGCGTTGCAGAGGAAGGAAAACCATTATGTTAACCAACTGCCCGATTGCTGCTTCAAAAAATACACTGATAATATTAACTCTTTACAATTTTTTTCATACTTAAATCTAGATTTTTTTAATCACTTTTTAAGCTTCCCTAATGGAAGATTACCTGGCTTTCTTTTGATATTACATTCCACCATCAAACACTCAACATCCTTCATGTTTCAAACAGCGCAGCGTCTTACGGCTTCATAAAATTGTAATGGCGTCGTAAACGGATATTTTGGCCTTGCCGGGTCATTGCCGTAATCTAGGTGACAGGCCACGTCACTAGACGTGCGTTAGCAACAACAATGATTATTTATGTTTAGACAAAGACTAATTAAACTTAAAGAAAATGAAGACTACAAAGTACTACAAAACTTTGCGCAGCTACACAAAGTCCCCGGCCACACTACATGATCATTCAAATGAAACTATATCTGGCTCCGGCATTACAAATATAAACCTTCTCTTTGACTCACTCTGTTCATTGGTGAAAACCGCATTATTCATTGTTTAGTTTAAAAGATCTAAGCGTACAAGAAAGGGAAGCTACTTTGTTATAAATTATTTATTAAAGACTAAACAAAACACAATAAAATAAACATTATTAAATTGCACAATTTTAATAGTTAAAATATTATTAATATATTTTTAAAAGATCTTGCAAAAGTCTATTAGAATATACCAATTTTGGACGTTGAAGTCTGGAATCTGATTATCGGTTCGGAAATACCGAAATTGGAAACTGGTTTTACACTATTTTTCAAAAGTTAAAAATAATTAACGAGATATTTTAGTAAAACAAGATTTAGTCAAACTTTTATAGTTTTCTATTCTTTTATATTTTGTAAATACTAGATGAAAAGGATTTCTCGTAGAGATTCATACATGTCAATTTAACATAGTTTTTTTTTTTTATAAAAAATGGCTTCCGAATTGGAAAAGAAGTAATTAAATATATTTGCACAGTCACTACACGATTTGCTTCCATAGTTGAATAAATGTTTTTTTTATGAATCAAATCAATACATGTTGGATGCTCCGTTTGCATGTAAAGTTCGAATTAATCATCCATAATTGAAAAAAAAACGCAAACCAAATCACGTGCAAATGCAAGCTATCATTATTTTAATTATAAACAGATTTTTATTGTTGTCCACTGTACAGTTTTATAATACTCCATCAAAAAATCGTGTATCACGACCGTGCAGCATATTTGGTTTTAATAGATTTAGCAATAAGTATTGAAAAAAAAGTGTTTTATATCGCGATTCATTACAGATATTGAACGTTTATAACTATTTGATTTCTATAATGACTAATAACTTAATTAAAATTATTACTTTATTCATTTGTTCTTTTTCTGCTGGAAATTGCGCATGTAAGTTACTATAAAATATCAACTAGAAACGTTTATTATGTTATAATAATCAGCCATCTCTGTTTTTAGCTCTGTGTATTTATTGATCTTTTCTGTTATTGTTTTGAGAAGGTTGTGTGTGTTTGGTACTGCGATATCAATAATATATTATTATTATTATTATTACTGAAAGCTATAAACAACTGCACTTCCAGAAGCCATCATCGTAATCACAATTATTTCACCTTGGATGCGTCCACATAAGTCCCATAGATGTGCTCAATTAATTATAATAGCTTTAATTATATTTTTGCTCAGTAACTATTAATAACAGTAGGTTTCAACGGCGAACGGCTGAGCAAATAGAGTGTACCTCGTAAAGCTAGGACCGCGTTAATGAAAATGTAATGTAAGCATTCCAGAACAACGGAACGGTACTCTGCATAATGCCCTCCTCTCTTCTATATTAGGGTGTTTAGAATTTATTCTGTATGTTTTATGCAAAAAGTACTTAAACCTTACATAATTTAATGAGGATATCTCTATCTTAATTTGTTTAAAACGTGTGTATATTTTTTGTGTACAATTCACTGTTTTTGTAGTCGCCTCTATATACGGTTTTAGATCTAAAGTAAGTATAATGTTCTTACTATTATATTTCAATTGGTCACGCCTTAAATTGAGAATGTCTGGACTAATTAAAGATATTTTTATTAAAATAATGTTTGAAATTTAAGGAAGGCTCTTATGAAGATAAAAAAGGATTCGGGGTTCTTCCCGAAGTATCTGATCGTGCTTCTCTTTCGCTTGTTCCGCGCTTGGCTCAGGCGGAACGTGACAATGAGTCATGCTTTTTCGTGCGTCCAGCCGGCGTTCGTCAAACACAAATATTTTATTTCATTCAACTTAAACTGTTTTCCATTGTATGGGTATGATGTCCTCTTTTAAGTATGTACATTTTAATGTACCCCTGACAGAAGATCTCGTTCATGTTTAGGTTTTTCATCGATTTATAATACGTAAAAAAAAATTAAAACCCTTGAATTCAACGTGGAAGAGTTTGCGGATTCTATCAAGTATAGGTGCAACTGTGCCTTACCGTTTGTTTGCTCATAGTCATAATGTGTTAAAAAGGAAGTAACAAGAGAGTCTACGAGATCTGAATCGGTCATCAAAACTATCATATAATACTGTAATCCCCTCTATAACGTGGTTGATTTATTCCGCGTTATAGGAAAACGCGTTGTAGGAGTATTCTCGTACAACGCGCTTGTATGAACCCGAATTCGCAAATGTAATATTATATATATATTACATTTGCGAATTCGGGAATTATAGTACCTGTTCTTAGTATATAGAGTTAAGTAAGTTTCTTTATTTGCAAGTGAAGGTATAAACAAAAATGTTGAAAGCATGTTCAGTAACGATACGCGAATGATGACGTCGTTAACGAGCGAGTGGAACGTAACAACGGCCATGTTAATGAAAATGTAATGTTTAGCGAACAGCACTCACTTCGGTGTACCCTTCGGTTTGATAATAGCGTGGCTCAAACATTTATGGGCTTATGCGTTTGTGATATAGGTTTTCGAATATATTATATGCTGTTTCGTGATTGGGTTATTATGAAATTTTTGATGTGAAGACTTCTTTAGGTGCGTTGGTCATTTTTGTGATGGGAAAAAATCATTGAACTCGCGACACCGCTACCGTTACCGACACCTCTCTATGTTCAAGTTTTGTTTTAACTTCTGTCGGCACTCCCGGAGTGCCACTGTTGTGTTTTTTTATCTCGGTTTCTATACGAGTAAATATTATATATCGAGTGTTAGAAAGAGATAACCATCTTTGTTTTGTAGAGCGTTGTCTCTGTCAGTCATACATATTTAAAGTTTTGTCTTTTGTATTACAGGGACTATGTTATTACAGCCGAAAATGTTCTAAAATATTAAATTTGAAATTAAACGAATGAGCTACAAAATTGAAAAAATATCCATAGAAGTAATGGAAATTGTCAATGAAACGTTTTAAAGTTAAATTGAGAACAAACAGTTTAAATTTAAGTTTTACTCCAGAAAAATCTTACTTAGATGAGATGTGGCAAACCGGTTGAAGCGAAATGAAAGTTTCGAATTGATTTAGAGAACACAGATGAGGGAAAAGTTAGCGAGTTAGGACTTTTGTGTTTTAAATTGCATGTACGAGAAATTTATTAAATCATTTCTAACATACTTCTGGTGTTGATTATTTTTCAAACCAGCAAATACTCCAACGTTAAAGTTTTGAGGGATCTTTATTTTCTATGAAAGAATCCTAAATATTTCCCTTTATATTCTAATAAAAGCATTAAAATCTCGTAATGCGCATTTCAAACATTAAGAGCCCTACCTCACAGAGACGACATGGCGACGTCGCCGGCTACGTAACCATGGATACCTGCGCTTGCCAATGTAGTACCCAGTAGTAGTCGTGGCTACGCTTCTAATTTGGCGATGTCGCCAAACCGTCGCCAAGTGAGTTATATCATAAATTTTAATATGAATTGTTTGGATACGAAGCCAGCGACGTCACCATGGCGTCTCGGTGAGGTAGCGCTCTGACACATAAAGACACCTGACAAAAATTTTAACACGTGAAAGTTTTGTACTGGGAACGTTTAAAACAGATTTCAAATAACTTTAAATAAAACTCATATTAGAAATTGCAGGAAGACGCTTCATATAACTTCAAATAAAGCCTTTTTAAAGTCAACAACAATCAATACATCGTACCGGATAGATATCCCATGGGTGCAGTACATGATTCTAGACTTCCCAGTGGTGAAGTTTTCCGTCGGTTTTTTCTTGAAATGTACATTTTTTTTACCATTTTTAAAGTGAATACTGTATAATAAATACAATTACTACTGTCCCAATAGAATTTTAAGTGAGCAACAAATTTCTCCAATATTTTTACATCAAACCGCAATGTAAATAAAACTTAAAAGTACGTAACGGGGGTAGCGCTGCGCGGTTCGTTGACTTGTTTTGCGCGTCAACATTTTGTCGACGATTGCCTCCTAATGTACACGATACATTGCGCGCTCAAGGATGGGTTGAGGATGGCAATATCTGGAGCCTCTCATCTTCGAGATGAATGATTTTTGTGATTTTATTTAGGACATTAAATGTAGCCTTATCTCAAAGTTTGCGGTAAGATGTTTTTTATAACCTGTATATACCTTGAATTATGTGATTGATTAAGGTACCAAAATAATGATGAAATTAAACTCTTTCTTCCAATCATTACAGCTCAGCTCATAACGAGCGCAGCATGTAATGCGAAAGTATACAATAGCTAAATCATTCAGTGGAAACATTCCAGGGCGTAGCAATGTATTATTCACATTTTGGAGAGATATGTGAACAGCGGTGCTTGTTAACGAGCGAGTGGAACGTAACTATGAGCTTGTTAATGAAAATGTAATGTTTGGCGGAAATGGTCATCATCGTACAGTTAGGCAAAAAATTAATGGGCTAGAATTTATAAATATTCTAATGATTCCAATAAATAAAAATGAAGTTATTTAATATATTAATTGGAATTTTTTTTTAAAATCCTTGTTTTAATTTATATGAATATTTTAAATAATCCGATAAAAGTAGTGCCTTATAAAGAACCTAAAATTGCTAAGGTGCTTAAACTTTTTATTCTATGTCAACTTGTCAATACGAGTGAGCAAGTTCTTTAGTATTTGCGTTAGATCTTGTTATTTCATGGTTAAATTTGTTGTGTTATGTTTTTTTGTGTATTTGTTTTATTTTGCTGTTAGCGAACAGTCAAAATGAGTGACAAACCTAAACTACAACACGTTTCTCACATCCAATGCATATTTTAACAATCTACAGCTCAATACATTTTTCAGGAATAAATTGGTTTTCAATAAAACTGTATTACAAAGGTCGTGTGTGATTTTTAAATAAAACTTTTGCATTCGTAATACAAAGTACAGACACGCCGAAAAGTTTTAATATCGGTTTGGTTAATATTTTTTTTTATTGGTATTTTAAATAATTATGAAAAAAAGTAAAAATAAATATAAAAGGAAATACGAAAAGCACTTTATTCCTATTGAAAACGAGGAAAACTTTACGTACCTTTGACTGTCGATAAAGAAATAATTTCGCCGACTTCTGGAATTATTTCGAAATCAGAGCCGAGCAAACGATTTCAACATTATGACTCTTTAATTTTACAATCTAAATTCAATAGGACATTATTATAGATTCGATGAAATTTGACTGCGAATTTTTAGTTTTCCTCATTTATTCTTTGACATTTCGGCCATATAAGGATAAATCAAAAAAAAATATTAACGCTGCGACAAAAGGATTTAAGAGATTCTATTTTTATGGGAATATCGAATTCTTTTTATTATTCTTGAATACCTATTTCAGAGATTTGTAAAGACGCGCTTTTTGATATTTGAATTCTTTACACATTTCTACTTTGTGGAATTATATTTAGGTGATTTACGTCGAATCTTCGTCGATTGTTTTGTTGTTAAAAAAATCTGAACGTGTTTCATAACCATGTTATATTTTATCGGGCGGATAAGATTTTTTTAATGAAAATATACAAAAAGAATTACAATTTATGTTTAGTTACTTTTTATAATAATGATGATTAAAATAAATAATAATTACAGTCAAAACCGAATATAAAGAAATTGGTTACGGCGTCCGATCGTTTATAACGACTAAATAGGTTACCGGACGAATAAAAGCTATCGGATATAACAACGTCGGATATAGTAACATATAGGTTAAGGCGACGGACTACTATCGAAATATTCGGCTATAAAGACCAGGTAACATTATTTTCACTATTTTACTAAACTAACCCAAAAAGTTTCTCTACTGTCTACTGTTGACCCAGTGGACAGATAACTGCCACTGTACTTCCCAGATTAATCGGGACAGTCCGAAATTATCAATTTCGGGACGAAACAATCCGTCACCTCGTTCCTGGATTAATAGCTAATATTGATTTTAATCTTATAAATATATAATATCTAATATTGATATTTGCCCGAAGTAAAAAATCCGTTTGATAAATTACATATATACTTTCTTTTTTTATAACGAATATATATTATTCTTAATAAAAGAATAAGTCACTTTTAGAAATAACATAAAAATATCCAATAGCAATATGAACCATTCCTTAATATGATTACGATGTACGCAATACATTTTCACAAAATTTTTAAACATTTTCTATTTGCAAAAAGTAGACTGTCAATTAAGAAAAGAATAATTTAGTTTACTCCGAAACCTGTCATTAGAGCAGCGCGTTTAGTTGGCTAGCCATATCATGCATAGGGAAAGTGCATATATCTTACACTAAAAATTTTTTTTTTTATAAATAATAAACCGCCTTGAAAAATGTGTTGAATTCGGTGTTATCGGTTGATCTGGGAACCTATATAGCTTCATACCGACTTCAACAAATCAGTAGGTCACTACTAAATCGTTTTAAAATACCAGTTATTATTTGTTGCTTTTTAGTAGTTCCTTGGAGTTTTTTAAGGCGATTCTAAAGGTTTAAAGATCTTTATTTTCCATTAAAAACATTAAAGTCACTTGCATGGAAACAAATTAATAATACATATTGTTTCCGACAGGGTCACATTTTATTTTATTTTATTTTATTTTATTTTATTTTATTTTATTTTATTTTATTTTATTTTATTTTATTTTGTTTTATTTTATTTTATTTTATTTTATTTTATTTTACTTTATTTTATTTTATGTTAGGGAAATATGGACATGGCGGGACATCGTTAAAACCAGGATCATAAGAAGGGGTCACAACGCTCAGTAATGAGGAATACGACGCAGAGAGAGATAGGTAGAGCTACATAAAAAGGGCACTAAAATAAGGTAATAAATTAAAAATTAAGGAGACGATACCTATAAAAAGAATAAAAATGACGGAGAAAAATTTACGACTATTTATGTATGTATACATATTTAGTTGCAACGTATGAATTAAAATGATTGAACTCTTACTTATATTGGCAACATCAGGTGATATTTGATTGATCGGCGCGGTTTGCTTCCGCTAATGAAAGTTTCCGCCAAATTGGAATCAATAAAGAAGAGAAGGAAATGAAATTGAAATATATAAGAAATTTAATTTAAGCACATATTATAATATTGTGTTTGTGCTATTACTATAAGTAATAAAAAAGTTAAGTCGTACAAAGGAAGAGTGAGCAAACTCTTCTTTAAATTAAAAATAATTGTCAAAGTGCTAGCATTAGGACGAATTTCTTAGCATTCCATGGATTCACCGTGCGGGTGCCGGGTCCACCGCGTTGCAGAGGAAGGAACCATAGCATATACACACATGTATACTTTTTACAATAAGATTGCGTCAAAGCGTAGACATGACAACGGTCGACGAAATGTCAAATACTAGAATGTCATTGGACAAAGTATGTGCAAAAATTGCGTGTGCGAAAAAAATATATTTTTTTAATAATTTTGTTTAAAATATAATTTCAAAAACAAAGGTAGGATCTAAAAGAGAATTTCAAAAAGAGAACTGGTGTTATATCGAGGGACTATAAAGCTTGTGTCTTTTACAAAATTTAGTTTATCACATGTCGAGTTGTTGGAGATTAGCGTAAATAGTATCTATTTTTATGCTTTTTAAGTAAACTCAGACTGTTCTATTTTTATTAGGATGAATAGTAAAGATAGTTTGTAGGCACCTACGCCTATGCGTCATAGGGATGATTTGACGGATAATTGTCGTTGATATTAGTTTTCCAATTTTAAATACCTTATTCGCCAATAAAATATAAATTGATTATCGTAACAGTTTATTGTAGATTTACTTTTCAACCAACTTCAACAAAGAAGGTTTTTAATTTGACTGTATTTCTTTTATATTTGTTGCCTCAGAGCTTTCGATTGGGTGAACCGATTTTGATGATTCTTTTTTTCATTTGGAGGCTGGTGATACCCGCGTGTTCACATTTCAATTAGGTCATGACAATTTGTAGTCGTTTTCTTTTTGTAAAAACTTATAATTATTACATATATTAAAGGTTTAGGTGCTTACCAGTACCTCTTTCTCACATGAGATCGGCGTGAAGTGGCGGCAATGCTGTCACGTCTAGTGATGGTGTTATTGTCACGTTTCGTTCGGTTTGTGAGTCTTCCCGGTGGCCTAAACTCGTCATTAAGGGTCGGCAGCGCATCTACAGGCCTTCTGGTCGTGCAGATGTCCATAGGCGCCGGTAGGCACTTCGGTGCCTGCTGTCTGCTCGTCTGCCCCCTTGTAACATAAAAAAAAATATATATCTCTGGGTATAAAAAGTTTTTGCTTCACGTAATGATCTATCTATATATATAAAAATGAATCGCAAAATGTGTTGGTAAGCGCATAACTTAATAACGCCTGGACCAATTTAACCAATTCATTTTATTTGGTATTTGCTGCTTCGTAGATGGAGTGTTATATAAAATCTTAGAACGTAAAATCTTAATTGTTTTATTATAATAGCTTTTTTATTAATTTATTTACTTAAAGAGCTTCACCAACAGTTGATACAATAAAGCGTGCATAAAAAGAACGTAGATAAATAATAATACTAAGCGATATTATCATTCCAACTATACTGAGATAGACACCACATTCAAAATAAAACAGGTAAAGAAATTAACGTCTTATAGTGACAATATAGAAGCTAATGTCAAGATAATTGGAGTTGAGTTGTTGTAAGTTAAATTGTGGTATGTTTCGGTGAGTTAAGTAGGTTACTCTATACCTAATGTAAATTTACAACGTGTATTTTAAAATGTATAATGAGATTATTCGAGCTGGAATCTTCTCTCTACAGAAAATAAGTCACAAAACAAGGTGCTTAATGTATCCAACACTAGATGTATCCCATAACTTCGTCTGCGTAAAATTGCGAGAGTTATTAGTCCTCTTTAATCTGGCCTAATCGAAAATCGGTTCTTAGTGAATAAATAACTATAATTTGTCAAATTTCATCTTTGTACGTCCCGCGGTTTTCGAGACTTTTTGTTAGATGACTTTCGCATTACATATAAAATACTAGCTTGTATTGGTTAAGCAGTTTTTGAGAAGGCGATATGTAAGGCAAAGTTCGGGAATACCGGTGGTATTTGGAAGCATCTGGGCCATTGATATGATTTCGAACAGAAGCGGACTTTTCCCGCCCAAGTAACTTTTAATGTTGTCTCTTTAATTTTTCAACATAAAAGTTCGTATATGCTAAGTCTAGCCAATATAGTTTAGTTTCCAAACTCAAATTGCACAATGTGCGAAATCCAAAGTCTCTTTAATTGTGTATTTTGATATTGTATTAATAAGAGTATTTATGAAATGAAACAAAATACAATGCTATATTTTCTTTTATTGCCTCTACATACCAACTTTTACATTACTGAATAAAATTTCTGTCGTAATACAATATTGTTTCAATATAAAAACACTTTACGATGAGCTTACTACCCTTTTAGCGCATCTGTTAAGCTTATACTTGCAGATGAGTTGCCGGCCTTTGAGGTATAAGTATGCTCTTTTCTTAAAGGTCCCTAAGTCGTGTCCGTTTGGAAATACCTAAGCTGGCAACAGATGTTTTATAACGTAATAAATTTATATGGCATGTCAGTACGTCTTAGAATGAACGCAATCTATTTGAACTATTGTAAATTAAGTAGTAAGCAAAAATGCATTTTTTTCGTACTTTTAAATAATCTTTTAACTATTCCTTTCTTTATTCTCTTTTAAATCTTCCCGTAAATTAGGCGAATAAACCAAACAGAATTCAAAATGGTTTAGACGTTTCTGAGTTTTAGTGAGACAAACAACGATTAACTAATATATAGATTTATTTTGTGTACTCTTACCACTTAGAGGTTTAAAAATAGTTTTTAGATAAGAATTTTTATTTTATTATTATTAGGTAATCCAACAGCTTTTTACATGTATTATAACTATGAACTAAATGTATGTACCATACAATCATAATAGCCAATAACGGATTACACAGAAAAGTTCTTAAGTACTAATAGACGCAAAACAATGTAATACTTTTTTTACAACTAACAAGCAAAAGTGTAAATCTGTACATTAGAATTGTATATAAATACTTTAATGGTATATTTATGTATACACTACATACATAGTATGTAGAGTGTGTGTTTGTGTAAATGTGTATATAGATGTATACATTATGATTATAAAGTGACCTTTACAAATAATTAGTTCAAGTCTATACTAATATATAAAGCTGAAAAGTTTGTTTGTTTGCTTGAACGCGCTAATCTCAGGAACTACAAGACCGATTTGAAAAAATTTTCTCGTGTTTGATAGCCCATTTATCGAGGAATGCTAAGGGCTATATATCATCAAGCTAAAAATTTTCAACTAATTTTACGCGGACTAAGTCGCGCGTAACTACTAGTAGATAATTTATATTTTAAGAGCCTCAATCCGGTTTAAACTCCATAAATATTATATATTCCGTGTTTCGGAAGGCACGTAAAATGGTGGGACCCCATTAATGTCACTTTGTGATATTAGTCGTAAGGTTGTAGAGATCGTGGGGGTTCCGAGGATGATGTCTAGTAACTTTTAATTTTTATAAACGCTTCAAATATTTACAGACAAGAAAATCAATAATGTATTTTAAATTTTTAATATTATATAAACCGAAGCCAGACACAGCTCAAAGTGTTTGTACTTTTTGTCCTTGAAGTCTACAAACTTTTTGCAGTTACACAAAGTCCCCGGCAACACTACATGATCATTGAAATGATCATTCAAATGAAGCTATGTCTGGCTCAGACAAAAAGTAATGAGAGCACTGGTTGTACCAAAATTGCAGTGTTTCCAATTTAGCATACTTTTCATATATGTTCATGTAATTATACGTTTACGTATTACCTAAAAGTGTCACGTACATTTAGTATAGTTTAGGCAAGATTTTTTTCTAGCCAACAGTATATTTTTAATTGTAGTAACACTACTATGTGAGTTTATACAAATAAAGAATTATATTTCTATTTATGTTTCCGTTATGTTTCTAAAATACCAAAAAATTCACGCTTAATATTTTCATATGTACATTAAAAACCTTTTTATAAGAACAGAAGAAATTAAGAACGCAAAATACTTCAATTCTGAAGTTGCTTTGTGTTTATCAACCGACTTTAAAAAGGAAGGAGGTTCTCAATTCAACCGTATTTTTAATGTCTTTTTTATAAAACAACATCAGAGGGCTCACAGATGCGTTACCGGTATTTGAGAAATGAGTATGCTCTTTTCTTGCAGGTTCCTAAGTCGAATCTATGAAGTCGAAGTTTTCTTGGTAGCGTCGAGGGAAAAGCATGACTTTTGGATAAGAGTAGTAACGTCGGCGCCACGTGGCCGTGACATTATGCCGACAATTCGCGCACGATTAAAATTATAACATTTCATTATCGTTTCATATAGACATATGTTATTGGCGAGAAGTGGCAAATTTGAAATAGAGATAGAAGTATTTCTTAGCCTTCCCTAGATATCACTGGTAGAGTCAGTTCCAGCGTATAGTAGAGCAGTGCTAGTAAAAACATATATTTCTATTTCTATTTATTTATTGCCATCGGACGTATGAAATTATAATACAATACAATACATAGATCCAGTGTATTACCATTATAGGCGTGCAATCCTACTTTTATAGTGTTTAAATATGGTACATCGGACTCAAGTTGGCCGAAGTAAAGAAAACATGTTCAGATGGGGATTTACGAACGGTACCAATCTGCAATCTGCTTTCTCGATCAATGACCTATCTAACACTGAAAGATTTTTTCAAATCGGATCTCAACTTCCTGAGATTAGCGCGTTCAAACAAACAAACAAACTCTTCAGCTTTATATATTAGTATAGACTACACTAATATACACTAATATATAATAATAAATAATAAATCTCTATTTACAGGCATCTAGGGCCCACACGTATTACAATTTATAATATACATATAACAAAAAAAAAACAACAAGATTAAAAATAATTGATAACATAATAAATTTATATAAAACTGAATAGTTGGTTTGTTTGTTTGCTTGAACGCGCTTAGCTTAGAAACTACTGGTGCGATTTGAAAAATTATTTCAGTGTTAGATAGCCCATTAATCCGAGGACGGTTTTAGGCTATATATTCAAGCTAAAATT
The DNA here is from genome assembly GCA_024363005.1 of Charaxes varanes. NCBI lineage: Eukaryota > Metazoa > Arthropoda > Insecta > Lepidoptera > Nymphalidae > Charaxes > Charaxes varanes. The sequence goes on from JANCMC010033613.1 coordinate 2,470,793, forward strand.
TAATCTATTATATATCTTTTATCTTATTTTCCGCGATCAAACTCGCGGACACAAAATAACAACAGTAACAACGTCAGTTCGGACATAAAACAACATCACATCTTAAAATCCAAAAATTTAATTTTAATCGCACAATAATTTCAGCGCAATTAAACAGCCTTCAGAGCCGGTTTTAAAATAAAAAAGAAGCGTTGTACAGATAGCAACAAACAAAATAAATTCTCTAAATCCGGAAACGTTGTTAAAATCAGTTTTTGCGAGCGTACGTCGCGCTTTCGTATTGTCCTGAACGCTTGTTAGTACGCATACGTTTGGCTGAGCAAACACGCGCCGACATAGTTGTTTCACGACACAAAAAACACCGTCAAATTTATTAATAGAGATATATATCATATTTTATTTTTGTGTACTTTTACAAGGGGCAAACGAGCAGTGAGCAGGCACCTAAGCACCTACCAACGCCCATGGACATCTGCACGAGCAGAAGGCTAGCAGATGCGCTGCCGGCCTTTAATGACGAGTTTAGCCCACCGATAAGACTCACAAGCCGAACGAAACGCGACAACAACACCATGACTTAAAGTGACAGCACTGCCGCCACTTCATGCTGATCTCATGTGAGAAAGGGGTACTGGTACCCGGACGCGCCGGCCCTATTCGGCTACAAGCGTGGTGCTACCTCTAAGAACATGCATACATAGGAAAAGAGCCGGAGAAGAGAAGCTACGAACGTGTAGCGACTTTATTATATGTAAAGATATAGGCCGCTATTATCTAGTATATATTATATAATTCCGTCACTAATTCGGATAGATCTCTATCCAAATTACTGAAGGAATGAGAGATAGATAGGTTCTAATTTATCTCTTGAAGCCTTTAACAATACAGTTGAATCATCTGTGCATGACCGCTGTTCATAGCATCTTTTATCAGTATTATGATATCATATAATGAATTCCTCACTGTATTCGATTCCCATGGAAGTAGTCAAAGCTTGACCCCAGTAGAGAGGTTTTGTATATCCAAATAAACAAACCTTTTTGCAGTATTTCTTGTCATGAAACAGCTATGTCAATGAAGGTTATGTCTCAGGGGTGGACGCATATAAAATTGAAGAAAAAATTCGCAACCCTTAGGACGGAAAAGGGACGGCCAATGCGTTTGTTTTAGTGGATGTTTTTGTTTGGTTTAATTTTTGTTTGTTTACAGTAATTTCGTTTTCTTTCTATTCTATTGGACAGGATAGGAAGAAAATATCTTTAAAACAAAGATATCTTTTGGTTTATCGCTAAAAAAAATTAATGGCTTTTAAATTAATTTAATAAAAAAACTATTAAGACATTTTAAACTAACGCGATTATTTTCACTATAATTATTTAAGGCTCGCGTCAAAATTATTTGTTTTAAAAACCTCTAACTTCTAGAGCAGAAAACGCATATATTTATCGTGGACATTGCAAAGCTATAATTGTATGCGAACAAAGGCAAGGGCGACCGCTAGTTTACTTATAATTGTATGTAAAACATAGTGTATAAAATAAATTGTATAATCTAATAGCGCATAACAATAACTAGAGTGCGTACTCTATATACAAAATTTTCAATTTTTCATACAATGACATTGTTACACTTGATAATTAATATACACAGAGCCGTCATAGCCACACGTTGACACAAATTTATAGTAGAATAATGTATACATGTGTGTATAAATCGTTTGGCATTGGTGTGCGTGAGGTTTCATTTAATCAATTTAATGTATTATTACTAATGCATAGTTTGTAAAAATATTAGCATTCCCACAAAATATTCTTTGTAAACTATAATTTTGTCAAATTTCATACACGCAATTTTCTTAAAATGGCACCAAAACTTTTCACTTCACCTACTAATAGATAGATTGCAAGAAGAAAAGTTTGCGAAGATTTTACAGGAACGTTAAAACATCGTCTCCTGGTCTACTTTTTTAAAAGCTTAGACCAATCTGAAGACTGCCTCAAGTCAAACTTATTTCATTAGCTAGTAAGTTAGATCAAAGTATTCCAACTTCCCGTCTAATATTTGCAGAGCCCGTCACCGTATTTAACGAACCTTCTAAAGCTACCGCGTATAAAATCTACCATGTAGATATACAGTAGATATATACGACATATTCATAGGGTTCCGTAGTACTACAAGAAGCTCTTAATATTGCGCTCTGTCCGTCCTTCCGTCTGTCTGCCTGTAGGGTGGTCCCCCCCCCCTCCCTAGCATTTCCGAACTATTAGACATAGAGACTTGAAATTTTCCATGTCGATAGAACAGGCTATAAACTCATTAGGAAAATTAATTTGAACGAAATCGGACAACAACCTTTGAAGTTATTTAACAAATACATTAATAGCGTATCAGACACGGAACCCTTCTATGCGTGTCGTGACACGCACTTGGCTATTTATTTTATCAGAAGCGGCGAACGACAAGGCGGTTCGTTTGAGACGTCCATAGACAATTTTTCTACGAGAAGGCTAGCAGATACGTCGCTGGCCTATGAGGAATGAGTATATCTCTTATTAGCTGTATTCGCGAGTTTATCTGCGTACAATTAAAGAAACAAAATAGATTAAATTTTAGCTTGATGATATATAGCCTATAGCCTTCCTCGATAAATGGGCTATCTGACACTGAAAGAATTTTTCAAATCGGACCTGTAGTAGTTCCTGAGATTAGCGCGTTCAAGCAAACAAACAAATTCTTCAGCTTTATATCTTAGTAAACTTTACGCGTAGCATATTTGAAATTTACGCGTTTCGTCTCGTAAACTGCATCACGGCTGACTTAAGAGTCAATTTTTTTTAAATAAAAGAAAAGGAACAAAACATTTTTTGATATTGATTTCCTCTCGCCACTACGAAATTCTGAAATAAAAAGAAACTGATTTGTCGATGGAAATATCGGATGTGATGATTTCTTGTCATCCAAGAATCGTTTCTAGGACATGGTTAATTAAGGTTATCGAATGGCATATAAAAGTCCAAAAGACGATGCGTTAGTTGAAGCTTTATCATTAAACACTCATGACTCGTGCCGACGCTTTTATGGGTATTATTTCGTTTTATCAAAAAAAAAAATCTATACTAAAAATTATTGTTTGTAGTTACAATTAAGATTTAGTTTTCACTATGTTCATTTAAAAGGTAATTCTATATTATGATCTATTACAATGTAATCCATGTATACATTACTTAATATATGGCGTTCAAAAAAGCCTTGGGATGTGACGTCATTGATAGATTTTAGCACGGTATTGTTAAAAATATTAAAAAATAAAACTGGTATCAATGTCTAGCATACCATATTTTATAATAAAAAAAAACTTATATATAAAAATAAAACGCGAAATAATATGTGACGTCCATAGTTCAATAGTGCACTGATAAAATAACATATATAGCGATAATTAGTTACAGAATGTATCGCTTAATTAATTATAATTGAGTCCAGTGATAAATCTACGTTTATGACCTTTGATAATTCATACGTAAACACGGTCATTACAATGCTCTCTATTAAAAATTAAAACTATCGGAAATGTATGGAACCCACACTATCTTATTACATCTCAGTGCTTAAATTGTCTGCGTGTAAGGTGGTCCGACCCTAGCATTTCCAAACTATTAGACATAGAGATTTGAAATTTTCCGTGTTGATAGGACATCCTAAAAACACATTAGGAAAATTATTCTGAACAAAATCAGACAACAACTTTTAAAGTTATTTTACAAATACGTTTATAGCGTGGCTATAGGCGTGTCTTGACACGCTTTTGGCCGTTTTATTCTCAATAAGAGACAGTTTTTCCCATTATGATCATTATGGGAAAACTTAACTTAACTTTAAAAAAAAAACAAAACAAAGAGGCACTATTTTAAGTCAATTCAAGTATAATTAACACGTAATATTCTAAGTTAATCATTAAAAGTATTGCGCACATTTTTGTCAACACCAAAACCTAATATTTCAAAATAAAAGTCTAGTACCGATGATTATCTTACGACCAAGCCAAACATAGCTTAATTTGAATGATCATGTAGTGTCGCTTTACTATCGTACGTACTTTGTGTAACTTCACAAAGTTTTGTAGAACTTTGTGGACTCCAAGGACAAAAATGTACAAACACTTTGAACTAAGTCTGGCTTCGGTATTAGATAAACAGAAATCATTATAAAATGAAGCCTTTGCACGAGCAGATCTTTTAAGCTAAGCGTCGGATTTTAATGCGATTTTTACCAATAAAAAGAACGTTTCAAATAGGATGTTTATATATACTAAAATACAAGCGTATTATAGTAGATAAAATCGATTTTCCCTCGTATTCATTCGCGGATTAAAGCAAAGTAGTTTAGTTTCTCGTGCATGGAAACTTTATATTTTTTGTATGTTGTAATAAATAAATTTATTACTAATATTATTTATTATTAAGCTACGTGTTTAAATATATTTGACTAGCTGTTTCATTGTCAGGTTAAATTGCGACGGCCCTCCAGACCTTCTTAATCCGGCCATGTGTTGCAAAATTACTGTTAAACGTCCACTAACCGCCTCTCTGCTATAATTCAAGTTTGTAGCAAAAAAATAAAGACCTACGTGCAAACTTGCGAGGACCCTTAGACCTCTTTAATTTGACTGTATCGGAAAATCCGTTTTTTGTTGTGATATCTATTCTTGGGGTCAGATTAGATTACAAAAAAGGTTTTTATCCACTCCATACTCGACTCTCCACTCAGGATTAGGGTCTATAAACTCCTAAAAGCGTACCTTATAAGCCAACACTTGACATCACGCTATATATGGCCTTATCTCCTATGTTGTAACACATACCCAGGTTTTGAAACTTCTAAGATCTTTTCATGTCGCAAGCGACGGTAAATTATAATTGCTTTGTTATTTTCGATGAAACTATCTCTTGATTTTATTTAAGCCCTTATTTTTATATCTCTGTCCAACTGTTAGTCCGTCAGGGAAAAATTTTGTAAAGGGCTATCCAATTTTAAACGCAAGACAAAGTAGAAATACATATAGTTTATAAAGTGTGGTTCTGACAGCATCTCCGCGGAAAGTGTTGTCGTAGAAACACACTGAGTAATGATCACAAATTGTATTCACCCAAATAATGACGTATTGTTAACTTCGCATACAATAATATACGACTATTAAAATCGGTTCATATCTAGCATTTACGTAGTCCTCGTAATGTAGTTTTTATACGAACTAGTTGTGACCCGCTACTTCGACCGCGTAAAATTAGGTTTAAAATTTTTGCGTGGTCATTTATTTATTCATTTTATTTATTTATTCATAATTGGAATGCAAACAAGAATGCACTTATGAACTACATTACAATTTATCAGTAAGAAATATATATTTAAGTACAATCTTAATTACAGGCTGAATTTGGTGTCCCGTCTACCCAAACACAGACAATAACACTTGGATGGCTTCGTCCTCACATCTTTAGTCCATTCGTAAAACTCATCCACCAGTGACAGTAGACTTTGACATTGCTTAGGGTTCCTTGTTAATATTGCTAGATAGTCTGCAAAAGCTAAGACTGATTGTGTGTGCTTGTTGTTGATCTTAAACCGATAGCCTCACTTTTTTTCATGGGATATTAGTTTTTCAATTAGCATGTTTATAATTATATTGAACGCTATCGGGGACAAGCAGCAGCCTTAGAACAGTCCAACTCTGTACTGCAAAGGTTTTGTGTGTTCCTTTTGAAATGATATTACAAATTTTAATTGAGAGTAGTAACAGAACAAAACAGACGCCAATTCTAAAACAATTTACACAAAAGAGAAAAATAATTTACAAACTACTATACAGTAGCAAAGGGGGCGATCTTTGGCTGAAATATCATTCTTAAACTTTTCATTATTTTAAAACAACTCAAAAAGAATTTATTTGGTAAAAAGAAAAAAAAAAAAACAGAACAAAACAACTTACACAAAAGAGAAAAATAATTTACAAACTACTATACAGTAGCAAAGTTAATGAACAAGGGTCGTTCGGCCAAGTACATATGTATACCGTATTTTTGCGTTCTTCTTACTTATACTCCTATTTGATTAATTTAAATCCATTAGCTTACGTTAATGTATTGAATTTTAGGTACGGGGGGGGGGGGGGGGGGGCAAACCAGGACACCGTTGCAGTTTGTGAAAAATGCATTATATGTCTGTGAGTTTTTTTAAAGTAATTTATCTTAAAGTGCAGTAATTGCTGTCTCAATATATAATTAATTAGTAATTTTATTTATTGTATTAACAATGTAAACTTACTAATTAATTATATATTTAGTGTTACATTGTAATTAAGTGTACAATGTTAATACATTGTAAACTTCTTGTTATTTATACTCGTAGTGTAAACTCACAAGGACGTTACACTACGAGTGTAACTCTCAAGGAGTTTACTATTAAAGCCCAGTAACATATTGCATTATTTGGGTTTTATCGTATTTCTAAGTATCACTTATAGATGAAGAAGACGAAGAAGCTTTAGAAAAGAGTTTAATCAAAATATCAAAGAAAGAATTGAACGATTTGATGACGGAATTGCTTAATGTGCTGCCCGAAAGTACTGACAACCAGCCCGCAGCAGCTGAAGATATACAGGTGGAGTTATTTCCGCCAAGTGATATAGATGTTACAGTGAATCAAAAGAACAATGCAGATGTGAGTAACTATAAGAGATGTTAAACGTGCGTTTTTTTGACGTCATAAATCGTTTTATAAATCGATGTACTGAACGCACGAGAAAGCATGACCCAATGTCACGTTCCGCCTGAGCCGAGCGTGCAAGCAAGAGGGCGGAAGAAGCGATAGAGAGGCACGAGCGGCCTAAGTGTTCGGTGTTGTGACGTAAAAATTATTGTAAACCGACTTAACATACGATCAATTTATTTTATTGTTAATTTCGCTAAATGCAATATACGCAAGATCTCTATTTATTAAACTATTTTATAATGTCGAAGAGTTTGTTTGTTTGCTTGAACGCGCTAATCTCAAGAACTACAGGTCCTATTTGAAAATTTCTTTCAGTGTTAGATAGCACATTTATCGAGGAATGCTATATATATTCAGTGCTAAAGTTGGATCTATTTTACGCGGACAAAGTCGCGTGCACTGCTAGTATTAAATAAAATATTATGGGAACTTACAGTACAATCTTTTTCAGATAAAATCTCAGCGGAAATTGACATATTGCATACACCACGCAGGAACTTACTTCGATTCAACTATTTCTCGCCAAAACTGTATTAAAATTATATTTTACAGGTAAGCACTGTCTGGGAAGGCAAACAAGAGCCCATGTCCGAAGATGATCAGCCCGCTACTGTCGCGTCGAGACTCATTTTCGAGAAGGATAATATAGCTCGGTTCTCCATCGGCAAGACGGAGCCGGAAGATGTGCCCAAATACGAACAAGCACCAGTTTCAACGGTCGAAAAGTCCCTAACTTCAAGTACTCAGAAGGTTACTAACTCTTTGGGTCCAAGCCTAGTTTTAACTCCGGTCATTCCTCCAAACGGGTGAGTTATTTTATCTGTAGCAGTTGTCGGCGACGCATGTCCCGCGGGCCGCACTTAGCCCGCGCCCCTCTCTTTGTGGCCCGCGACTGTTTCGTAAATGGCAATCTAATTCTAATAAACGGATAATAATTACATTACACCAGCGCAAATCCTTGGTGTGACGTACTAAAATTAGCGTTTATAGTAACGCTTATAATATCTACTGCATAAATAGATAAGTAGACACCTATTTACAAATATTTATTTTAAGTGTGGCCCGTCAACATCAAATTTTTTAAGAATATGTCCCGACTGCATGTTATTTCTTTATTGATGTGGCCCTCGCCTGCCAAAAG
>JANCMC010033613.1:2478801-2516095 GCA_024363005.1 Charaxes varanes
GTCAACATCAAATTTTTTAAGAATATGTCCCGACTGCATGTTATTTCTTTATTGATGTGGCCCTCGCCTGCCAAAAGTTTGTCGACCACTATAGTGTCGATATTGTACAGTATTGCGAAATCTAATGCTTTTTAAATCAATAAAAGTGAATTTCCCAAATGCGTATATTTTGTTTTGTTGTTTTCGTTAATGTCAGGACACGGTTTGTGTAATAAAAAATAAATAAAACATTTTTATATGTCTGTCTGCTTGTTACGGTTGTTTATCTTAACTGGGTTGGCTGGATCGATTTTTGCGCGATTTCAACGGGTAGGTTTTACGAAGAATAACAAAGCCTACTTTAATTTTAGCGATAGGATTAGGGTTCCGCCCAAAAAAATTACTGAATTCACGCAGACGGTTGTATCAGTTAATCTGTATATATAAAAATGGATCCCTATTTCCCTTAGTCACAGCATCACGCGTGAACGGCTGGACCGATTTCGCTAATTCTTTTTTTATTTGTGTTTGTTGTGTTGTCAGGAGAAGATTTCTTATGAAATAAAAACTTAAGAAAATTGCGTAGAAAATTAGAAAGCTTAAAAATACTTAACCACCATATTAAATTAACGCTTTTGAGAATTTATACTTTTTTAATATAATCGTCGTTTGTCATAAGATTTAAAAAAAATCGTATAAAACAGATGCTTCGGTCGAAGTTATCTGTATGAATAAAAATAAGTTTTTATATAATGTATTGCAAAATAAAAGAAACGGAACGGATACGGGAATTATAGGATATAGTCGGAATATTCTATTCCCGTTATATCCTATAATTCCCGTATCCGTTGCGTTAATGTTGTGTTATATATTTAATACATTCTGTATTAAATATGTCACCCAACGTACAGACAGGACATCGTCTGTTGGGTCCGCCTGTAGTAACATAATATAACAGTGGACCCGCGGCTATCTGACCTAAAGAGATTTTGACAATTGGTTCCAGTGTAGGGTTGCGCACTGTGACTATCTCGGTGGAGGAGCGCGAGCAGGCGATATCGGAGCCCCAGCCGCCGCCCGCGGCACCGCCCCCGCCCCTGCGACCCTTTCTGGAGCCCCCTAAGTACACGGTCAACATCGAAATCAACAACGAGTTCAAGGTAACACATATGTTTCAGTCTAAAAATGCACGTCCCTCCACTAACTAATTGAAATGCTTGCTTGTGTGGGCAGTGCTTCTTCAAACTCAACCATGCACTGTAATGCATTGTGATGCTCTAAAAAGTACCTAGAATTTTTAGTTTTTAGGGTTTTATATCTACAAAAGAAAAAAGGAACCCTTATCGGATCACTTTGTTGTCCCGTCAAGACACTATTTTTCAAGAAGTTTATAGCCCCGGGCTATAAAGTTGAAATTACTACCGAACACTGGGATGAAGCTGTTATAACATCAACCCTCTATTTGTACGCAATTATAAGATTTGACCGTTCATGTGACATTTGCCATAAATTTGCCAAAGTAATCAAATATAGGGTTCTTCCTGTTGACCTAGAATTATGAAATTTAGCAAGCAGCTATATCTTGAAGAGTACAATTATAGTAAACTGTAAACTTGTGAAAAAAAAAAACGCAGTGACTTTGTCAAATTAAAAGACATTTTATGAAAGTATAAACCTTAAAATAATTTAGTAAAGTATTACGTGTTGGTACGGAACCCTTAGAGCGCGGGTCTGACTCGCAATTACCTGGTTTATTTTATTTTTCTTTATTGCACAACTAATAATATTGTACAAAAGGAAGGGTTAGTGCTAATAGCGTTTTTTTTTATAAAAGAATATTAGGAATACTTCTTAGGTATGTCTGATATTCCCTTTTCCCCTCCTACTAAGTTTAAATTAAAAGCTTGTATTAGGAGTGGGTGCGACAAACATAGCTTCATTTCAATGATCATGTAGTGTGGCCGGGAAGTTCGTGTAGCTGCGCAAAGTTTTGTAGTACTTTGTAATCTTCAAGGACAAAAATGTACAAAGACTTTGAGCTATGTCTGGTTACTTAGCTTGGTTTCGGTCTTACTTTCGTTGTAAGTTATTATGTTACCTTAATATTATATAAAAGCGAAACGTCTACTATCATAAAATCTCGAAAACCGCGGAACGTACAAAGATATTTAGGCGGGTAGATAGTTTACAATAAGTAGACATCCGATAAAAACTAATTTTTTGGTGGGACTAGTTTATGCGGACGAAGTCGCGGTAAACAGCTAGTAATATATATATTTAAAAATATGACATGCGACATATCTAATCGCCTATATTGTGTAATAACAAATGTTTTTAATGCGATTACTTTTTAATGTTTTTTTTTTAACTATTTTAAACTGCATTTTTGAACCGGCACAAAAATGTCGTAAATTAAGTGCGGTACTTAATAGTTTTTTAATGGGATGTTATTTCGCGGGCGAAAAAAAAAACAATTGGCCATTATTAATTGAATAATTTAAATAGCATAAATAATAAGCTAGCGAATAGAGTAATTGGTTTCTTCACTTGCACACTTGTTACCGAACATTTAATAAGTCTCTCTAAGGCCGGCAATTTATCTGCAATTGTTTAGTTGTTCATAAGCATTGGTCGGTATTCGCGCAACAAATAGATTTAGATTTAACAGTTTCCTCGTATTGTTACTTCCATGGCCCAATAGGTTTTGCTATGATCGTTACGTTTCATTAATTTCGGCAGTTATTAGGACAAAGCCATTTCTGGACAAAATGACGTAATCCTATTTAAGTTAGTTAATTAGATAAATAGGAATATTTTTTTTTATGTTTATGACATCTATATACATAAATAAAATGTATCCGTATTTATCCCATGGTCAGGTAACACTTAAGAACGGCTGGACCAATTTTTAAGCAATTTTTTTAAAACCCTAGGAAAGTTCCTAAAAAGAGGAAACAGAATTAGAATTTATGATAATAAATAATTATAAAGTAGTCTATAATGTCAAGACACGGTTAACTCCCTCCTTAACGTATTTTATGGATGACCCCTTATGTACATATGTACCGGTATGTATTCTTTTTACCAGAAACATTTTTTTTTAATGTTCATTTTTACTTCACGATAGAAGGCCCGTGCCATTTTTATTTTATTATCTTCTTGTTTATATTTTTCTGTGTTTTCACTATATTCAGAAACATTAAGGATATGTTATAAAAATGAAAAGTCAAGTAGAAAAAACTTTATGATTAATAAACTTTGCACGTTAAGTTACGACTAGCGTTAAATATGTTTTGTTGTTCCCTATCACACGTTTACCAGTTATTTGATCATAGAAATAAATTATTCAGTATCGACTGTTTGCGTTCAAGTTTCGACAGTTGTAGTTTTTACGAGGACACATCGCGTGAACAAAACATACACGTTCTTATTTATTTATTGCTTTACCTCGTGGCCGCAATATATGTCTTATCATAAAGTTTTCTTAAGCATATTTTCACGTGAATACAAATGTCGTGCGTCTTTATAAATCTTACGGAAACTTTATATTCGTGAGATATTTGTATTAAACTTTTATTGACCTGTACTTTTTTGACTAGTGGTCAGAAACGTATAAAAATCTAAAACTAATATAGTAAATTTACACTAATATTCTACTTGTAAGTTAGATTTTATGTCAGAATTAAATTACTTTACTACTGCTAGAATTTTAATACTACATGTTATTGTTTAACTGTATTTATACCAAATTATTTTTATGGCCTTGGATTTCAAAATTAGTTATTTAAACTCAGACTGTCCTTTACCCTTTTTTAAATGGCTATTAAACCCATATGATCATCAAGGTTGTGATTCGGTTCATATTTAATATCAAGAACTTAAGAGAAATAAACGTAAAGATATATATATATATATTTTAAATGTCACAGAAGTGTGTAATCTTAGATTAGATTTATATCTAATCTAAGATTACACACTTCGAACCCCTATTAATTTTCACACTAACGAAATCATATAAAATATACTTATGTATATTTTATATGATTTCGTTAACACTTTGATTAGTAAATATAACTTTAATTATTTACCTTGTTATTTAGAATATTATTCAGCTATTTATTCAATATCACTTTAGATGACATAGAATTCTGAAATTTGGTTCCAGTTTCGTAATCAAACTTTCCAAAAAATGACTTCAGTCAAATATGGCAAGTCGTTAATGTTATTCGCTTATAATTCAATTCCCATTTAAGCTTTCACTGTCAAGTTTCGTAAGCGATAGCCGAAACCCGCCGACCAATCAAATCCTGGTGTTGCCAACATTACTGATAATCTTACGGATCCTAATTTATCATCTAACAATTTTTTTATATATTTTTAACAACAGCGCCTTGTTGATTCTTTTTAATTCCCGCCAATTCTTACAATTTTTCACTATCTTAACCACAACATAATAAGGCAACAATCGTTGCTGGTTTGGGTGCTTTGCTACTTTTGTATATGGAAGGGTGTTCGCTGGACTGGAAAAGTCGTTTATTTCACTGCATTGTTCCCTTACTTTTTACTCACGGTTCTTCTTATTCGAGGTAAGTTGTGTCGATGAAAATAAGCTATGTACGAGATAACATCTGAAATAATAAAGAAACTTGTTGATTGAGTAAAAGTTATATACACAATTATAATTTTATAAATTATAGTAAAGTGAAGTGAGCAAAAAGTATCCCTTAAAGAATCGATTGTAAAAATGTTTCGCATTTTTTTTTTATTTGAACTGGAGACTGTGAATTTTTTGTAAAGCCGTAGGTACTCATAAAAGATTTTTAATAGTAATTGAACTGTTACTGTCATATCCTTTATTTTTCTAAACATTACTAATTAATGTACAAAAGAAGTCATCTAACCTTCCTATATAACTGTTATGTCCATTATTTATTAATTACGACAAGATCCGGGTTTTGTTTGCAAAAATAAACTATTTTACGTGTTGATATTGACATCTGTGCTACATAATAAATAGAGTTTGACTGAGAAGGAATCTGTAACTAAATTATACGTGGTCCTTTGAAAAAAAAAAATCAGAAAATGTCAGATGTTATGTCAAGGTTGAAGTTATAAAGGGTTGAATTAATAAATTAAAGTTTTAATAGATAAGACCGTTAATTATCTGCGCCTTAGGTGAAATCAAGATAATATGATTGAAAAGAATATTTTGTAAATCGCTAACCAGAAAAGGATTTTATATGCAGGAAAGGATTACTTCTTTAAATTTAACTAATATTTAGCATGTCATAGCTTTCAGTCTTTTTTAAAATTTAATATTCGATTAGCGTGAAATATTATTTTTTTGTTACTATTTTATTGTATGTATTATTGTAGCGGTGTTGAGTGGCTGATAGAATTTGCTCTTTTATAATACTTTAACTTTGAATGTCAATTTCTTTACCATTAATTCATTCTTACTGATTTTTTTTTAATATTTTGCTTTTTTTTATAGGGAGGCCGTAACTTAATCAGTGTCCTTCATCTGAGTCAATCGCTAGGTTAAGTCGTTCTTACCGAAGTAAATAATGAAGAAAAAATAGATTATATTTTTTTACGAAAAGACACAAAAATGCATGCTGTGATGGGTCACTACGTGATGGGTCACACGCACGCCCTGATCCAAAGACCGCGGTTTTCGTGTCGCACGATCCAACCCTGTGGAAATCCTTCAGTATCATTTATTATTATGATGGATAGTGTAATTTAAGTAATGTATAAATAAATATAAGAGCGAAAGGTCACCAATTACGAAATCTCGAAAACCGCGGCACGTACAAATCATGATTTTTTATTTATTTTTTATATAACAAAAGTCAACCAAGCAGGCGGTATTCACATAAGTGATATTTGGCTAGGGATGGGTCTAACAGCTTGCGCAAGTTTGACTTTATGCGAACGAAGTTGCGGGAAACAGCTAGTGTTAATATCTAACTATGTTTATTGTATGTTTTGTAACATTTCCAGATAGATAGTAGTGGACACGTGACATGCATACCACGATGCGTCACTAGCGACGCACGACCTGATCCAACGATTGCGGTTTTCGTGCCGCACGATCCTACGCTGAGGAAATCCTTCAGTGTCACTTATGACGGATACTGTATTATTGGTAATGACAATGTATATCTTTATAATATTAACTTATGTTTAATGTTTTGTAACATTTCCAGACAGACACTAGTGGGCATGTGACATGCATACCACGATGCGTCAGTAGCGACGCACGATATGATCCAACGATTGCGGTTTTCGTGCCGCACGATCCTACGCTGGGGAAATCCTTCAGTATCGCTTATATTGGATATTGTAATATTACTATTTTGTACATATTAGTTACATTTAGAATTTTTATTTCAATGTCAGAGAAAATCGTCTATTCAAAAAAGAATATTGGATAACATTATTGAGTACTAAACGTACGTACATAAGTTGGTATATTTAACCCCAATATATTCAAACTTATTTCTTTTACAACCCATAATATATTGAGAATAGGTAATTAATAAATTAGATGAGTCAATACAAAAGTGTTAATAAAATTTATCCCGATTTCCCAAACATTACTACTCGTTACCGCTTAGTAAAACCTGTCAAAAAAAAAAAAATCATTTCAAATAACTAGCGGACCAGGCAGACGTTGTCCTGTCCGAACGTTGGATTACTTACTATTTACTACATTATTTTATTCTGTAACATTATTCCCATTCCCATTCTGTTTCCGTTCCATTTCCTTTTCGCTTTCGCTTTGCCAATCCCTTTTTATTATACAAACCTTGTCCTCTGACAATAACGAACACAACAAATAGAAATTATCGAATTTCATGTAAGCGTTCAGAAGTTATGAACATTTTAGCAACTCATTTTTATTTGCGACTTTAAATGGAGATGTAAATTATCCTATCTTTCAAGTTGAATCAAACTGCATACGGTGTGGAAATTTGATTAAAATCGATATAGTAGTTTACGAGTCCATCGTGGACAAACAACGTGACGCGTAATTTATATAGATATGTATATTAAGAAGAAAGAAGAAGATAAGAAAAAAAGGGTACCATAGTACCGTTGATTGAGTTTTTTTTTGAAAATCACTTGACACTTTAATTATCAAAGAATTTTTGCAACAATTATAATTGGTGCACAGCGTATACAACTCTTGAGTCGTTTAATTATGTAGGAAGCGTTGCGATCTGGTTTTTACGTATTTTCGCCTTAAATTGAAAACATTTCTTTAATCGCTTAACGTTTGCGTGAAGTGCGAGTGAAACAAGAGGAAAAAAAAGCAAACCACAGCGGCTGCCATGTTAAGTACTTCCTGATTAATAAACTCTACAAATAGTTATAAAACTTGACAGCACTGATCGCTGAAATATCAAAAACCGCTGCGCGATATTAAACCGATACGCGAGACCTTCTACAGCAGAGGTCGGTAACCTTTTGGCAGGGAAGGGCCACATTGGGAAAAAATAGATGTAGGCGGGCCGCAATTGTAAAATAAATTTTCAGGTATTGAAAATGAAAGTTAAGTATATATTTGAAGCAATATTTAAAATCCTAAATGTTGGTATATGTGTTGTTTTATTTAAAGTCACATTACGACAAAGCTTTGCATTCATTCGTGTAATGTAATTATTATCTGTTTATAAGAAATAGGATGGCATTTACAAAAAGGTTGCGGACCACATATAGAAGGTCCGCGGGCCACTTGCGGCCCGCGAACACGCGTTGCCGACCGCTGTTCTACAGTATAAATATATGTAGAATAAATATACGGAATTTGTAAAACTATGCATTGTCACTGTCTTTTACACGAGGAACGTCTAAAGCGTGATAACAATACAATTGTAGATACAATGTAATTTCTTGTAGTCGATTTTTTCTCCTTATTTTATTTATGAAATCTAAACCATATGTTTTTAAATTGTTACGATATAATTAAAGCTAGAAAGCCTTATTGACAAACATGGAATAACCAAGAAACAGCGACAAACATGAAGAATGGTTATTGTTCTTGATCTTTTCTGTCATAAAAAGTAAATAAAGGCGAAATATCACATCTGTCACGAAATCTCGAAAACAGCGTGACGTACAAAGATGAAATGCAAGGAGGTAGTTTGTTGTTAGTAGACATCGGCTCAGAACGGATTTTACTATAGATCCGGATGAATTAAAGTCTCAGGGCTCTCGCAAGTTAACGCGGACAAAGTCGCGGGGAAGGGCTAGTAGATTATATTTATGAGATATTCGATCATATATACCATCATATATACCTCGTTAACCTTCTACATAATATGAAAAGGATGAAAGTAGTTATCATCCGCGTTCTATCTTTGATTTATTTACGAGGTCCAAACTACCTTTTCCGAGGAACACTTTCAGGATTATAGCGCGTAGTTAAAACCCGCGTCGTCGGCAGGTGGTTTGCGTGTGTAAAATAAAAGGACATAAGGCTATATAACTCGCCACAATGGTGTCGTTAATCCTTCATGGGTTCCCCGACCCCGGTCCGCGAGTGATAGACAATGGTGGTAGTCGGCTGTGAGGTGAATTAATGCACATGCGCTCGCAATGGGAAGCGGGAACCGACCAGCCTTGAACTTGCCCGCTGCAGTTCATCGCAAACGACGAATGCGAAAGCCGCGGCCATTTCTAGGAGGCGCGTGAGAGCGCTATCACACGAAACGCGACGAGTTTCCATACGCTTAAAGCGATGCATGAAAGTACATTTAATTTCGTTGCCTTGATATCTATACAGGAGATTTTTAGTCATGTGTGAAGTATAAATGGTAATGATAGAATGGTAATAAAATAGAATTGTGATGTATAAGTATGTCTGCACATCCTGACCAGCCTTGAACTTGCCCGCTGCAGTTCATCGCAAACGACGAATGCGAAAGCCGTGGCCATTTCTAGAAGGTTCACATCATACCAAAGAATAAATCTAATTAACTTGTCTGTTTGCAATTTCAAAATAATTATTTTCTTTTCTACTAAAACGTCCTAATTCAAAGTTTGATTTGTCTGTTAGTTTAATTGATTCATTTTCGACATAAAGTTTCTTGACAAGTCTCTCCAGCCAGTTTTAATTCCGGAGCCAGACATAGCTTCATTTAAATGATCATGTACTGTAGCCGAGGACTTTGTCTAACTGCGCAAAGTTTTGTAGAACTTTGTAGTCTTCAAGGACAAAAATGTACAAACACTGAGCTATATCTGACTCCGGCATAAAAGATATCAAACTCTTGTACTAATTCAGATTTATTGTCCATTTTCTAAAATTTTTCATGGAGCGCGCGTTAAGTTTGATAATGGCCATGCACTCTGCATTCCGAAATAATAGTACCGCAACAGCTAAATGGTAGGAAAACTGGAATATTAAGAATTGGATTCCAAATTTACTTACTAACTTTTTTAAATTTTAGATTAATAGAAAATTAAGAAACGCAAAAGTTCCTCTAGCAATCTTTTCAAGTAAACCAATTGTTGAATACCAATTCATTTGAAATCAGATATTCAAAGCGTTTTGGAAACAAAAGCGTTGATAACAAGCGATCTGCTTCCAACAGTTGAACTATTAAATTAGTTCCAGAGCAAAGTCAGCAAACTACCCGCATAACTGGTCTTCTTTATCAAATAGTTTTGGTCTAAATGTGGCAGAAGAGTATTATGTTAGTTTGGCGTTTTCACGTCAACTTATCGCAATAACAAACTTAGCACAAAACAAGTTTTCAGGCTTATCGCTTCAGTTTGTTCGTGAAGTCTTTACTCTTACAACGTTGGTATATCTTTTAACGTCATATTCTACTATCCTTTGCCTGCAGTTTCGCTCACGCTAAAGTAACGGGCAAATATTGTTTTTCTTTTGAAGGTATGTTATGGGTACGCTATAATTTCTTTAATTATTTTAACACCTTTGTAAGTGCCAAATCATGAACTTGAAAAGGTGAAATAATGATTACATCAACACCTCGATTTTAAATCTATATCTATACTTCTATACTAATATTAAAATTTTTCAACGAATTTTACGCGGACGAATTCGCGGGTAGCAACTAGTCTGTATAACTTGGACTGTTCTTTTTTGTTATTAATAGATAATGATGTAGTGATTAAGATGATTTGTAATATTTAAACAATATGAATATAATAATAATAGTAATATGCATTTAGTAAAATAAAGTTATTTCGGCACTAACAGACACTTCCGTTTTATTTATCTTAATGTATATTGTTTATGATAAAATTTATTCACTGCACAAAGGACACGACTATTTACGTGTAATAATTGAGATAATTATATTAATAGTAACACTTATTTAATAATTATGAAGTGCATATAAGAGTATGAAGGAAGTTTAATATAACATATTCTTATTGTCATTGCTAACAGTCTCTGTAGATTTTAAATAGTTACATGAAGTCACGCTGTAAAATAAATAATACTTCATTTCATTATTATAATTCAATTTTAATACAAGTAAAAACATTAATTCATTCATTCAAACGAAACTCCAAAACTAAGATTATGCAATAACTTTTACTTATATGTTTGTAATGTGTTATTTATCTATCTGTTGAGTACAGTACTTTCTCTGTATTAGCTCTTTTTATGTGTCTATATAGTATTAAATACTAGCTGTAACCCGTAACTTCACCCGCGTGAATTCAGTGATTTTGTTCAAGTTTGAGAGTTTGTTTTTTTTGTACGGAACCCTAATTATTTACGTAAAAGAATAATAATAATAAAATCTTTATTTACAGGCACCTGGGGCCCACACATATTACAAAAAAATTTAATAATTAAAAGGATTACAAATTAAATGAAATATATACTAATATTTTAACTACTTAATACTAAGTTTTTTTGACAAACAGAATTCTACGCGTATCGCTTTATATTAAAACGTGACCATTTTATGAAACCATTTCCGCCATCCGCGGAACCGTTTTACGAAAATGAGAAGGAAAGAAAGAAACAGTGCTTATTCAAACATTGTGAAAAAGTACTTGTGAAAAAGTGCTTGTCCCCGATAGCGTTCAACATAATTATTAACATCTTAATTGACAAACTAATATCCCATGAAAAAAAGTGGGGGTCTTTAATTTCTACTATTTTTTATGCTAACGGACCCGGCAGACGTTGTCTTCTCCGCTATTCGCCAGTTAACAACTAACGCCTTTGCCTTTTCGAAATAACGTGACACTGGCCGTTTATTTTATGAAATAATAATTAAATAGTGCCTCAGTCAAACGATGTACGAAGCTACGAACGTCATCTATTTGAAGTAAGTAAGTATTCTGAAGTAGCGACCAAATCCATTCCAATCCATTTTTAAGTAATACACTTTCGACTTTCCTTTATTCCTTTTCTTTCAAACCTTCACTGGAAAAAGGGGAATGAACAGAAACAGAATTTAAATCTGCCCAAATAGTTTTACTGAGACTAATCAACGATCCATCTTTATTTTTGTGTCTTGTCTTCTTTTTATTGGCGTTCCGTAGTCGAAGACTTTAAGGCATTCATAAATCCATATTTAATATACAATTGCATTCATATTTATTGTACAGTTAGAAAAATCTCTTATTTGTTGTCCTAGAAATGTTATTTATGTGTTGTCATTTTTAATTTTTATTCAGTTAGGTTTTTTGGGCCTTAATATTGTAAAATTATTTTAACAGCTTATATTTATCTTTCTCTATATGTCTTGAAATTTTTAACAAGAGACATTTTATTTCATTTCAAACAGTAAAACCCTTTATCGATTTTGGTTCATTAAATAAATAAAACTTTAAAATTATAAACTTCTATAAGACTATAAATATAAAATCGGGGGTTCTTTTACCCATTTTAAAAGCTTCCGATGCGTGCGCCGCGTAAATGATTAAAGATTCGCAAAAGTCATGTATGACAAAATTATTCCCCTTTAAGAGTTTTAAATAAAAGTCCGCGACAGCATATGTGACTTTATGGTTATTCAAGCATCATATTATGAACTCTAATTCGTTTGTTTAAGGTTCAAAATACGAACAAAGACTGTCAAGAGTCAAGATAAGTACAAACCTAACACCGTAGAAGTATTCATTGATGAGCTTCAAACAGTCAGCGTCAAAAATCTCATTGCCGACAGTCTCGGTGGTCGCAGCGGCCAGTGTGCCGGTCGTCATCTGTTTGCGCTCTTGCGGTAATAATACATTAGCATAAGTTAGAATTAAGTTACTTATCAGCTATTAAGCTAGATTGTATTTTTATAAAGTAGGTAACTATCTTGTACTTTATAAAAAAAAAATTGAATAAGAGACAAGACAGATATGAAATTATTTCTCTTGTTCAAATGATTACTGTAAAAATGAGCAAGGATAATTTTCTGCGTAAAAAAGTTGTTATATAGTAGCTAAAGTATTGTCAAAAACGTAACAATGACGCTAAAGTTTCAATGATGCAAACCAACTAGTGTCTATCTAGTTAACTACTTCCTAGCGTTATCCCGGTTAAGTACCAGGGTCCGCTTAGATTGCAGAGGATTTGGCTCTGGGGCGAGTTAAGATGTTATCTATAGGTCCAATTTTGTCTGATTGCACGATACCTTTCTCTTTAATGCAATAAAATAAAGAAATTAAGTGTGATTTTTCGAGGTATGACGTATAGGCACAATTTTACGTGCAGATTTTGTTGTTTTTTTTGAACGTGAGATAAAAGTGTTACCATATAAAACATTTAATGAAACAATTAGAGTATTTTTACATCATAAATTGTGTAATTTGTAAGTTTACAGTAGATTTTTTTTTTGTAAATGTCTTAAATAACGACACGTATGTGTGTAAATGTTTTAACTAATCGAAAGTTCGTTCTATTTTTAGTTTCGATCAAAGTTAAACGATAAAATCGGCCACAATTTTTAGATAGATGGAATATCGGCTATTAAAATTTTTGTCACTTCGACTACTACAGCACAAACTTGCTTAACTAAAATTGTAATTTTAGTTGACCGCTAAGTGTGAATCGGCCTTTTTTTTTCTATCGATACAATAGTGAGCTATACCATTACATCAATAGTTGACGTTAACACTGCGGAGGCTTTCACATATGATGGAGGTTATCATTAACTCTGTATTCTGAGTTTTTCTGAATAAAATCTTGTAATTGTAAAATCCAAAAAGCTAAATGTATTTACTAACTATCCGTTATTTTTCCCTTTCGTACGTCGTCTTATCGTGTCATTCGTGTTGTAGATTTCCCTAATTGTGTATTAATAAGGTCGATGGTGTATTATCTATAATATAACATATCTTACTGAAGTAATATGGTTCTCGCAACGCAATATGTCATTTAGTGTTATTTGCTTACGCATAACGCGTGCGAAACGTCAATACTAAATGCCAATAGCACGTGGAAGAGAACACGTGGCTTTAAAAAGCACGTGCAGTGTTACTCTCGGTAGATGCTCGAGCGAGTTGCGGGAACTGCAGCGGTGAAGTTTAGACGTATTTACAATCAACTTGTACAATAACATAAATGTTGTCTAATTTTTTTATACTTGCGATTTTTGTAAAAACTTACCGATTTCTTAGAAATATTTGCCGTTTTATACGAAATTTGCTACAAGGGTATTCGAGGAGTTTTGTACACGTGTACAACTGAAAAGATATATCATAACGGAGCAAAGCTTGGATGAGTGCAATCTATATACGCGTAATACGCCAATAAAACTAAGAAAAATAAATGTATTTATTTTTTCCAAATTTTTTATAACTAGATGAACCTTTAATTCACAAAAGGTACAGTGGATTTTTATAAGCATGGATGTGGTGTTTCCTTTTGTTTGTAGTTGTTTAGTTTTAAGCTATTTCCTGTCCTTTTAGCATCACACTTGAGAATTATTAGTATGGCAATGAACAGTTTAAATTTTAAGTTATAGGCATTTTGTTTTAAGCTTTTCGATAGATTTTAACACACATACGCATATTAGCATATCGTGCATGGTTTTATGATTGGCAATGTTTTTTTTTTATTTGTATATTTTGTGTCTTAATTATGTACCAAAGAGGTTAAGCAAGCACATAATATGTCGGTATTCTACTTCTCTATTATCACCGCGTCACTTAAATATTGGAGTCTCCATCCCTGTAAGAACTTACCCTTTTGATACCTTTAAGGTAGCTCTGGCTTCTGAAGATAATACCATAAAATTATTATAAAAACAAAAAACGTATATAGTATAAGATATTAATTTTTCATTTTTATAATCACCCGCTTGCTTGCAATTTTTACGCATTTTTGCGTATGGAAATATACGCTACCTGCTAACCAGAATTTAATAGCATTTATAAATTCTGACCAAACAGCGCCCTTCGGGATCGGATATTTCACTCTCTACGTACGCGTCAGCTCCGAAACACGACTAAAGTTTACTCCTTCCATAACGCGTAACGTTTTACTCCCCGTAAATGTTCATACTTCTTCGGGCTTAATTAAGAGACTGATATCACAAAAGTTTTATACAAATTTTGAAACTGACAGCGTCCGGTTCGAGTGAGAATTTGGATTAAAACTTATATAAACTTAATAAAAAAATCGAATTCTATAAAGAAAAAAGAATACAAAAAGGCGAATAAGCATTTATAAAAATTAAAATATATATTTATATGTGTATGTATATATATGAAATAGTCAAATAACACTGTAGAAATTATATTATATAAGTTTTTTGTTGCTGGTGTTGTCTGTGTACTAAGTGTAGTGTGCGCTGTAGTAGTTATACTTGTATCTATTGTTAAAAAGAAACTAACATATGTCACTTTCACAGGAAGAGGCTTCGGGGCTGATCAGCAAATCAAGTCTGAGCCAAGAGGTAAATACCTGATTATATTTTTGATCTAAAGTCTCCCATACTATTAAATATTAAGAGTGTTCCTTTATTCAAATTTTGCCTACTTCTTTTCAACTGTTAACCAAAGTTTTATTCTTTCGTTTTTATAACTATGTAATAACCGCAAACTCATGAGAAAGTGAAAGAAATCTCTTAAAGATAGATATCTACTTTTGAGAACATTATCTTATCCTCATTGTACATCTATGAACTGTGCATAAATATATCTACTAACATAAATATATCTTATTCCTAGTGTTATCCCGGTTAAATAACAGGGTAAGCTTAGATTGCAGAGGAATGTGGCCGTGGGTCGAGTTAAGATGACCGATTGCCATCTGACGTCATCCTCGGAGCCCCCACGGGTCTCTACGGATATCTACATCCTTACGACTAATATTACAAAGTGACATTAATCGGGTTCCACTGTTTTACGTGCTTTCCGAAACATGGAGGAGGTCGGATGTCAAATATAAACCAGAGCTAGAATGGGTCACCCATCTATCACTCGGTCGCAACAAGAGCAACTTAACCTAGCGATCGACTCTAATTCCAACCACTGATTAGGCCACGACCTCCTCGCAATTTTCCCGTAATATATTTTGTACATAAAACAAGAACAATATATTCTTCCTTAATATTTTTAATACTTATGAGAATGCAATCAAATAAGGACAACGTTGATTTAATCGTCATAATATCATAAATCTTTCTCGCCGCGAAACATTGTTCGAATGAAAATACTCCATTTTCCTTGTACGCAAAAATGTCTCGTGTAATAAAGATTCCGTGACATTTTATTTGTCGAACACAATGCCTTGATAGAAAAGTTTGCATTTCTATCGATTTTCTAGGTATCTACATCTTACTACTATTATGTATGCGAAAGTTTGTACACATGGATATATGGATGTTCGACGCTCTTACACGGAAAAACTTCTGAATGGATTTTTATGTAACTTTACAATAATATAATTTATACATCAGAATAACACATAGAGAGAGAGAGAGAGACGAATTTCTTAGCATTCCATGGATTCACCGTGCGGGTGCCGGGTCTATCGCGTTGCAGAGGAAGGGTAACGACTACTAGATCATACAGCAATCTTCTCTAATAAGTTGTCTAATGAGTTTGGTTATTTGCTCATCGACTTCGTTAAAAGTACGCTTTTCAAGTGCTGTTTCTCCCCCTCGGTTATCGCTTCTGCGAGCTACGTGACCTGCCCACAATTTTGCACTGATAAATTAAGGAATCGTTCATTGAACAGCAATCTTTATAAGTGTACGTGACCACAGACAGCAAGACGCCGTCTCAATTGATTGTTACCGATTGCATAGATAAATAGTTTTATTATGACTTACTGTATTATGTCATCGGCAATTCAGCATGCATTCAGCAATCAATTATGTGCATGACTGTATAGTGCACTAGCTTTCAAAGTAAGTTAAACTTGAGCTATGGGACTTACTTGGACTTGTACGCGAGCTGCTTATGATTTTAAAGGTAGAGACTGGACACGGGAGACTGAACTTTGATACACCTGGCTTAACAAATGCGCTCTGATCACTTGATAAACATCCCTAAAGTAATATACTATATATAACTATAAGTATTTATTTATTACATTGGTGTTTATGCAGTTTAATATAAGGTTTCGTTTGATATTTTTTGTGTTTTATTCGACTCCTTTTGTGTTTTGATTTGATGTCTTTGTTTTGTTTTATTCTATTATACATGTGTGATAAGCCATTGGATATTAATTAAATGAAATGGTAATCATGAAGTTTGGTTATTTTTTTCTAGGTTTGTTCCGGGTAATCTCCGAAACGGCTGAACCGATTTGGACGCCACTTTCACTGGTAGATAGCTGATTTTACAAGGAACAACATAGGCTACTTCGCTTTTAGCTAAAAAAATAGTGTTCCGCACAAAAAAGAAAAACCCCCAAAATTTAACAAAATCACTGAATTCACGCCGGCAAAGACACGTGATAGTTAAATAGTTTTATACATGTATACTAGAAGTCGACGAAAGAAATATAGATAATTGTAAAATTGTATTGTAGGTACTAGGAGGTAATAGTGCTTCCAACAACGCAATTTTCTTCATTGTACGAAAGAAAGTGAAAACTGAAAATCACGATTTATAAATCATGAGCTGTCAAAATTAACGATTGGCCGTTCTAGAAAAATATAAGAATTATGTTTAAAAAGAATGTGAAAAATTGTCTTCCAAAAGCGCTTGAAAGTTTTAAAATTTGTATTTGATTTGCATTTACTTCCTGTGACAGTTTGAGATGCGCTCTAATTTATGTGTCTTAATTAATATTATTAATACAAATATATGCGTCTTAATTAATCTTATTAATACAAGTGTCATTTAGTTCTTTTATCATACCTTCACGCCCTTACAACTCAACGGATCATAAGTAAATTTTGTGTATATGTACTTTGCAGTAGGAAAACAAGCTGCTTGTAACGGAACGCAAGATACTATGAACAATTCTCGGACCGGTCCGAAGAGAAGATGAGATGGAATGGAGCGCGTATTGTACCGGGAAATGGATTTGAAAGCATTTCTGTAATCCTATTTCTAGCTTCGATTCTCTAATGTTTATAGCTTTTATTCATAATATAACTATCAACAAAAGTCAATTTTGCCAATAGAAACTTGGTGACATGCTTGTCATTCAAATCGGCTCTAGTCCAGTATATAAACACTTTTTTAAAAGTGTTTTTAGTTATTGGTACTTATTCTGTATTATTAATGTAATTCTTATAAAGAAAACTATCGTAACGCCGGAGCCAGACAGCTACATTTGAATGATCATTTCAATGATCATGTAGTGTGGCCGGGGACTTTGTGTAGCTGCGCAAAGTTTTATAGAACTTTTACGATCTTAATGAGTACCATTGTAGTTAATAAAATATATACTTCAATAATGTAACATCAAAATAGTGTTCTTTTTTTCTAGTACATAAAATATATTTTAAATCGTGATCTGTACTACTATTAGTATACTTTTTAAATTGCAATTTAGCTTTAAACTGTTGTGTGCCAAAAAAATAAAACAAAGGAAAATCGCTTGACAAATAAAAAAAACTTAAGAAAAAAAACTTTTTGGCTAGTCATGTATAATAAAATCTTTATATGTATATATAGTTTAATTAGAGGTAGGTTATGGTGGCCTATCGTACAAATCACGGTGGATCCACACCTGGATTAATAATTCGTTGCGGAGAAATGATCAGTAGATTGAATTGCAGCTGGAATTAATATTATTAATTCTAGCTGCAATTCTATTGCATTACAACTGAACAAAAAGGGGCAGTAATTTATAGTACAAGATGCTTTAAAAACTGTTCTTTCCAAAAATTTACATATAACATACATAATACAACGCAGATTTAAATTTACGACAACACAAGTGTAATTATTCTTCATGTGTTAAAAGCATTTCAAAATTATCTTTAAAAAAATCATGCTGTTATATTCTGTTCAAGTTATAAATTTAAAAACAAAGTATATAGCTACAGAACAAACTTGAGAATGTAACGGAGCATGTTATAAAATAAATTTTAATTTCTCTCCACCTAGCATAGGATCAAAATGCTCACCTAGTTGCTGAGGGCTTCGCAGATCCAATCTTGAATGTGAATTTTCAAACTGAAAACAGATTTAGTATTCTAATTATACGAAAAAAGTTATCTGTAGAATTAAACAGTATTATTGCTGTTGGATAGTGGAAATAAGCCTCCACTCTCTTTATTGCTAGTCTAAGGACTTGCAATAAAGATCCTTGAGAGTAAACTTATTTTATACGTAAACTAATTAATGAATATGTCTCAGCCAACTAACTTAATCAGCCGTTCAATCAACAGCTTAGTCGCTTCACTAACCGGCATTCAGCCATTTGATTAAACTTGTCTAGCCTGTTCAAAGTTAAACCAAAAATAACCAAGAACCGTCTAAACTTTCTGTGAACTGTATTTTATTTTCATAAAAATTTACCACAGGTTTAATGTATCCCATTAAGTTTCATATAAAATGTATGTATTGGATCAAAGAGATTATGCACCTTGCTGAAGTCAGTAATTAATGCATTCACTTTGTGCTCAGTGCAATAATCTTCTATTATAATACTAATTTATATTTAGTATCTCAAAATATAGTCCATATAATAATATAAAATGTATTGCAGTATAGTTTTTGTTTAGTCTGGATGAGAAGATGGCTACCTTTTGGAAGGCAAGGACCACATAAGTAAAAAATGAGATGTTTTAGCTAAAATAAATAAGTAACATAAAAAAGATTATGTAAGTAGATATTATAAGGTATATTTCACGAACGTGCTTATATTTACTATATTTTTTTTACCTCTAGGACGATGTATATGGTCCGCGTAAAAAAAGTTAAAAAAAACTAGATACAATTTTAGCGTGAATATATTTCATCCTTCCTCGATGAATGGGCTATCTAACACTGAACACCTGCTGCACCGATGAAAAAGCATTGTCACGTTCCGTCTGACTCAAGTATGCAAGCGAGACCGCGGAACAAGCGAAGGAGAAGCACAATCGGCCTAAGCTTTCGGTGTATTGGAATATTAAACATAGAGTTTTCCGAACGATTGTTTGGTTTCCGTAATAGCCGCGTGTGGCGCTGTACAGTGGCTCTATAAAAGACTGTTTTGTCTTTGCTCACCCCCTAAATTTAATACAGCCAATGAATTGCCTACTTATTTCTCTTTTAGTGTAATAATCTGAAATGTAAAAGTGCATGTAAAACAGCGGGACCCGATTAATGTCACTTTGTGATATTAGTCGTAAGGTTGTAGAGATGGGGGTTCCGAGATTGACATCAGATGACAATCGGTCATCTTAACTCTTCTCACAGCCACAACCTCTGCAATTTAAGGACCCTGGTGCTTGACCGTAATAACGATAGGAAGAAGAAGACTACATTAAACCAACTTCATTATATGCATTTTGCATACAGAAGAAGAAATTATGAATACGTACACCGGAATCCTTTTTTATTATATTCTCTTGTATCTATATTTAGATACTGATAACGGTTATCTTTTCTACCAACCAGTCCACCGTCCACAATAGGAAATCGTCATAATCCGACTTGGTCTCTTATCGAATTGAGATAACCGTTCAAACACAACTTTCACCAATCGATCGGCAGATTTCACTTTCTCGAAAACTAATGAGATGACACGAGTCTTGCGCAATAATAGGATACTAGAGATCACATGGTGGTCGAAATTCGGCCACAAATCTTTGGAATTGCGTACTATATACATTTAAAGCTTTATATAAAATTTCAATACATTGTACGGTTTAACTTTTTTACCGTCGTCGGTGGTCATGACCACACTTTGACACGATTTTACAGTAAAATGTAAACAACGTTGTGTATAATCGTTTATCATTGGTGTGCGTAAGATTTTATTTTCATAATTTAATATATTAAAGCTGCATATCTTCTTTTATTTCTATGGTATTCCATGTCATCTTCATATTATGTAAGTTCTAATTTCGTCTGTTATTTCTCCATTATGTCGATGGTGCGCACTGGCACGAGTTCAAACATCTTTGTCTATGGGACAACTTACTAGTCAGTAATATTTAAAAGCGACAGAGATAAAACTGCAGACGCT
Organism: Charaxes varanes; assembly: GCA_024363005.1. Lineage (NCBI taxonomy): Eukaryota > Metazoa > Arthropoda > Insecta > Lepidoptera > Nymphalidae > Charaxes > Charaxes varanes. The sequence continues at coordinate 2,499,356 of JANCMC010033613.1, forward strand.
AAAATAACATTTAGTATGTTTCCTTATAGTCTGCAACATGTGTCTGCATTATACGCTTAAAAATAAACAATGCCAGACTCAAACTGAAAGCAAGAAAATGTTTTAAAAAAATTGTAAAATTTAAAATATCTGGTGTGCCATATCTGTATCTGTATTACGAACTTCCTTCTGTACATAACATAAAGTAAAGACTGAAGTATCAGGGATCTTTTTTAATTTCGAATTTTATGTATAATACATGCATCCATGTGAAGCCAGGGGAACTCACTAGTTTGGAATAAAAATAAATCAAAACCAGACTGTATTATTTCATGGCTGATCGTTACTTGGAACTATTAAGAGTAAAGCCACGAGTAACAGCTAGTGTGGGATATTAATAGAACAAGTTATTTCCCATGGTATTTAGATACGAGATTCGATATAATTGAATCAAACGTTCAAAAGCGGTAATGTTACAGATTCGTTACGGTAATTGAGTTTTTAACATTATAAAAAGATATGGTGTATGTACTTCTCCATGTAATACGATAGCTCGTTTCTAGTCTATAGGATAACAATTGACGGTTTTTTATTACGGTATCACTATTTCTAGTCTTCTTCTACTTTTTTTTTTATGTTACAAGGGGGCAATCGAGCAGGCTGCAGACACCTAAGTGCCTACCGACACCCATGGTCATCTGCACGATCAGGAGGCAAGCAGATGCGCTGCCTGCCTTTAATGACGAGTTTAGGCCATCGGGAAGCCTCACACACCAATCGAAACGCGACAACAATACCATCACTTGACGTGACAGCATTGCGCCCACTTCACGCCGATCTCATGAGAGAAAACGGTACTGGTACCCCGACGCGCCGGCCCAATTCAGCTACAAACATGGCGCTACCTCTAATTAACCTCTACTTAAACGTAGCGTTATCCCGGTCTAGTACCAGAGGGCCTAGCACGAACTTTTCGAACCGTAGTAAGAGTTAAGCACATTTATTTAGTACTTTTATCAGGAAACATTGTAAACGACATAAGAGGTGGCGGTGTGTGCATGCGTCATTCTTGTTCCAGCTAGGACATGGTACGGACCTTTTGTGACGTCGTAAAGCGTCTCTTTTTTGAAAGAATTATTTTATAAAAGCTACGAGTTTCTTGCCGATTGTTCTTGTGGTTCAACTAGTTCAAACCAGTAAAAATAAGTGTAAAATGAAATACATTTTTTTAAAAAGGGAAACGGACTTTTGATCTATTGGCTAATCCCAATACTTTCAACATCTTTAATATAGATTTGGATGAATTATAGTTGATCTATATCGCAGACGTGTGTGCAAAATGTCATATGTACTTAAGACGTGAAAGCGTAACAAATAAACGAGCAAAACATCTAACATTTGCATTAAAATATTAGCATCCCATAGTTAGGATAACAATAAATGTGGCCAACAGCGTGTCAAGACACTCCTATATAGAAGGGTTCCGTATCTGATACACGATTAATGTATTCTTTAAATAACTTAAAAGTTGTTGTCCCATTTCGCTCAAAACAATTTTTCTAATGAGTTTTTAGCATGTTCTATCAACATGGAAAATATATATATATAGAATAGTTTAGAAATCCTAGTTTAGAATTTAAAACCTTTATTATAGGTAAGCTCATTAAAAAATCCTATTATAATGTAAATGATTATTTGAATGATGAGAAAGCTTGGGAGTAAATGGATCTGACCGTATCTAAATTATTGTGAAATGGTGATAACAAAAAATACTACACTCAGTTTGTTGCGGTCTCTTCTCAGTGCAGGGCGCGTTGGAATCCTTGCAAACTTAGCTTTTAAATAAAATGTATCACCAAATGATATTAAAAAATTGATGATAATTAATTATTATTCTACACATGATCATCATTAAGTACTGTAAAGTCTATATGAATAAAACATATTTCACTTTGACTAGGGCGGACAGACGAACAGACTGAAAGAGCGAAGTTATTAGGGTTCCTTGTAGGACTACGGAACCTTAAAAAAGAATGTGTAAGAAATCGGCCATACACACGCCGACACGAGCTCGGGCCAATGAACGGCGACAGGTGCCGCACGACCAATCTCAACGCAGGCAACACGGTTTACTTCATAGAATCGAGCGTTCCTCCTCGAATTCCAAGGCAAGCAGGGAAAACTAAATTGCAAATCGGCATAAGGCAATACTTGATCCGGTTCACTACTTTATCAAAGGCTGGCAACGCAGCGAGCTTCATGATATTGTGGTTGACCATAGATATAGATGTGTTTGCTAAAAAATTTTTTATAAAATCTTTTTTTTTTAATTGCTGCCTCCCGCGACCTCGATCGCGTCAAATTACGAGAGCCCATCAACATCATCCACAGCCCTTTCTCTCCCACAGCTGAACAAAGGCCTCTCCCCAATTGTACCACTCCTTACGGTCTTGGGCCTATAGAAGTAGTTTTATTGTTGCAATCTTTTATCAATCATGTTAGTATTACAAATCATCTTATTATATCTTAAAATTTGTTCTTTTTTTTTTTACCTTGACTTTTTATTATTACCATCAAATATATGACTTTATTGGGTTTTTAAATATTATTTTACATCGTCATTATTTATCAGGTTACATATCCAACCTTATGTATATATAAATGGATAGAATTATATGATAGCATCATTCTATTAATTGCTGTATAATGTCTTTGACGTGAGCGAGCATATTTTTCCACGAATGGTATATAAGACGTAGGCCGCAAAGTTCTCATAGGGCCATGAATACTTAATTGCTTTAATAAGTTGAAACTATCAATGTAAATGACTAAAAAAATCATAATAATATTATACATATGACGTTCATAAGAGCTTATAAAAGAGTCTATATGAATAAAAGATTTTGTCTTTGACATCTTGAAGTACCAGTTTAGGAAAAATTCCGAAAATCGTAAATTTTTAATTACATCACAAAAGCAATTGCGGACTTTATCAAATTAAAAGAAATCCTTTGAAAGCTACACATTTTAAAATGACCTTGTAAAGTATTACGTGATGGTACGTAATCTTTAGAGCGGGAATCTAACTCGCACTTGTCCAGTTTCTATTTCCTAAATACCAGGTTCAGGTTGACAATATATAAAGAGTAAAATTCGTGGCAGTTGTATCGTAAAGGAATTCCTCTGAGGACGGGCAAAGAGAAGCGAGTCTACAGGTCCACTCGTGATAACTCAGTCAATCACGGTTTCGCTCTCTCCTCACCATTTTGCGTGAGAGCAGTAGTTAGCATAAGGGAGTAAAGGCAGTATTACAATTGATAAGTATGCATACTCTTCAATGAAGAAATCCAAGATAGTGTGTGCCTTATGTCAAAATAATAAAAAGTTTAAATGCACATTTAATTGTGTCTTATGAAACTACACATGTTTGCTTTGCAGGTATTTCAACTTCTAGTATTTATTAAAAATGTTAGCTTTTATTATAAGTTTAAATTGTAAATTGGTTTTTTAAGTAAAATCTCATTCAAACAGAAGAATTTTTATTTTATAAAACATGCTAAAAACTCAATAGGAAAATTTTTGAAGTTATTTAACAAATACGTTTACAGCGTATCAGATACGAAATCCTTCCATAGCGTGTCTTGACACACTTTTGGACATCTTTTTGTAATAAGAGTCCCTTACTAGGTTTTGAAAGAGCGTCTGCCCACTTATATAGATACACACGACCAAACACAATAAAGGGAAGAATTTAATTTTCAATTTGCAAGTAGACGCTTCAATTTTATTTTTCTGTTTAGATAACAATTTACAATGACGAAAAATTGATTTTCCTTCGCCGTATAAGATCAACTGAGAACTGATTATGAGCGATTCTCTTGACGCGGCCTAATTTTTAGACTGGCATTAATTGCTTACGCATTTAACATCCTTGACATAAAAGGTAATTTTTGTCGCAACAATATACCTATTGTAAAACCACGGCTTGAATTATGTTTCATGTATATGACTCATTGCTTAGTTGTAAACTTTCTCCTTATAACTGAAGTCTATTACATAATGGATCGATTATATATTAAATTAGGAGGCACGCACAGACTGTAAGGGACGTCGTATAATTGTTAACGTTACATGTCAAAAGTATAATATCTATAAAACATTAAAATAATAATAATAATAATAAAATTCTTTATTTGTAACCAGAAAATATTACAATGCTACAAAAAACATATTCAACTAATAAATAGGCTAGTATACATATTAGGTTGGACTCACATAGAAGTACCTAAATACATTTTTTGATAGTTTCATTACGATAAGCTTTTTATTTAACCTTTATCTTTTTTTTTTAAATTTTTCACAGGATTTTTTTATTACTATCGTGTGATTAATCAATTCCTTATTCTTTTATTACTAACAAAAACTTATATTATGGTATAATGTCATTAAATATTAAAGTATTAATTTGGCATCGTAATTGAACAAAATAGGTTTTTAGTACAAAGAAATAATATGAAGACCTAAATAGAGGCTGTAACAAAATAAAAACAATGAGTGCTGCGATATATCGTACATAAACATAGTACCGCACGGTAGCGACGTCAATTTCAATACACACGTATAATGTGTACATGAGTCACCTTTCAAACAAAGACATCATAAATATTTCATAACCCAAAACTTACCCCATATCTCACGGACAGCCATCGCAGTTTATCACCAAAAAACGCCGACACACTTTTGTGTTTTCTTGCCATCGACAATTTCCGAGATTGAGATTAATGTCGCTTTGAATTTCAATCCAGTCTTGACCGTTTAAATTTTAATAATTTTTATAGTCTAAGATCCCGCTTTGACATGCCTAATTCTACCAGATATAATAATAAATATATATATATAAAGGACTATATGACACACGGACATCTGTTCCTAAGGTAGACAACTTAATGCCTGTGCTATAGGTAACAGCCGCCTGTTATACACAAATATTTTTTTAGAAAAATACATAGTAAGCGTTCCATAATCTCAGTATCTACATGGCTTGCATATTTAAATGGCCTAATTTAAAGGCCATATGCCATTTAAAACATAGTCGTTATAGTTCCGTGATAAAACGTAAAAATATCAAACCAATCTGGTTACAACCAAAGACACCCTAACAAAAATCATACAAACAAACATCATAAAATATTACTCGAATGAAAACTACTATAACAATGTCAAGAAACCGTTCATTGTAAGTAAATAATAAAATTTAAATAATATTACAAGTTTAAACCAATTTTCTTTTATGGCTAAAACCTTCGATGCTGTTGTACTTGAGACGTACATAGAATATTTGCCAGTACTCCCAACTATTACGGTGGTCGACCGGGCCAACGACACCCACTACGGTCTCGGAGCCGGTGTCATCACCAATAACATCACCCTAGCCTTGAGCTTTGCAAAACATGTTAAAGCCGGCTCTGTTTGGTAAATTTTTCAGTTCATCCCTTTACATAGTATAAAACATGTCGCTACTTTGTACGCTTAGATCTTTAAAACCACGCAACGGATTTAAATGCGGTTTTCGTGGATATACAGAGTGAATCAAGAAGAAGGTTTCGTACTGTATTTACGTATCATTTCACCCGTGCGAAGCCAGGGCTGGTCTCTAGTTTAATATAATTAGTACAAGTGTTTGCAGGATGAGCGGACGGCAATGGTGTCACGTCACGTCAAGTAATTAAGATTTAAAAAGAAACTTCTCAAAGTCTAAAAAATTACAAACGACACTTTTATATTTTTAAATTTATAAAAAAACTTTCGGTTACTTAGAAATTAAATACAGCCATTTCTCTTTTTTTTTAAATATAAATTAACGTCCATGACCGAATTAATACTGTACTAAACAGCAGAAAGTCTCAAATGAGATCCAGTAACTGTACTTTAAAAACGAGCGTCAACTCGAGATAAAATAAATCAGTGGCAACCCTGGTCAGTTTGGAATTTATTTGCATAACGTCGAAACTGAAAAGCAACGAATGCATTTCGTAAGATTTCTTAAGGCTTTTTGAACTTTTCTTCATACCTCATAACACTTTTTCGTTTTATCGTGTTTTTATTTTTGTTTGCCTTGCTCATATTGCCACGTAAGTAGAAAAATTTATTTTTTAAAACACACGTAATCAATGAGAATATTAACTTTTGACTTTTGTAGCCTTAAAACTTATACATATAATACAGTCAAAGTCTAATTAAAGAAAATTAAGTTCAGGCAAGGAAGGCTCTTTGAGTAATATGCCTAGCATCCACGTTACGGTCTACCGGACGGATTATAGTGCAGGTTTGCCTGCGCAATCTGACGGCACGCCGATAACGTTTATGGGGGCTTTTCGTTGTACCGTAGAAAATTAAATGAAAACTGATAATCAATTTTGTGCCGGTCGTCTTCCCTTGTTCAAAAATCTACCCCACACACGCTCCGGTCTACCCGCTCAGGTATGCCTGTACAAGTTGGCCTCTCCGGTAACCGTAAGGTGGATGCCAGCCAATGGTTTTCTAAAATTAAAAAGAGAACTAATATAAAAGTAATTTATCCAATATTAAAATACGTCTTATATTTCGAATTGGACAAATCTGTACGTTTGACGTTATTGTCAAACGTCAAGAATATAGACAATACGTTTGGTACGTACTGGGTGGCTTAACACTGATCATTATTATCTCTATATCTGATCATTATTATCTCTATATCTGTTCATTATTATCTCTATATGTGATCATTATTATCGCTATATCTTTGATATCATTGAGACATTTTACAAATATTGCGTACAAATAAATATTCAATTTAAAATATTTGAAAATACTTAAGGGGTCGTCCATAAATTACGTCACACCAATTTTACGACTTTTAACCTCCTCCCCCTTCGGGTCACAGATTGTCACATTTTCTATACCCCCACCTCCATTGTGTGACGTCACAAAATTTTTAAATTTTTATGCATGTATTCAAAAAATAAATAAAAGAAAACAGCAGTTTTTTTATTTTTTTTTATTTTGTTTAGATTTATTTTAATTTTGACATGTACCAATTAACTAAATGGCTTAAAGAAATATCAAATTGACCAAAGTTTTTTTAAATTTATTTTATTTACGTTACATCTTTGGGGTCCTACAAGAAACCCTTATAGTTTTGCTGTGTCTGTCTGTCAGTCCATGTCCAACTGAAAATCAGCGCTATCCCTCTTGCGGCAGCATGAAATGCTGAGGTGCAGCCTTTTTACCTTACGGGCCATTAAATAAAAAAAAAAAATTGTACTTTTCGCTGTGTTTGTTACTAGTATATATAAGGCTTTGTAAGGTAAATAAATGTTTATTATTACAATTATGTATAGAAATGCATGAAATTTGATATTGACTGATTTGCCTTTTGTTATCATAAAATAGCATTAATTTGTGAAGTGGGGATGATTTTTTTTTATTCAATCTCATCGTGTGGTACCATTTAATAGCTCTTTTAAAATAAAGGCCATATTTTATACACAGCTTTTTTCATTATGGGTACCATTTTGCAGTTACTGGCCATCAAAGTATTTTGCATGGTGGTCTTCCCCTAGGATTTTCAAACTATTAGATATACAATTTTTCCATGCTAAAAACTTACTAGGAAAATTATTTTGAGCAAAACCTGACAACAACTTTTGAAGTTATTTAACAAATACATTTATTTAACAGATACGGATACTTTTTAATTAACCATAACATTTTAGCGCACCTATTGCTAGAAAACAAGTTCACTGAAAAACAATTTTTCCAGCTAAGAGATAAACCGCTGATCCAATTGAAGTGTTTTTTTTTTACCATCGCCAGTGGAATCAATAAATTAACACTTTTTCCTTTCATTTATTCAGTTAATTTATTTATGATCAGTAATTAATACGATCAGGATATATTTGGAATAATGTTTTTATTGTCCCTTTCGCGAAGGCAGTCTTTAATTATCCATCGAAAAAGGAAAGATTGTTGGAGTTGTTTATACGTGATACGGTACCAAACAGCACATTATTATATGACGCACTCTTGTTACCACAATGTGACACGTAATATGTAGTACATTCATCTGGTAAGGAACTCGTATAGGTGTTCAGTATGGACTGTTAATAGCCGCTACACACGTATCGATGAATCGTTGCGATAAAACTGTGCAGTTAAATCGTTGCGATAAAACTGTGCAGTTAAATCGTTGCGCTAGAACTATGCAGTTAGATCGCAACAGGCTAGCTCCGCGAAGAACTGTTGAAATGAGCGATCACCATCGCGATAAAACTGTGCAGTTTAAACTGCACAGTTAATTCGCAACGATTTATAGATTTCTCTGTAGCGGCTATAACTGAGTTTGAAACTATCTAGATTCCATTTGTTTTTTTTTTATTAAATGGTTTACTATAGTTTATCTTATTATTTATTAGACAATAGTTATAGGAAACGTACTTTTCCGTAGAATGGCTCAATGAACACTAGTGCCACCCACTGAAAACCAGTGCTGCAACTAGCTGTGGCTATGCTCAGTAGAAACCCTATGTGTCCTTCGTGTAAGGCAATAGTTTACATTTACTCCTCATATGTATCTTCATTGTATTATTACGTGAACACATAATATTCTATCTATCTATCTATTTAACGACTAAGAATTATTATACTATACTAGTGTTTCACTATCCGCAGCTTTAATAAAAAGTGCTGTTATGTGTAAAGTGTCAGTGCCTTCTACTACTTTTGGACCTATAAGGCAAAGGAGAGTATTTAAAAAAAAAAACTTACGTAGAATGAAAATTATCTGCATGTTTTTCTTTATCCTCCATCACGACAAATATTCTGAAATATTAAAAAAGTAGTTTATGTTAAATTAAAGAAACACATGTTAGGATGATCAGCATCCTGCTAAGAGATATTACATTGATCCCCTATTAGATTAAAACATTATAAGATTCCTATGAAAAACTGTATGTATGAAAATATAATTTATACTAGCTGCTTTCCGCGACTGCGTGTAAATTACTTGAGCTCTTTGACCTCCTAAATATGACCCTAGCCAAAAATCGCGGATATATACTAACTAAAAACTATGTACCTCCTTGCCAAATTTCGTCTTTGTATGTCTCGCGGTTTTCGAGATTTCGTGATAGGTGACCGCTTCGTTTTTATACGTATGGATTCAATTATAACAAAATATTAGGAATGGTTTGTGGTATGACTAATGTATTGGCTACCAATCCAGTTAGGTACCTACTTTTAGAGATTTGGATAGGAGTATCCACGTTGATGGTCCAGAGGTTCTGGGTTCGAACCCGGCACCCTACGGATTAAAGTGCGTCCTTCTACCATTAAACTGTTGAAGTATTTACCTTAATGCCTTTTTTATTATAATTAATCAAAAGTAATCATTTAATCTATATATTTACTAACATATAAAAATGAGAAGTTTGTTTGTTTGCTTGGACGGCGTACACGCTATATTATTTTATAAGTGTTATTTGAGTCCATGTTATTTTGTACGTAATAAACACTAGCGAGCCAATTTCTAAAAAAAAAAACTGCGCAGCTCCACAAAGTCCCCGAACACACTATATGATCATTGAAATGATCGTTCAAATGAAACTATGGCTCCGGCGTAAAAAATTATGAAATACACGTTCTATATTCAAATTCTATTGGTTCGTTCGATTTATATAAAAATGTACATTATTTAATTTTCGATTTCGTCCAGTTTAAGACGTTACGTGCGATATTTACATACAATATGGTCACCTCCGGCCTCCGTGACGTCTGTGACTAGGAAACGCGGTGTCAGGGCTGCACGAAGACAATTTGTCATAATTCGTGTTTCATAGATTATAGAGATTAATGTTGTGTTGCATGTGGGGAATCTAATAGAATGGCTGGCATGTGAATAATGCAAGAACATTGTAGCTCAGTAAAAAAAAAGTATATTTAATTTATGCATTATAACTATATATATAAAAAGTAGTGTTGAACTATATATAAGAATCAATCGTTATTCTTTAGCCTTGCTAAAACTTGACAACGGCTGAACCATTTTGAATTCTGTTTGTTTTGTTTTAAACCCCTCATATCCAGGAAAGTTTAAAGGAAAAGAAAGACAGGAAAAGTCAAAAGATTATATGAAAAATACTAAGAAATGCAGATTTTGTTGCTACTTCAGAATACAATGTTCACGATACATTGCGTGCTCAAGAATGTGATGAGGAAGGCAATATCTGTAACCTCTCATTTCCGAGATCAGTGATTTTTGTGATTATATTTAGGACATTAAATATAGCCTTATCACAATATTTGCGGTGCGATGTGTTTTACGCCCTGTATAGATATCTAAGTAAACTTACCGGTGGACTAATAGTCCTAAGTATTTTTCCATTTCACAAACTCGATAATTTTATATATTTGTTTGTATAGTAAAAGGTAAGATATCGGAAAGCCATCAAAAACTTGTTACACTTGCTCTACTGACCTTACAAAATCATGTCATGTATGATTATCAAAAAAATAAGACACAATTATCACTAAGGTTTTAGTATTAAGTAATTTTCTAAACAGGCGTTTCACGGTAAAAATATCATTTTAATGATCTTACACAACTCTTTGAATCACCAAATTGAATTAAAAAAAAGTTGAATAATGCAATATTTTACGGTTATTTTTTTTATCTTCTAAATTTTTCTATTGACACATAACTTTTTAACCCAGTCAATAAATAATTTTCAGAGGTTAATCTGAAAATTGAAAAAAGAAGAAATGATGAAGAAATAATACATTTGAGCGTATTTAATAAGAATTTTGCGTATTTGGAGAATTTATTTTCTTTTATTAGTATTAAAACAAGATTAATGAACGTACGGTTTAAAACTTTTACGTGGAAACTCTTCAATTTTTCAATGCAAATAGGGGCAACCAATCAGCTTTCAGCTGTTTCGCTATGTCTAAATATTAAATTGTTGCTAATTCTTAGATACCGTTCTAAAAAATTCCAAGAGAGATTGGTACATAGGTATGTAAAAAAGGACCAAAAACGAAAAGAATAGATAAAAATAATAGATGAATATCATAAAAAGAATAGATTTTCGTGAATTAGAAATGCGTTAATTAGAATTCAAACTCCGATTTAAAACATTCCATATTCAAATGAGATTCTCATATAAGTTTTTAAACAGGAACTGAAGCATATACAGAAAATAATTTTCCTCCTAACACCGAAACACCCATCGAACTTCTTATGTAAACAGTTTTCCATGCAACAAAGAAGCACACTGGAGGGCCTCATAAAATATAATAAGACTCACATAATGAAACAGGTCAACTCTGCAAGCGCTGCTCACCTATTTATTTATATTTTAACAAAAATTTATATAGAAAGGTTTATGACCTTATTAAATAGATATGTATATATTTGTCTAACACAGCGCAGTATTTATTTATTTAAAGTATGTAAACGAATAGATTTTTTTTTAACAACGTTGTGTCATTTACGTTACGTACAAGTAATGTCTCGAGTACAGTACGATATATACCGATTACATCCTTATCTATCCTGACATATTATAAAAAGAGAATACTCATCTGCGGTCCCCCTGGTGTTGCAGTTGTCCATGGGCGTAGGTAGTCTAAGAAACTCTTAAGATCTCTTAAAAATCGATAAGTTTATATTTCCAGCATTATCTACAAAATAAAAATTAGCAATTGTCTCAGGGTTTTCGCTCAAAATAGACCTTAAAATTTATTTATTTAATATTGTTAACTATAATAAACTAGTATAATAACAGGATTAATTGAAAGAGTATTTAAAGAGAGAAACCTTTAAATGGTAGAGAGCAGTGAAACGGGTGAGATAAAAGACCTTAGAGATGTTAACTTGCAAAACAGGTGTTTAACTGTGAGCCGACTGGCTTTCATAACTAATATATTCAACGTGTAGACTGCCTTCTGACATATTAACATACCTCATAACATATTTACAAACACCTGATGACACCTTCACAACGAATGCACTATTTTAGAACAAATTTGGTTAGCTTAAAAAAGGTTATAGAGAGCCAACCTTAGAAAATAGATATATGCTGTCGCGGACTTTTAAGTGGAACTTTTAAAGAGGAACAATTCTACCATACATGATTTTTGCAAAATTTCAACTGTTTACGCAGTGCACGCAACGGAAGCTCGCAAAATAAAAAAAACCCGATTTTGAAACACTCTTCGTTGGTGCTCCGCTCCTATTGATCTTAGCGTGATGGTATATAGCCTATAGCCTTCCTCGATAAATGGGCTATCTAACACTGAAAAAATTTTTCAAATCGGACCAGTAGGTTCTGAGATAAGCGCATTCAAGCAAACTTGTTCCCTTCCGATTATTAAATCGATTAAATCGAGTTTGCCCTGTATTATATCCTACTTTGAGTAAGAAAAGTATTTTAGTGTACCAATTGTTCTTTATGTTAAATAAAATTATGGAAGCGAGCTAGGTTTAGTTTATAATCATGCATAATTTAGGGGATCAAGGCATATCCAAACAACTAATTTTAATAACATCAACTATGTAGCAATAAATGTACCTTGGTATCTAATAATAATCGAATCCGAAATTCTAAAGATGCTACCGGTTTAAGCAACAATATTAACTCACAATTCAAAGGAATTTTACCTTCAAATAAGCTTAAGATTAATATCTTTATTATTAAATGTTTGCGGAGTTATTAAAACAGTATTGATGGAATATATCGTAAATTTTATGTTAATGAGCGATTTACGAGCGATCGTCTTTTATTTTATAGTCATGAGAGGATGGCCGAAAGCAAGGTTTTTTTAAGTATACTTGGACTAAAGGGGGTCGAATATTCGTTCGTCGGGACTCTAAAAATGCAGTAAATCGTATTCGTAGTAAAAACGATTTAAAAAAATCTTCGGCATGAGTTTTAAATCATGTAATATTTTTAGCACATGTTTTGTGAGCATAAATTATTTTAGTTGATGTTTTAAATTTTTACTTATAATTTATATAAGCGATTTCACGGTGGCTAATTTTATACTCAGACTTATTATTAATTCCTTACATTTTCAAGTAAAATGGAGAGAAAAAGGAATTCGAGGAATAGATTCGTTGAGGTATTGTCGCACCCAATAGTAATACAAGCTTTTAGTTTAAGCTTAGTAGGAGGAGGAAAAGGGAATATTAGACATACCTAAAAAGTATTCATAATATTCTTTAAAAAAGAAACAAGACGTGATGCCAAAACTTACAGTACCATATTACGAAAGTTGCCCGGATGGAGTATGACATTTGGCATAATTATTATAGTTTATATAGAGGAGGGTGAGCGAATGCTAATATTTTTCTAAAATGTGCATTGTAAATATATTAAATAAAATAAAACCACACGCACACTTATACCAAACGATTTACACACATACAACTATTCATGACGAATGTGTGTATTAATTGTCATATATTTCAAGTTCAGTTCATATATCTTGTTTTATTAAAGCAAATCTAAAGTTGCTTTTTTTTTGTTTGTGGTCTAATATCGACCATCAGGCGATATCAAGTAATATTGCAATATATGTGTGTATTTCAAAATATAACATTTATATTAAGTGAATTAACGAATGAATTACTTTCTTCAGATGCACAAACTGCGGCCGTCGCCACAAACGCGTATTGACGGAGCGGCCATGCTTCGCCGCGCGGTACTGCGCGCAGTGCAAAATACGACATTCGGCCAAAGAGGTACTCATTATGTGACTACAATTTTTTTTTGACTGTTGAGTGCCAAATATGACAATATATCGACGAAAAGCGCTGAGAAGGATAAGAATACTTAAACTACTAAAGGTATGTTCCGATATGCACTGCGAGCACTGCTCAGAACTCGCGCTGGTGATAAATTCGTTCCGGGATACTGCCGCAGTACCCTATGAAAATATATGACGTCATTTATGACGGTACAAAAATGGCGACTATTTATAGTCGCCATTTTTGTACTGAGAGCACTGATGCTCTCGAGCTCCAGTGCTCTCAATGCTTTGATCACGTGATCAGTCAAAAACGGAACGAATCTTGTTAAAAAAATTAACAGTTAAATTAAACAATCTATCAGTATTATATTAAAGAATCGTGGGTGAAGACAAGTCGTGGGCTTGTAAAATTGAAAATGGAAAAACTGAATGGGGATGTTAGTATACCGGACCGCGTTCGGTTTTAAACTGTAACCACATTTTTTTTTATTAGCCTATACTGTCCCACTGCTGGACAAAGGCCTGCCCCTTTCCAACCACATCTTCCTTTCCTGACCCACCTGAATCCATTTTTTCCCGCAAAGGCGTCCAAGTCGTCTTCTAACCACTATAGCAAACGAAAAAGGAACACCTTTACAGTATACAAAATTGACGTCACAGCTTACATTGCTCATAGTATATATCGGAACATACATTTAATATTTACTTCTCAATAATTATTATTTAAATGCGGCCCACCGACATCTCATTTTGTATTACTACTAGGTTTCCGACCGCTGGTCTAGACAATGATGCGTTAATATATGAAGAGTAATAATATATTTTGTTTAAACTATCGGATATAAATAATTTCAGGGCGACATATGGGCTGAGTCGAGTATGATGGGTTTGTTGGTGATGTACTATGCGTGTATGGACGGCGCCGTGTATCAGATCACGCAGTGGGCGAGTTGTCAGGTAAGGAGCTGTTAAATACCTTTAACAAAGGAGCTTAGCATTTCTTAAAGGGCCGGCAACGCAGCTGCGTGGTTTTTGTTAGTGCGTTGCTTGCCACCGAGGTAAACAGCCATTGTTATAGAAAAACAAAGATATGAAAAGACTTGACTGGGCCGTTGGCGCAGAGGGCAGTGACCCTGCCTTCTGGCACAGAGGGCAGTGATTATGCCTTCTGGCGCAGAGGGCAGTGACCCTGCCTTCTGGCGCAGAGGGCAGTGACCCTGCCTTCCGCTCCGGTGGTAGTAGGTTGGATTTCCTCGAGTCTGGGTGTATTATAAATATCTGGGTATTTATATATTTCTAGAAAAAAATATAATTGTGTATAACAGGCGTCTGTTACCTATAGCACAGGCATTAAGTTGTCTACCTTAGGAACAGACGCCCGAGTGTCATATGGTCCTGTATATATTTATTTACTTACATTGAGAATACCGAACCGCCTAGCTAGATGGCAGGCGGTTTGAACCGGTTTCACAGATTCGAGTTGTGTGTCATCGTTGAAACCACTTTTCTTGGATTTTCTTCCTCTAAGTACTAATATTTCGTCGAAATTATAGCAATTTAATGGATTATTTTCTTTGTGTAACCAACTTCAGAAGAAAAACCTAAAACAACTGAGGCCGGACTGCCACGTGGTGCAGTACCGCATCGTGCTGGGGAATAAAGCGGCCGCTGCAGACATCGACCTAAACCAACGGCTGTCCACTGGGTAACAGTTTCACTATTAGCAAACCCGACAGATGTTGTCCTGCCCGAACGTTGGCCTACGCCTACTTTAGTATTGGATATCAAAAATTCAAAACGTTGCGCCATTTTGACTGGCCCGTTGGCGCAGTGGGCCCCGACCCTGACTTCCGCTCCGGCGGTTGTGGGTTCGATTACCGCCTCGAGTCTGCGGGTATTATCTAAATGTATTTATATATTTCTACAAAAAAAATAGTATGTAACAGACGTCTGTATATATATATGTATTAGTCACCCCCACCCACTGCCGGCCGCTCAGCCTCATATCTTCTAAGATATTCATATGAATGATATGCTATAAAGGGCAATTTTGATCTGCATAAAATGTAATAGGGTTCTAGGCAGTAGTAGTAGGTAGTCTTAATTGATAATAATTATTTTAGCAGTACCAGTAAGACTTTCAATTATACCTTCCAGTCTCACTGACAAATAATTTATATAGTGACAGTGTACATGAATTTTTTTCAACACAAAAGAATAAATTTATGTTAAACCCACTTTTCAGTCACGATCCCAATCTCGAAGAGTTTCTAAACAACCTATACAACAAATCCGGAGTGTCCGCAAATCCACCGAGCGCGAAACAACCGCCTCCAGAAGCATCGGACGCCAAAAAACGACGCAATAAAAAACCTAAAGCTTAATTAGAAATTAACAACTGCCTTTAAAAACAACCCAAAAAAAAAACTTAATCCCCACATCGACAGGTTTGAATTCGAGCTAAATTTAAATATCGAACGCTTTTTTTCTTTTACTCTTTGTATTCAAGCCTGTCGCACCCGTAATATTATCTGTGAAAATATGCCTTCGATAAAAATAGTACATATATTTAATGACGAAAAAAAATTATTCTGTTAACTTCTACCATATTCAAAAGCAAATGAAAAAATATTGACATACTACTATGGCATTTGAACGGTTCACGGAGAAACGCACCTCGAAAGTTAAAGAGACCTGCGTTCATTTTTACCCTTAACATAAAATTTTAAGAAAAATTTGTAGTAACGAAATGAAAATAGGCCTCTTTGCTTCGAGCGATTTTTTAAATGTTGATACATAATTTTAGATTGAAAAAAAAAAGAAATCGTTCATTCTTGACTTTGCGTTGACTATAGTGTAGCGAATTAAAAATTCAACCCCAACGTTACATTTATTATTACTTTGCTTATTGCACACCAATATTTTGGGATTTATATTTTATATAAAAACACATGCATTAAATGAAATTTTAAA